>CM033341.1:9034590-9509450 GCA_019395295.1 Osmanthus fragrans
CTTGTAAAGCAGTCCTCTTGGAATGAGCACACGAATCTCACTCCTGACTCTTCACGAACGTTTATCTTCTACGGATCTTGAAAAGAACTCATCATTCTTCAATAATCTTCCTTGAACTTCAACTCTTTGAAAGAACCAAGCAAAGATTGCTCATTGGTGTTTGATTTGGTTGTTTGATGTTTTCAAAAGGTTTGGCCATATCACAAAGGTGGATTGTACTAGATCTAAGATCTTTTAAATGTATTCTCTCAATGAATGCAATGATCAATCTCTGGTTCGAAAATAATGAGGCGCCTCTACTTATATGTTAGAGAGGTAATGTGGTCCAAGTAAAAATCTCGAAAATCGAAAATTACGTTTGGCCATAAAACACTGTCGCTCGAGTCAGGGGCTGTTTCGCTCAAACGAATGGTCCGTCACTCGAGCGACGGTTGGGCGAAAGTCGAGTAATCAATGTACTGTTTCATCCGCTCGAGCACAAATTCGGCGCGCAGCTAATGAAAATTTAGCGTATATCCTTCTTGTTCCAATAATGAACTCACAAACCTTATTCTAACCTACCAACTATGAAACTTTACAATTAAGTCCCTCAACTTTTATAAATATTCAAGTTGGTCATTTTGATCACAAAATTGCCAATACAAAATATAAATCTAACAAAGGCATTTCATCAAGGGAAAAAAATCACAAAAATGTTCTCAAACGGACGCATCATGCATGGGTTTACATTAACGAAAAATGGTTTTACATGATCAAAACCAAGATTCCTTCGCAAACAACTTAAGTGGGTTTTCAACCAACTTAGCCTGTGTTTGGTTTTCATTTTTTTAAAATTTATTTTCAATCAAATATTCTCTCACAAAATAATATTACATGTAAATCGAAAAAATTTCTTTAAATTTTAACAACACATTTTACAAAAAGTCATTATTCCAAAACTCATTTTCATCCAAATTTCCATTAAAATGGAGCCCAAACAAGGGCTTAATCTGTACAAGACTTGCAATTACAAGAAAACGAAACATGAGTTACATAATATCTTAATTCCTGTCTGTGTTGTCTTCAAATTGAAGTCAATCTCACTCTTCAGAATACCTTCAAAATTTTGCTACTACGAGTTATACTTCCCTCCTGGCTCGAACAGCTTTCCAAATTAGCGTCAACAAAACCTCGTCCTCGTGATGTGAGGCGACTCACTAATAATTCCAAGGCTTCCTTCATCCACCAATAATGGCAAACTTTCCTAGCTTCTCTTGCACTCACCTGTAAGAATCAAGTTGCTCAGCACTTGCAATCATCAATAGGAAAGATTTTAGAAATGTACACGAAAATTATTTACCCATATTCTTTGGCGTACATCTTTCTCCGGCCAAAATTCTAGCTGCTCTTTGACAAGTAATGGAAACATATGTCCCTCGTAACAGTTGCCATTGTTGCTTTTAAAACTCCATTCACCCAATTCAGACTGTAAAGTGGAAAAACCTTTATCAGATACTCAATATTTAGTGTAATCTCTCATAGAAGAAACATTAAGCCGAAACTATTATGCTTCCTCAATTTCTTTCGTGAACACGTATACAGAAACTAACACGTAATTGATGTAAAGATCAAACAAAATTCTGCTTGCTTAAAATTACATTGTTTGGATTGGTTAAGGTAAATCTTCCAAAAGACAACATTTTACTAAGAAATTCAGAGGCTCTCTGAAGCAACAAGAAGCGAATCTCTATGTTAAATTACTTGTAAACAATAGAACAAAAGACTTAAAACTCTTCGATTCCTCGAATTTGAGGTTACAAGTATCACTCAATAATTTACTCAAATTAGTGTTGATTGCAGGAAAACCACAAGTCTGTGTAACTCAAACTAACCTCAACATCGCCTATTACCCCGGCTTCCTCTACTGTTTCGCGCAATGCGGCTTCTTCAATGGATTCATCTTTCTCCCAACCTCCCTGTTAATACAAATACATTAATTTCTCAGAAATTGAAACTGTCTATAATATAATCTGGTCTTACTGACTAAACAAAGAGCAGATAGTACCTTCGGAAACAACATCCCTTTGCCTTTTCTCTGGGAACTAATAACAAGAACTTCAATTGCATCCTCATCAACTACAGATTTCCCATTAATACCTTTATATCTATATGGAATACATCTGCACATTCATAAATTATACAAATAAATTCACACAGAAAACTTATTATGCCCATAAAAAATTCCCATACTGGAAGGAGAAAGGGGAAACAAACCCGACAACTTGGCGATGACCATGAAAATTGTAACGCTGCAGATGCCTGCCTGTACGAGAAACAAGATTAACCAAGTTCTTCAATTCCATTTTCCTTTAGCAAAACTTTGGAAGCCCAATAATGAACACAAATTATGATAATTGAAAACTGACAAGAAAAGCATTAAAGTGCAGAAGTGAGGCCACAAGATTATAAAGACAAAACAAGAAGACTTCGTCAATACATTTATCATATTGCACCAGAAAACCGTTGGAAGAATAATGACGGTTTTAAACTCTCTTTCTTGTCTCTCACAATACACAAAAGACTTTTACGAAACAAGGGATCCGATTTTTATGGAAACAACGCAAAGTGTCGCTGACACGTCAATTGTCGACTCCATTTTTTCTTGGATAAATTCCTTTACGGGTTGTCAATCTTTTACAAATGCAATCACGTAACTTGTACAATATTTTTTACAATTTTGATTGACAATAAGCACTTACATCATATTCATTTATTTTAAAAATTATTTTTTAAATTAATGGTTCAATTTTGACAATATGAATATTATAAACCACAATTGTCAAAATAATTGTACAAATAACTTTATTCTTACAAATATGATAATCACATCTTCAATATATTATTTCTAATATTCAAGTTTCTTACCTTTAAATAGAAATTATTTATCTAGATGTTATATTTCCATGTGAGTCGCACATGATATGCAGGGATCAACACGTTCAATTTCAATGACTTTTGAACACTTTTGAGGTGTTTTCAAATCAAATCAAGCCAAACCATTTTCTTATTTTAAATCACAGTTTTCGGCTTTTCGTAACATAAATCTATTGATTTAAAAATTTAAAATTGATAAATTTTGAATGTAAACATAGCAATACTGATATGATATGTTTGTCTAAATACGAGCTTAAACCAATAAAGTGATAAGAGGTTTAACCATAAAATTTAAGCTTGTAATTTCATACTTTAGACCAAAAAATATTATCATAAATAAATTATCACTTTCTTAAAGAGTCAATGGAAGTTGATTAGCAAGTAAAACTTGTTGAAATACAAATTAATCTAAAAAAAACAATATATTTGGATAGAACAAATAATTCTTTTAAAAAAAAATTGGTGAACGTATCGATTTGCTTTCAAACAAATTTTGACTATCTAAATCTAAACCATGTGAAACCATGATTTCAATTCGTTGTGGCTGGTTGACGATTTTTTTTAACCCTAGTAATATATGACTAAAGGGTAAGTTGGACAAAAAATTAAACAATGAATGTTCAAATTACAATAAGAGCCTGTTTGTTAGGCATTTCTCTGAGAAAAAAAATGAAGAATTGTACCCTTTTTTTCAAATTATTGGGCCCCACTATCTCAGATGCTGGTCAAAAATTTCGGCGGCCCCACTATGCAACAGTAAGAATTTTTCTACAAATTGGAAAGAAATGCCTAACAAATAGGCTCTAAATGTTGCAGTGTTTTTAGGACATTTTACTTCCGGTCATCGTGTGCGTGTCTCGGGACCATTTAACAACTAACAGATGTCTGTCATGTGGAGCTGCCATTCGATCCTTTTTTAAAGATGAGGGACACGAGTGCCATAAATTTAAAGTTCAGGACATTATTCTTGCGTTTGTGAAAATATCGGGATTACGAACATTTAACACCGGCCAAGTTTTTTTATCTGCCTATTTATTTTCACCTCAAGTTGGAAACTAAAAATAATACATATTTGTTCGACAGACTAACAATATCATACTGGACTAGGAAAGGCAATTTGGCTCGTCGGTTCGGCTCGAAAAAAGCCCGAGTCAACCCACGAGCTTGGAAAAAAAAAAATCTGTCTAAAATGGGAGATCTATCATCATTTTTAGTTGGAAAAAGCCTGCACCATCGAGCCTAAGCCTCAAATTTCAGCTCGCAAGTCCACTCGGTTCGACTCGATTCGTTGATATCCCTATATTGGATATAAAAATAAATTTCTAATTCTTTTTTCTTTTTGATTCTATACAATATTATTGAAAGTCCCAAACATATAAAAAAAAGTCGGACCTTCTCTTTATCATTCATTATAGCTTAAGTTCGGGAGCAAGATAACATGATCAACTCGATTCCCGTATCCTGATTTCAAAATAAAAGAACCATTATAAGAGGAAACAGGAAATGGGGTGACGCTAGGGCATAAAAAATCTTGTTGGGACAGCGATAGAGAAGGTCACCCCGTTCTGTCTCGTTGCCATCCATAGTTTTAAAAGTTTGATTTAGAATCCTGTGTGTTAGGTGGAATTCTTGACAAAACAAAGATAGAAAGTCACAAGAAAAATGTACAAAAGTAGTATGAGTATGATTATGAAGGAAACATTTGAAAAGCTTCTAGTTACTTCCAGAAGTATAATTTGTATTAAGAGTATTTTCAAAAGCTCTTTAAAAGTGAAATACTCTCTACTTTGAAGAGTCGATATTAAAAAATTTGCTCCAAAACACTCTTCAATTTAACAATATAAAAAGAGAATGAATTTGACTCTCTTAAATGTATTCAAAATATTTCAATATGAATCATGTTCATTTTCCGTACAACCAATATTAAGAAAATTCTGTTCGTATACAAGACATCGGCAAATTACATATGTCAACGATTGGTGGATAACGTAACAACTTATATCACTTGAGATGAACAAATTAAATATTATTTAAAAGGTTATGTTTCAATTCTGACTTAATTAATTAATATATGATAAACTAGTCAGTCCATTCATTAAATTTATAGTTACACCTACCAGGGGGGGTCCCGCAGGGTCAACGGCCACCCCATTTTTGTTAGATTTTTTTTTTTTTTTTTTTTTTTTTTTTTTTCTTTTTGAAAAACCCCCAAAACCCCCAAAACCCCCCAACCCATTTAACCCCAAAACCCATTTTAGCTATTATTGATTATTGTTAGTGTCTGCAAATGTGTTTAATCTGTCATAATGTCCTTGTTAGACATTTTGTTAGTGTCTGCAATGATTAAAAAAGAAGCTGGCAAATAGTTTTGACTTCTCACTCAACATTCATTTGAGATTAGGGAATGTTTGTGCTACCCTGAGATCCAAAAAAAAAATTTGGGGGCGCTGTCCCCAAACCCCCGTACTCCCCCCTCATTCATCTCAATATCTTTTATTTTAGGACCCCCCAACTCTAAGATCCTGAGTTCGCCTATGCCTAAACTCGAAACCTTAATTTGTCTGTTTTAATATTATTGAATTGCCCATTTAACAATTTACACCCTGTTGAATCCCATTTTTTGAAAATAAATTTTGTTAAAAAGTGATTTTTTTTATAAAAAAAAAATTATGGTTGAAAATAAGAAAAGCTTTTGAATTTACGTGTAAAAATAATTTATTTAGAGAATATATGATTGAAAATTAATTTTAAAACATATGGCTCAAACATCAATTATTATCAAAATAAAACTCGTCTTAACTAATTTAGATAAAGATTTCTTATGTATCATATATTTTTTTTTTTTTATGACCGTGGATATCCGGGTCAGGTGCACCCCGACTAATCTCACGGGGCCCTGAAATTTACAGTCGGATACTCACCTCAATGACCCTGAGGGAACTCGAACTGATGACAATTGAGAAGCAATCGTTATGTATCATATTTAAGAGAATCTTCTATTTGGACCAATATTTTAGTGTTATTAAATAAAAATGTTAAGAAAATTAATAGAGTTGACCTCTATTTCAAGATTTCATAATTCAATCATATATAAAATTGAGATGCTTCTAGTGGAATGTTCCCTCCTAAGAAATGTCAAACCCTAAAGGAAACTGCACAATAAATTGTATAAATGAGTTTTTTCTTCATTTGCATTATTTGAAAATTGAAATGGTCCATTCCATACAAATTAATTAAGGTCTGAAACCTCATACAAACCTCGCCCACAATTATAGAAACTTAATTTTAATTTCAGAGTCTACTCTTTTGTTGGTTGATTCCATGCATTATTTGCATGGTTTACATTTCAGCAAAGGAAAATATTACCACAACTCAAGAAATTACGATCGTTTAGCTGTTGTTCAAAACAAATAAAAAATGAGAGGGAACCCATCATTGCTATCTGTGAAAAGAATTAAATAAAATAAATTTGACATTGTATTGTCATACCCTTAGGATAGAGTAGCACGAACAAGGAAGAGTTTAATGCCTTAATATATGCCATAAAGAATCAATCGTCTGAAGTTCTAACTAAAAGATGGATTGATTTTTCATTATCTTAATTCAAGTAAAATGTCTCTCTATATCCTATTGGAGAACCTATTATATTCATACTTCATACGTAGTAGATGAAACTAATAGTTTTCTATTTATGAGATCCTCTTAAATTTGAACAAAAATAGAGCATGAAATTAATTAACTTTATACTGATCACGGCTTATTGAGATAATTCGCCAATTATAACACCGTTAAATTGGTAGAGTAATCAATGTATAAGGGGTTTTTTACACTCTTCTTGGTAAAGTTGATATTTTTAAGATGAAATTTGAAACTCGACAAAGTATTAGATCTCAAAAAGTTCAATCAACAAATAGTGTCAATCTTAAACTCAAAAAAATTAATCAGATTTTAAGATTGATATGATTAAATGAGTCACTATCTTGAAAAAGTAAGATCTAACATAATCTCATTAAAAAATATATTATAATCGACGTGTAAAAAATTTGAGCTACTCTTAAGAATTGTTGATTTTGAATCTCAAGACTCAATAATTTGTTGCATCTAATCCCACCAATAAAATGAAAAAGGAAAAAAGTCCGTCTTTTTTTATTTTCATTGAAGTCATTTTACATGTACTTATTAAAATAGAATAATGTTATTCATAGTCGTTAACTGTTGGTAGTCGTTTTATGTGGTAATTTGTTATTTGAAGATTAACTTATTAATTGAGGCAATAAAATTACAGGAAATAAATGTCTTAAATAACAAACTATCACGTAGGATGACTATCGATAATGAGAGATTATGAGTAACATTATTCATTAAAATAAGGGAGAATGAGAGAAAATATGAAAATTTTCACGTTGTAATAAGTGATTGTATCTCAAGCCATAATGATTTTCTTGAAACAACACGAAAATTTAGGGAAGCCTTTTTCTTAAAAGAGTTTTTGCAATCGGTGGATGAGATCGGCCGACTGGTCTCAGTTGGAGATGGTATTGCATGTATTTATGGATGGAACGAGATTCAAAATGGGGAAGAGGACTTTGCAAATTTGAAAATAATAAATCGTGATTCATGCATGTTCTCAAACTCAATTGAAAGCGAGTTTTACAATTTATATATAACTCTGTTATTTTAAATTTGTATGGTTATATCGGATCATTTAAAAACTATAATAATGATGTTATGTACACTTTTCTAGAGGCAGCATGCAATTTTTTTGTCTTTATTATGGGAAGTTCTTCTCAAATATGAATGCCTTCATTTAAATTAATATTAAGGTTACAGAAGTTTACGTCACAAAGAAAAGGTTTAATAATTTTACATGTATAGGAGGAAAATAGTTTGTGCCAATTTTTTAGGTTGTCTACGAAAAGCACCGGCCACCGGCATGAAATATGACAAATGACAATTTTTCACATAGGTCAAGACTGGACAATGCATCTACCAAAAGAACACTTTTATGCGTTCAAAAATAAAAATAGAAATAGAAATAGACTATTATGAAAATAAAATATTATAATCCGACTTAGTATAACTAGAGAAGCTTAAAAATTTGCATATAGCCCTTGTTTGGTACAATTAAATTTTTTTGATTAAAATACAAGTCAAAATTAATAATTAATTTTAACTACATATTTTATGGGATTCAAACTTTTCAATTACAAACAAGGTCATAATAAATTTTATATCTTGTAAAGTGAACATATACAAATGATATTTTGGGATGGTAATTATTCTCATAGGGGAATATATGAAAGGAATTGATTATAAGGGTATGCGTTGAGCATTTTTAATAACCACGTGCTCTTTAACTTGTGGCAATTTGAACAAATTTAAGAAGAGATACTAATAACATATTATTCATAATTCTAAGGGATAGCTCAGTTGGTCAGGCATTGGATTTGCTATTCAATGGTCACCAGTTCGACTCCCCTCAGGACTGCTAAAAGTGAGTATTCGACTGTAAATTTTAGGGTCCGTGAAATTAGTCGAGGTGCCTGGCTCGATCATCCATGGTCATAAAAAAATTAATAACATATTATTCATGGGATTTAGATTAGATTTTAGAGTAAATAAAAATAAAGGGTAGATAAAAGTTATTAGAATTATTAGATTAAATCAAACCTAGCCGTTTACTCAAATTTTAAATGGTTCTAGGTATTAAAATCGTGAATCAACCTATTCCGATTCGATTCTCGACTCTAATACCAAAGATTGAAAAACTCGATCCAGTCCAAAATTTTTATTTTTATTTCAAATAGTGGCTTATGTTGTGGACCAACCATTTAACTTCTTCTTCTTCTTCTTCTTCTTCTTTTTTTTTTGAATTTTACCGCATGTCAAGTTATATTCAATTCATTATGATATTAGTTATGAATTCAGACAAATAAATTATTTAAATATAATTTGAATTATAAAAGGCTTGGGTTTCTTTTATTCCAAATTAGCATTTTGTGCTTCTAGTATTAAAAAAAATGAAATTTAGATTGTGACTTGTTTTTCAAGAACTAGTTCTGATAAATAGTTAACTAGTTAATAAAAATTATTGTGTTTAGTTAAACTTGCAAAAAAAAAAAAAAATGCAATTCATTAGCATTAATATAAATAGTTTTAATGAAGAGATGGAGAATTTATATACTTAAACAATTATAAATGTAATTAGACATTTTGTTTGCATTAGTTATTGAATTTGATCATTTCAATTGAACAAACCAGGTGTGGAATCGAATGGTTCGGTTCTCGTCAGGTTCCATACTTGGGAGATGGAGCCAACAGTTCCATTTTTAAGATACATATTGGTACACGATTCGGCTGATCAAATCGGATCGTGACTACCCCAATTAAAATATAGAGATGGACTTGAAATCAGTCATGATGAAATTTTTCTGGAAAATTTTGTAAAATGAAAAACATACATCGATCAATTTTTTGATGAAGTAAAAAAATATTTTACCCAAATTAATATTCACAGCAATAGATTAGTTTAACATTTTAAAGGTGGGTTCACGAGTAATGATATTCAGTTCCACTGGTGCTAAGCATTAATATATACAATAATTAAATGATAAATTAATTTGAATGCAATGTCACGTAATTCATTTAATTGAACATTTCATGTGTGGTCATTAGACTAGTGCTAGATAGCATAATTCATAAGTTCACCCTATAGTTAATTAAGAGGTATAATGAAACGTATAAAATATATCTACATGAACAATATTTAGGAATACCAAAAAAAAAAAAAAAAAAAATCACGAGTCAATATAGATAGAAAGAACTTATAAGAAAATGAACAAACTTCGAAGTTATTTGGCGCTTCTAACTAGACCATACAAGAAATTAAGCATAAAATTATAGAACATGGTACTAGGTAGATAGTATTCTTAAGTTTTTCATTCAAAAAACTCATCTCTTCCCACTGTATTATATATGTTAGTTAATCAAACACAAGAAAAGGATTTTAGTGATTAGTCATGTAAATACTAAAACCTAGTTAATTTAGCTCTGTGTGGTAGTCATTTTTGGGGAGAAAATGCATTTTTGAATAGTTGATTGATAGAGTATTTGTGGTTAACAATTAAGGAAAAATTTTGAGTTTGCATGTAATATTATTTTATTGAAGAATGTGTGGTTGAAAAGAAGAGAGGGAAAATGTATTTTTAAAAAAATGACTACCAAACAGGGACTTAACAAATTGTTTCAATTATTCATCTTAGGCAAGTTTCACCAGTCGGTCAAAACTTCCTACAAGCAGTTTTAAACATCGTTTTGACTGGCACAACTTAACAAACTAGTGTTCTATGAGATATAATCAATTATGGAATAAATAAGATTGAACACCATATATAACGCATTAAACACTAAGGGAAACATCAACTGCCCCCATGCCACTGTAAAATAATCCATTGTCAAAGAATAAAAAATACAAAAGTTTCGATTTTGTAACTTCGCAAAATTAACAAAAACAATAAAAAAACAAGTAAAGAACAACTCTCTCGTTTTATTTCTTCTTTTGACTTGTTAGGGAGAATCAAACCCTCTGATCTTGACTTTATCGTCATTTCACTATTATATTTGACCGCAACCATTACTTGGATTAAAATTCACCAATCTTAACTTACGTCAAGTAGCTTGATCTTTGAGTTGGATTATATCATTCACTCATGTTCTCTTTAATTACGATAGAAGAGCGCATTTTTTGTTTTGAGATACTTCAGTGGAACATCAACCAAACAGAACTCACTGAAAATGGTCAGAAGACACATAACTTGCTGCTGCACGTTCATTGTGCGAAGGTAAATTTTTCTCAAAGCGTTAATTCGTCCCTTAATAATATTCTTTACTTATGTAAAGACTCCTCGAATATACAAATGTCTCTTACCTAAAATATGGCAGTTTTACATCGTAAGAATAATGTAGAATATATTTCATATGGTCAATGATTAAATTAAGATATGTTTTGATTAGTTAAAACAAACTTCTCTTTTTTTTAAGTATTTGACCAATCAAACCAATCCAAGATGGTACATACATATTTCTGTATATGGTGATATATGGAAGGTAAAGATTGCATTTCGTTTAGAGAATGAAAACCTTAAAATACGCAGTCAAGAAATCTACATGTAGCACCCAGTCAGTCATGATTGACTGGTTTACTTGTTTGGACACATCAGTTGAACACATTTTTTACACATGTTTTGACATTTAGAAATCATTGTAATTTAAGCAAGTCAATAAATAAATAAATAATATGTAGAAATATAAGATATATTTTACTTACAAATCACTTTTATTTGTATCAACTTGAACTAATTTAACAAGTTAGACTGACAAATTCTAAACATTTTTTTACAAACAAAAAGAAAGTTAAAGGTTGTTTAGTGAAGTGTATAAGAAAGTGTGCCAAATAATATTGGGATACAAAATAAAATTAACATTGTTGACCCCGTTTTTCGTAATGGCCACGTGGATAACAGATGTTGGATCAACTCGCATCTTGGCAAGCAAATTTCAACACGTTTTGACCAGGGATGCGGTCGGGGTTATACAACGATAATGGATGTGGGAAATGCTTTACGACACGAGACAAAAATGTTTGGACGCCAACTAAGATCAAAGACGATTATAAGCAAACAAACAGTCGTGCACACTTCCACCAATGTAGGATTGATCCAAGCTCAAGCGGATTAATATCAAATAAGCAAGTTATGAAGTTGAATATGGTGCCAAGTATATGAAGTATGTATATATTTTTGACAATCCCCTTTACATGTTACAAAAACTGTTATTTATAGAATTGAAGCCGATGTGGTCACCGTTAGATCAAAACCACGTGGTCTCATCCCATCATCCGGAGCCTCACATCATTCTTTGTCATACATTAATTTCATTGATAAGGGGTCAGTCGTCCTATATCCTACGTTGACACATCTGACATTCATTAATACAAACATTACATCAATCATTCCTAAAAATACTCTTCTGACCCACTTTAAATGTGGCAAGCGCTTCAGTTTAAGAGAGCTTTAGATGTGTAGAGGTTCAACCAGAAGAGGATGTGCTTCGACGAAAATGACTTCAGATGAAGACATTGTTTCTTTACTTTTAACCTTGTTGACTGCCAAATATCTCTGTGCGGTGCCCTACATGGCTTTGACGTGGCTGCCATTGGGAGCTTTGGATACGAGGCGTAACAAACATCTTGTTAACCGTATTGCCCAAACATATTTTCCCTTAACTCACATGCCGCAAGTTTTGGATTGGGCAAATTATTGCAGCACGGCTTAAGAGGGGGAAAATGGGCCGGTTAGGTGAACCATGATGAAAAAGGCTCAACCCCATACATCTCCTTCCACTATAATAAACTTGGAAATTTTTTTTATTTACAATTATCCTTCTCTATCCCTTAATAGTTAAATGTATTAATCTTCGAATAATATAATTTATCATAAGTTCTGATCAACGTCGAAATAGATGATAGTAGACCCCTAATTCACTGTGCAAGAAAGTCCTGAATAACTAAGAGATAGAGTTTCGAGCTTGGCTAGAATAGCGAATAGGTTATCGTAATGCATTGGACAATATTTAAGAATAATACTATATGTACAAATTGGGAATCATTCCCATGTGACGTGGCAAAAGATGTGAAGAGAAATAATAATATCAATTAATATGTTCAATTAAATGTGTGGATGTGGGATCACTTTATTAAACTTACAATTTAGTTGCACCTCATATGAGGATCTTCTTTGATTTGTACATAATGTTACTCATATTTTAATGCATTGGACGATAAATAAATAGATACAATGCCTGCCACCTAGATGGTAGAAATATTATATTTTGTACCAAACATAAAAATTTAACTGATTGTTAAGGGAAAAAAATAAATAAAACAACAAAAAATTTTGGAAAACTCGAAATGCTTTGAAAAAATTAATTTTGGTACACGTGATTTTTTATTTTGCTTGTAAATTTATTAACTTCTAACTAATTAACTTTGATTTGAGAGGATCATGCTAATGACCTGTTATAAATTAGAGAGAAAGAAATATCAACAGAAAGAAGCTAATAAACTTATGTATTATTAAGAATCAAAACCTCATATTTATAGGAAATAATTAGGACTATAAAATATACAACAATCATAATGACCGAGACCGCAGAGGTATAAACGTCATTTATAAATACTATTATATTTACAACAGATAACCCAAACTTTATTTATAATTACCAAGTAAAACTGTAAAAGCTTATCTACCTAAGTAAGATGAGAATCCTATATATTCACCAATTTTATTTATTTCCTTATTTCATTTCTTGAAGACAATAAAGTAAAATTAACATAGTGGTGATTCAAAATAATAATAATAAAATGGTGTCATGCACTATGAATGATTTGATTATACGGCGTCTTGTATCTTGAATAAATAAACGAATGAAGGAATAAAAATTTATAAAATCGATTTTATTTCACTAGAAGTAATATTTATTTATTTTACTTAAGTTGTATTATTCAATAAAATGTAGTTTCAATATTATTTTTGCATTGTTACTATTTAGTTACGAATAGACGTAAAAATTGCAGAGTTTTTCTCTCGTCCACTCTCCGTCTCTCCTTATGAAAAGCCAGTCTCCACCGGTTGAGATTACAGAAAAGAAAATAATTAGTTGAAATCCTGCAAAATGTCACTGCTTTCAGATCTCATTAATCTCAATCTCTCCGACACTACTGAGAAGATTATTGCTGAGTACATATGGTGAGTTTTCTTGATTGCATCAATGGGCTTGATAAAATTGGATTCTCTGTTTCTCCCTTTTTTTTTTCTCCCAAAAAATTATAGGACTTCATTTTACCTACCTCTTGATGTATTTTTTGTGGGTTTTGATCTGTTTTACCGTCAAATTCTTTGGTTCTTTGTTTTGGTTTGTTTCTTATCTATACTTGCTTCTTATTATACATGTAACATGTTTTGATCCTTTTTTTTTTTAAATTCAGTTTTGTACATTAGTGTATATTTATCGGCAGATCTTCTGATGTTTATGCCCTTTTTCTACATTTTTACGTCCGTTTTTTTATCAACCCCATGAACAGAAGAAGTTTTTTAATGAGGAAATTACAGTAGGTGTCAATTTTTTTGTATCTAATTACAAAAATGTCACTTTTTTTTTTGCATATCAAAAATGTCAATTTTGTACATTTTTACCCCTCACAAAAATTTTAATATCCATATCCTCCAACAATTCTACAGAAACTCTGAAAATGTCAGATTTTTTTAGCATGTGATTTTCACACGTGGCAAGTGACCCACTTTTTTTTTAGAGGAAAGCCTGATATTGTTGACCAATTCTTTACTCCAGTTTCAAAATGTCGGGTTTCGACAGTTCAAATGTTGTTTCCGAAGGTTTCGAAATGTCCAGTTCGACATTTCAACTGTCGGGAGTCGCCGGAAAAGATGATACATTGTCCGTCGTCGAAAAACTTGAAAACATGAGGACGATCAATTCCTTCGTCGACGTCCCTCCTAAGAACGATCATTCCTTCATGTGCTTCCATTTTTTTTATTACGAAAATTACAAATTTTTGAATATAATATACATATATATTAGTATAAAATTTCAATTTTTTTTATTACGAAAATTACAAATTTTTGAATATAGTATGCGTATATATTAGTATAAATATATGAAAATTAAATCATCACAATCATGACATTCAACTCATGTAATAAATGCTCCAAAAGGTTTTTGCAAGGGTAATTTGGACCTTTCACAACACAAAAGTGACATTTTTGAACAATTTTAGTGCAAATGAAAATTTTTGAGGGATTTTCAAAATTTGTGACATTTATGAAAATTCCCCTTTTTTAATTTGGAGTTTTTGAGTAGTTTCCCACAGTTATGGCTTCTCACAGAACAGAGAAATATCTGATCTTTTGTATTTATCGTTCTTTATGATCATTCTACAGTAATCATTATTAATGGAGATTGATTGTGCCTTTTCATTGTTATCCTTCTTTTGAATGTACATTTTTTTTGCTGTCTACTTGATGTTTATTGGATTTATTTCGAGGCATAGACACTAAATAGTAAGCATGGGAAGCAGTTAAACTAAGCCAGTTTAGTCGATTTCCCAGTAACCGAAAAAAAAAATCTAAATTGAGATTGCAGATTGCAGAAGCAGCGAATTATTTATATATTATGGCACTGAATACACTACATTGTTGTTAATTCAGTGTAGTTGATTCTTCCTATTCTCCCTGGTGATTTCCTTTGGTCGTCTGTTGTACGTCGATGACTAATTACTCATGCTAAACAATATTTTAACAGGATCGGTGGCTCTGGTATGGACCTCAGAAGCAAAGCAAGGGTAAATTACCCTTCTTGTTACAGATTTTCTCCTTAAGAAAGTAATAATTAATGTAACATAATGAGTTTACAGATTTCTCACATAGTATCTTTGGTTTTGATAGACACTTTCTGGACCTGTCAATGACCCTGCAAAGCTTCCGAAGTGGAACTATGATGGGTCGAGCACAGGCCAAGCGCCTGGAGAAGACAGCGAAGTCATTCTACAGTAAGCCATTTCCCATTTAAGATCTCTTATCCAATGAAATATATGCATTTGAATTAACGCATTTCATGATGCAATGCGATGAGACAGTCCTCAGGCAATTTTCAGAGATCCATTCAGGAGGGGAAATAACATATTGGTGAGTTGTTTTTTTTTCCTTATTACTAATAAATATTTTGCTTTTAATTGTGTTTGAATTATCTTATAATACGAGATTGCCTTTTCCTTTTTGTCTCGTAGGTCATGTGTGATGCTTACACCCCAGCTGGTGAGCCAATTCCAACTAACAAAAGGCACAGTTCAGCCCAAATATTCAGCAATCCTGATGTTGTTGCCGAAGAACCATGGTATCATCATTGAATTAAGCTACTCAAACAGGGAAATTTGATAGAAAATATTGACAGAGATGACCTGGCGAACTGTGATTCGCCTTTTTTTTTTTTTTTTAAGTTTTCCATTTTCCAATGAATAAATGCCAAGTGTTGTCTGTCACCATTTCCTGTCAAATTTTCTTGTTTGAGTTGCATGATTGATCATCGTTACGTGCCTTTTGCGACTGCTCATTTAGTTTAATTCCTTTCTATATTCTCCGATTTTCTAAAACTATATTTTTAACAGGTACGGCATCGAACAAGAATACACCTTACTGCAAAAGGATGTTAACTGGCCTATGGGATGGCCCACTGGAGGTTATCCTGGACCTCAAGTAATTATCTTGCTCTTTTTCTCCTTAAGTCTTCCAGTGTCATTGCTCCTTAGTCTGCGTTCATTAACAATTGTGATTGCTGAAATGTTTTGATCGGTTCAATCAAGAGTTTTGGCTCATCAATTGATAATCAACTCGTGTTGCATCTAGGGTCCATATTACTGTGGAGTGGGAGCTGACAAAGCTTTTGGACGTGATATCGTAGATTCACATTACAAGGCGTGTCTTTATGCCGGAATCAACATAAGTGGCGTCAACGGTGAAGTGATGCCTGGCCAGGTATAGTTTACCCGTCTTTAGCATCTCCTCTCGACTGGCGACTTATTTTCTTTTCATCTTCATAAGTTTTCAATTATGAACATTTTGCAAATTCTATTCAGTGGGAATTTCAAGTTGGACCTGCTGTTGGCATCTCTGCTGGTGATGAGGTGTGGGTAGCTCGTTACATCCTTGAGGTACTCTTTAACAGAACTTATTGTGATTATTATTATTTTTAGTCATTAAATGTTTCGTACCCTAATGGACTCGGAAATTGTGTTGGAATGTTCGATAATGAATTGATTTACAGAGGATCACCGAGATTGCTGGGGTCGTATTATCATTCGACCCCAAACCTATCCGGGTGAGATTTTTACGATCCAATTTTGGCTAACATAGCATAGATAGGATTTTGGCTCCGTTTATGACTCTTTTTGTCCGGTTTATTACTAGGGCGACTGGAACGGAGCTGGTGCTCATACCAACTACAGGTAAATTGTAATGTTCAATACATGATAAAATTACACCTACTATTTGAGTGTGTAATGAAACTATCTTTCTTCTGCTTCCAAATAATTTTCTTTTAGCACCAAGTCTATGAGAAATGAGGGAGGCTTCGAAGTTATAAAGAAGGCAATTGAAAAGCTTGGACTTAGACACAAAGAGCATATTTCTGCATACGGTGAAGGCAATGAGCGTCGTCTTACTGGAAAACACGAAACTGCTGACATAAACACCTTCAAATGGGTAAATATAAACTCACTTGCAGAGTTACTTTTTGGTAATATGGAAGCAATATCTTTTACTTTGATAAGTTGATTCAGTTTTTCGAAACTTATTCCAACAGGGGGTTGCAAATCGTGGAGCATCGGTCCGTGTAGGTCGAGACACGGAGAAAGCAGGAAAAGGATACTTTGAGGACAGGAGGCCTGCATCAAATATGGACCCTTATGTTGTTACTTCAATGATTGCACAAACCACCATCCTCATGAATAATTGAGAGAAATTCTCTAAACGTTGGAGTTTCTTCTGGTAGGGTTTTCGTCATTTATATTTCTTACTGCAAAGGTTGAGATTGTTGTTCTCGTCTTATGTTCGAAGTCTATTTAATAACAAACACGATTTTCTGTGTTGGAAAATGAATATCTTATCTAATTGTGATGTTTATAGATTCGGTAATTAGCACAAAACGATTTTGCATTTTAATGTTATTGTGCAAAACGTCGTTACATTTCATTTTTTGGCATTGTCACGCTTATTTTCACATTTCATTGCGGAAAAAATCATTTTCTCAATTAAAAAATTTAATCTCCTATTTAAATAAAAAAAAAGAAAAGAAAAATTAAATAACAAATTGTAATTATACTCCCAAACTTTTTTAAAAATTGCAAAAGAGTTCAAATAAATTATTAAAAGATAATTAGAACAAAATATCATTACCTTCCAATATTATAGTGCAAAATGTCTATACCTTTCATTTTTTGGCATTTTCACCATTATTTTCACATTTCATTGCGAAAATATTCATTTTCATCCATTTTCTCAATTAAAAGATGTAAAATGATAAATATATCATCCTATTTAAATAAAAGAAAAATAAAGAAAAGAAAAGAAAAATAAAGAACAAATTGCAACTATACTTCCAAATTTTTCAAAAAAGTACAAATAAATAATTAAAAAAAAGTGATTTTCTTTTAAATTATTTATTTAAAATTTATTTGTACTTTTTTTGAAATTTTTGGGAGTATAGTTGCAAAATGTTCTTCATTTTTTATTAAAATATGAGGGTATATTTATCATTTTACAGCTTTTAATTGAGAAAAATTGATGAAAATGATGATTTTCGCAATGTAATGTGAAAATTAGGGGTGAACACAATTTGGTTTGGACGATTTGTGTTAAATTTTCAACTCAAATTATTTCATGCGGTTTGAAATTTTTCTAAACCAAACCATTATTTGCGGTTTTATTCGATTCGATTTTAATCCACGATTTTTCTATCAACATTAGAGTAATATGTTAAAAATAAGTTAACATATAAATTTAAACGAAAACTAATAATGTTAAATTACATTCATATTTTTTTGAAATTCGATATATAAACAAAAAGGCAAAAAAAATAGTATTAAAGTTAGCATCTAGTAATAAGCACTCCACTCAAACTTTCGCAATACAATAGTACTAACCTCATTTGACAAAAAAAAAAAGGATCAATATCTCCTGTTATAACAAATGATTCAGCTTCTGTATAATATGCAAATATCAAAATATTATTAGTCATTATTAATGATATTAACAAGCAACTAAGAAATAATACGCATAAAAATATCAAATTTGAAAATAGAAAACAAATGTCACTTTCTATAGCTTTCTCTAAGTCATCCAATATCTCTACCTCATCTAAATATTGACGAAGCACTATAGGTTCATTGCTGCTATGCAACCAATTTTTCGTGCATTAATATTAAGGCCTCAACCATCTTTGAATCCGTCCACTCGTGGAAAATGCCTTCTCTTGGATATTTGAATTGCCAATACATTTTTCGCAATTTTGGAAACAATTTTGTACTTGTGCGAGTTCAATTTCCACCATACTAATATGTCAAATTTGGGATCGATCAATCTTCATAACGATCAGACAAATAATTAGCCAAATCATTCTTCTTAGATTGCATGTTTTTGCATGATGCTTATACGTTTGTCCACAGTAATTATATTCTGTCTTCTCATCTCCTCGAATTTTAAAATGATCCCACACCTCGGACCTTTTGTTTCCTTTTTTACCTTTTCCATCCATTTTCATATCTTCAAGGTCATCCTCTAATGGAATTGCATCATTGGCTTCGTCTAGAGTTGGATCCATATCTGAAAAAAGAAAAAGTAAAAACGGAAAAAGCTAAGCTACGGAAAAGAAACAACACGGTGATACAAGAAGAAAGTATAATCAAAGAACACGGTAATTTAATTAGATATTCTCTTGGTAGATACGGAAGGTTCTTGATAAACAGCAGCAAGAAATGTGAATGTGAAGCATTGAAGATTCTCCTAATTCCTGTTCCCATTAGTAAATCTAACTATGACGCAATAAAAAAAAATCATTCCAAAATTCTGTAACATATACTTTGCATTTTGATTACAAGAGATGAATTAGTGATGAAACTAAGATTGTGACATTTTTGTTGTCACTTGACTAGATCATTTTGTAGTTACATTTGTCACATGTTTTTGTTTAAATCTTAATCTATGTAATGATGACTCTTAGACTTGCTTTATCTATTTCTACAAGTTATGTCTTTTAAGCATTGTCTAGTTTATGTAAGTAGTATGATTTATCTTGTACTTTCTATCTTTGTAATTTGGCTATAAATACTTTAGCCATGTATTTTTTATTTGTAAGATGTTGAATATAATTGTTCTTCCTCTTTACATCGTGTTTATACCATCTTTTCTCACATAAAATCGATTTCTCACTCAAATACTGGATTTCTGTGTAATTTCATCAAATACCGGTAAGAGCACTCCATATACGGTATTGGTAACCAATATTCGGTAAGTTCCTAAGATCAAATCCGATAAGTTTACAACGCCTTTGATAACCGGTATTTTCAGTGACTCAAATACCGATAATTTCTCAATGTTATTTGATATCTGGTAAGCTCAGTCCATATACGATCTTTACCATATCTCAAAATCTGGTAAGTCATTATTCAGCTGGTAAGCTTCATCCAAATTCTATAAATCAATCCAAACATTGTGAGTTCTCACTTCCATTCTCTTTGAGCCATATTTCCATCAGTGGTATCAGAGCTCTTAAGATCTTTGAACAAACAAATTTGAGAGAAAGCCAGTGAGAAACCTTTATATATAGTCGAGTGTTTCTGGTGAGTAAGTAATATGGCTTCAAATGGATTTTCAGCCCCTTTACCTTCAGCATTCACAGGAGAAAACTATCACTTCTGGTCTGCAAAGATGAAGGCATATCTGAAAGCCTATGATCTTTGGGAGATCACTGAAACTGGAGTTGAACCACCATTATTAAGGGCTAATCCAACTATTGCTCAGTTGAAACAGCATAGTGAAGAGATAGCCAAGAAGTTCAAAGCTCTTTCTTGCATTCAATCTGTTGTTTCAGATGCTATTTTCACTAGGATTATAACCTGTGAAACTGCAAAAGAGGCCTAGGATCGTTTAAGAGAAGAATTTTGTGGCAATGACAGAACAAGACAGATGCGAGTGCTAAATCACAGAATGGAGTTTGAAACATTAAAAATGAAGGACACTGAAATGATGAAAGAGTACATTGATCGTTTGACGAAGGTTGTAAATCAAATAAGGCTGTTAGGAGATGATTTGCCAGACAAAAGGATTGTTGAAAAAGTTTTGATAAGTCTGCCAGAAAAATTTGAATCCAAGATCTCTTCTCTTGAAGACTCTAGAGACTTGGGTAGCATTTCTTTGGCTGAACTTGTAAATACTCTTCAAGCTACTGAACAAAGAAGATTGTTCAGACAAGAAGAACAGGCTGAGGGAGCTTTGTTTGCAAAAGGAAAACAAAGAGTTC
The DNA here is from genome assembly GCA_019395295.1 of Osmanthus fragrans. Classification (NCBI taxonomy): domain Eukaryota; kingdom Viridiplantae; phylum Streptophyta; class Magnoliopsida; order Lamiales; family Oleaceae; genus Osmanthus; species Osmanthus fragrans. The sequence goes on from CM033341.1 coordinate 9,055,648, forward strand.
AAATCATCTTTGGAATGAGAAAATCACAATTTGAGAAGAAGAAGGTGGAATTTCACAAAAATGCTGGCAAGAACATTGATTATCCTCCTTGCCCTCATTGCAAAAAGAAAGGTCATGCTCCTAAGTGGTGCTGGTTCAGACCTGGTGTGCAATGTGAGACTTGCAAACAATTTGGTAGTGTTGAAAAAGTATGCAAAAATCATTAGGAGAAGAAGGAAATTCAGTTGGCCAAAGTACCTGAAGATCAAGCAAAAGAACACCTGTTTTTTGCTATTAACTTCACAGGTTCAAGTCAAATTGGTCCTTATATATATATTTTTTATGGAAAACAACCGAAATGAGAGATAATAATACAGCTAATACATGTCAACTTTCATTTGTTGATTGTCATTTAACAAGTTAGTTCTAGACTTTTTGAAATTCACAGCAGCTCCAGTAAACCTCCAGCCAACCCCTTAGACGACCACCCGACCCTTTATCATCCCTAATTCACATCCCCAGTTCCCTTTTAATTTTAAACAAAAACAACGACAGAAGAAGGAGAAGGGCTCACATAAATCTAACAAATCCAACCTTCATACAAATTTGAAACAAAAACAATAGAAAAACAAGATAAAGAAGAAGGGCTCACTCACACCCACATAGTGGCTGAAGGTTGGCGGAGGGCAGAGGTTGAATAGGCCGGCGGGCGGCAGCAAGCACCAAGCAGATCACCTCTCCCACTTAGTCCATCAGGGTCAGTTGCGCTAATAGGGTTTCATTTGCACTCAATTTTGCTAGTAGTGTGCTAGCAATCAGTTTTGGTTAAGTCTGTTCACTCTGTTGGGCACATGGCTATATGGGCGATAAATATTATTAATGGGCCTATTTTAAAAAAAAAAAGTCCAAAGCAAAAAAATTTAAAATTCTAGAAAACCATACTTTAATAAAAAAAAAATTATATGAGAATTTATAATTTCATAAAAATATTTTTTTAATTAAAAAAGTGTGGTTCAATTTGGTTTTGTGGGGTTTTTGAAAATTAAAATCTAAACCAAACCATTTTGAAACGGTTTAGTTCGGTGAGAGAAAAAATTCCAGTCCACATGGATCCAAACTAACAACTTCAATTCGATTTTCACGATTTTTTTGTGCAGCCCTAGTGAAAATGCCAAAAAGTAAAATATATTGATGTTTTGCACAATAATATGAAAATGTAGGGACTTTTTGTGCTAATTACCTTTTTAATATTTATTTGGACTTATTTATAGTTTTTTTTTTAAAGTTTAGTTGTATAATTGTAATTTTTTTATATTTTTTTAAATGACTTTTTTGCAATGAAATGTGAAATTTGGGTGAAAATGTCAAAAAATGAAAGGTATGAACGTTTTACACAATAACACTGAAATGTATGAACGTTTTGTTATAATTACCCTTTTATGAATTTTATGAATGGCCTCAAACAATTTGTAATCTTTCTTGTATTCTGTCCAATAACAGAAATGACACCTACAAAAAACTTATTATAGGGAAATTGTTAAGGAAGGTAGTTCGTAAAATCTCTCGAAATTCTTTTGTATCTACATTATGAATGGACTGAATTGCACTTTAAATTTGACTAATCAAATTTTTTTTTTTTTTGTTTTACTCTTTAAAATAGGGGATCTTCACCACTTGCCAAATGGTAGCAAGTAGATTTACAATTTTCTGTCCCTTTCTTTTTGTGGTTGCATACAGGTCAATTTGGTCTTTCTACTTTTCCTACACCATAGAACATTTCTAATGCACTCCTGAAATTGTAATTTAGGTGTTATCTAAATAGAAAAAAACTTTTAATTTATGTGATATTAATATCTAATAAATACACAAGTTAGTTCAAATTTCATCTACAATAATTTCGTCTATAATTCAAATTTTATCTCTAATGTGTATGTATAACGTGAGAAAGAATAAATAATTAGGAGAGGAAAAATAAGAAAGATGGGAAAAAAATACAAAAAGATAAAAAAAAAATTAAATTATGGTGAATAACTCATTATAGAAGACCCTCTATATCTAGACGGCTATCTTGACAAATGTATACTTTTTTCTTGCCCCATCAACTAGATATACTTCTAGATATGTTGTATTGGAGATCAACTTTTATAGACATTGTCAATTTTAATTTATGTAAGAACTCTTTGAATACAATTCATATTGTTAAGGGATATAATCTCATATCGAATAAAAAAGAAAATATAGACCAATTTATAAAGAGTTTGAGCTACTCCTCTTAATAAGGTTGATATTTTAAGATGGACTCACAAGTTTTAACATGGTATCAGAGCTCATTAAACTCTAATGAGCGATTCGATCAGATTAAAACTCAAAAAATGAGCACACGAATTTCAAGATTGATCTGCTCAAAAAATTCATCATTTTGCGTGGACATGTTAAAAGATTGTAAGACAATTTTGACAAATCAGCCAAGTTTGGTTGACCGAAATGACCTACAGTCGACCGAAACTCCTCAGGGTTCAAAACTAGAAGCTACAGGCAGGTTCGGCCGAGTGATGGTCAACCGAAATGTGCGGTTCGGTCGACCGAAGTATCATTCCGGTTGACCGAAATAAGCTGAAATCCGGTATTTCAAATTAAATATCGTATATGCTGTTGGTAATCCAGAAATCCGGTAAATTGCACAGAAATTCGGTATATGCGAAATTAGATATGCAATTTAGCAATATAATAACTACGATAAAAGAAAATTCAACATACATATACCATGCTTAATACTATACACGTACAGAATATAAATATGAACAAAGAGAAATTGCAGAACGAGTAATAGAATCGAAAACTTTTAACCCGAGGCCTGTGTTGCACACAATTTCCTTAAACCAGATTCCTCCCCTCATCATTTGTGCTTAATGTTTACAACGAGCGTCCGTTTCCCAAGATACAACGGTAGAACCATTAACTTCCGAGCACCACGGGAACCAGAATTAGTGCTCGAACAATATCACCATCAAAGAAAACGACGACAGAAACTGGACAGAGACAGAATTGGACGAAAATGCTTTTGTGCAGATGAAATTTTATGCAAAATTTTCGTGTGTTTTGGATTGCAAAGTCAGGTTCTTATTTATAGAGTTTTTTTTCCCTTAACTCCCAAAGTCATCCATAAGTCATTGGCAATAAATTTTGGAGTTTTGGAAAACCAAAAGTCAATTTTAGAAAGCAAAAAATTCCAAAACGTAGGCCCGTCTGAGGGGCCAATTTTTGGTCTATCCGGTCCGACATTCGTGTGCGCAGGTCGCGCTCGCATATGAGTTCAAGGTTCAAAGCCTATTTCGGTTCGTGATTTGCACCCCTCTGCGCGCGCACGTGGAGAGAACCTCTATGCTTCACTTGATCACACCTTTCTAAATTGTAATCCTTTAAATAGTGGTTCTTGTTTTCATAAACTTCCTATATGGGACAAATGTAATTTTTCATTTTTCCACCAACATAACTCCTTTCAAGTGGCACACTTTGAGCCTCAATTTCTTATTCATTCAAGTATCAATTTTGGCAAGTATATGGTTTCGATGTACTCATGGAGGAGAATACAAACTAACTTTCATCTTCCAAAGTAGCCAAGCGGGTACCGCTCAAAATTAGTTCCAAAGTCAGCCCATTAACCATTTTTTTCCAACAATCCCCACATGAATGAAAATTGGGAGCGACTCATGCATGTGACACATGACGACTTGGTGATATAGTTCAATGGTTGAAATCAGCATAGGATAGGTAGGTATTACCCTTTGAACCTTCCCTTGTAAAAACATATTTACTTTTACCGGTTGACCAGTAGACGCGATGTCCTTGAACTATTCTGCCATTTATGTAAACGATGATGCACTCCACACAAGATTCTTCCTAACACATTTCGATTCTCATTATTATGTTTATTTTTTGCCATGAACATACGTCTGGTTCTGTAAAAGTTCACAAGAATTGCGCCCCACACAATTCCCCTAGAAGTGGCCCACTTTTCTCTCACATGGGTGATTTCTTATTTCAAGTAACTCGCATTACTTGGCTCGATTTTCGACGCATAAGAATCATTAAAAGCCTAATGCTTATCCTTCTTCCTTACAGGCATCACTGTTGCATCACAGAAATGGACATAAGGTAACATCCCCTATAGTGATTCTATTAAGTCTTTACAATTAGGTTGTCCCTTTGAACCTAGATCTTGGGATCTCCAATCAACTAGGTTGGGTTTTCCTTTGTACTAACTTATCCATTCAAGGGTTTAAGTCTCATTCCTCTTGATGATTTCTCAACTAACTTTCGATTTAACCATTTGGTTAGCGGATCTGCAATGTTATTCTTTGGCTTTACATAGTCAATAGTGATAACTCCAGTTGACAGTAGTTGTCTTATGGTATTGTGTCTATGATATATATATCTAGACTTACCATTATTCATATTACTCTGTGCCCTTCCAATTGATGATTGACTATCACAATGTATACAAATTGCTAGCACAGGTTTTGACCATCTTAGAATATCTTTTAAGAAGTTGCGTAATCATTCAGCATCTTCACCACTTTTATGTAGAGCTATAAACTCAGATTCCATAATGGATCTAGCTATTACTGTTTGTTTAGAGGATTACCAAGAAACAACTGCACTTGCCAATGTGAACACAAATCCACTCGTGGATTTTGAGTCTTTCATATCAAATATCCAATTAGCATCACTATATCCTTCAATGATCGCTGGATATCTGGCATAGTGCAATCCATAATTACGAATCAATCTTAAGTACCTTAATACTCTTACTATTCCTTTCCAGTGATCAGCTCCTGAATTACTCGTATACCTACTCAGTTTACTAACTGTGTAGGCTATGTCTGGTCTTGTACAACTCATTAAGTACATCAGACTTCCAATAATTCTCGAGTATTCTACTTGAGAAACAGTTTCATCCTAATAGATGTTATTCTCGTTACTGGAGAATATGTATCAAAGTAATCAAGACTTTCCCGTTGTCTGTAACCTTTTATCACTAATCTGACCTTGTACTTTTCAATAGTTCCATATGTTTTCATTTTTCGTTTGAAAATCCATTTGTAGCCTAGTGGTTTACTTCCAGGAGGAAGATCCACTAGCTCCCATGTATGATTTTGTAAAATGGAATCTATTTCACTTTTAATTGTCTCTTTCCATTGAGGTCCTTCTGAGGAGTTCACAGCTTCTTGATAGATTTGAGGTTTACTTTCTAGCATATAGGTCAGAAAATCCAGACCATAAGATTTTTCTGTTCTTTCCTTTTTGCTACGTTTTGGTTCAATATCAACCTCCTCTTCTAGTTCTTGGTCTTGACTATTTTTCGTCATAGTCTCGTATGTCCGTTTAGAAGAGCTTACCTCTTCTCTGGACCTTTATGGAAATATATGTTCAAATAACGAAGCATTTCTCGACTCCATTATTGTGTTTTTGTATATATCTGAGATTTTAGATTCATGCACAAGAAATCGATAAGCAGTACTATTTTGTGCATATCCAATGAAAATGCAATCTACAGTTTTTGGGCCTATCTTCACCTTTTTTGGTATTGAGACAGCCACTTTAGCAAAACACCCCCACACTCGTAAGTACTTATAGGAAGACGTCCTTCATTTCCATAACTCATACGAGGTCCTTTCCATTTTCTTTCGAGGCACCTTATTTAAAAGATAATTTGCTGATAACACAGCCTCCCCCACATGTTCTGAGGTAACTCAGAACTTACTAGCATTGCATTCATCATTTCTTTTAAGGTGCGATTTTTCCTTTCGACAATGCCATTTTGTTGCGGTGAATAAGGTGAGGTGGTTTCATCTATGATTCATGTTGTGCACAAAATTCAACAAACGGTGCTTCATACTCACCACCTCGATCGCTTCTCAACACCTTAATTTTCTTGTTTAGTTGATTTTCAACTTCTGTCTTATAGAGAATAAATTTCTCTATTGCTTCATCCTTACTTTTTAGCAAATACACATAGCAGTATTTTGTGCTATCGTCGACAAAAGTAATAAAGTACTTGTTGCCACCTCTTGTTTGTACAAATTTTAAATCACATATGTCACTGTGTATTAAATCAAGTGGTTCAGTATTCCGTTCAATTGATTTGAATGACGACCTTGTCAATTTTGCTTCAATACAAGTTTCACACTTATATTTCAAATCAATATGGAACGCGGGTATGCAATTCAAGTTAACTAGTCTACGTAAAGAATCATAGTTAACATATCCTAGTTTACCATGCCACACATTGAAAGACTCAAGCAAGTAAGCAAAAGAGTTTACTTTATTCATTTTTGGCTTAACAACCATTACATTAAGTTTAAACATACCATCGGAAACATAACCTTTTCCGACAAATATTCCATTTTTCGACAGAATAACTTTGTCTAACTCAAATACAATGCAAAAATCATGCTTATTCAAAAGCGACCAGGACACAAAGTTCTTGCGAATTTCCGGCACATACAACACATTGTTCAGAGTCAGCTCCTTTCCCGAAGTCATCTTCAAAACCACCTTCCCTTGACCCTTGATATCAGAAGTCCGCATGAACAGTTTCTTTCCATTCTCAACTGCTTCGAAGGCAGTAAAAAGCTCTTTATTAGAGCACACATGCCTCATAGCTCTGGTGTCAATCCACCACTCCTTCGGGTTAGAACCCACCATGTTCACTTCAGTAATGAAGGCTGCGAGATTCATCTCCGACACATCATGTGCAATATAGTCAATTACATTTGCTTCTTTCTTCTTCTTTAACAATCTGCATTCCGAACACTTATGACCCACTTTGTCACAATTGAAGCATTTTCCCTGAAATTTCTTTTTAGAGATTCCACCTTTAGGTCCAAACTTGGTCCTTTTGCCACCGGATGATCCAGCCCTATTCTTGTAGGCCATATTGTTTTGACCATGTTCTACAACATTGGCTTTAGCAACACTAGGATTGAACTACTTCTTCTCGGAACCCTTGTCGTCTTCTTCAATTCGAAGTCTAACAATCAATTCTTCGACGCTCATTTCCTTTCGTTTGTGTGTCAGATAATTCTTGAAATCTTTCCACGCTAGGGACAAATTTTCAATAATCTAATAATCTAACGACATGAATTGATTCAACTTGGAAAGTTTTATTCAACTTCATCCCTTCGGCATGAATTTCGTGAAGAGTTACTTGGAATTCTTGCACTTGACTGATTACTGGTTTGGAGTCCACCATCTTATAATCTAATAATCTAATGACAATGAACTTTTTAGCCCCGGCATCCTCAATCTTATATTTTCAGTCCAATGACTCTCACAACTCTTTAGCAATTTTCATAGTGCAATACACATTATATAGTGAATCTGCTAAACTATTCATGATGTAGTTTCGGCACAGAAAGTCCGAGTGGTTCCAGGCATCAACTGCACTGATCGCTTGAACATCCCCCTCACCCTCATTGAGATTTGGAGCAGTTTCAGTCAAGAATCTCGTAAGATTCAAGGTGGTCAGATAAAACAGCATTTTCTGCTGCCACCTCTTGAAATTCAAGTTGTTGAACTTCTTTGATTTTTCTCCATGATTAACCGGTACAGTAAGAGCATGGCCAGTTGTTTGACTCACAACATGACTTGGCAATCCAGCCATAGTCTGAGCCATAACAAAACTAGGCCATGCGGCTATAGCTACACCCATACCCACAGTTTGGGAAACTTGGGACACATTGGAACCTATAGCCCCAGTTTGGGTAACTCTAGCTTGGGACACATCCATGTTGGTTGGTTCGGTTGTCATTTCTGAAATGAAACACACAAAAATTAGTTTCCAATAAACTAAATATCAACTTGTCTTTACAAAAATGGATATGTTTTAAGCTTGTAGGACAATTTTGACAAATCAGCCAAGTTCGACCGACCGAAATGACCTGCGGTCGATCAAAACTCCTCAGGGTTCAAAACCAGAAGTTGTAGGTAGGTTCGGCCGAGTGATTGTCGACCGAAATGGCAATTCGGTCGACCGAAGTATCATTCCCGTCGACTGAAATAAGCTGAAATCCAGTATTTCAAATTAAATACCGTAAATGCTATTAGTAATCCAAAAATCCGGTAAGTTGCACAGAAATTCGGTATACGCAAAATTAGATATGCAGTTTAGCAATACAATAACTATGATAAAAGCAAATTCAACATACATATATCATGCTTAATACTATACACGTACAGAATATAAATATGAACAAAGAGAAATCGCAGAACGAGTAATCAAATCGAAAACTTTTAACTCGAGGCCTGTGTTGCACACAGTTTCCTTAAAACTGATTCGCCCCCTCACCGTTTGTGCTTGAGGTTTACAACGAGCGTCCGTTTTTCAGGATACAACAGTAGAACTAGTAGCTTACGAGCACCACGGGAACCACTCCGACGAACTGAACTAGTGTTCGAACAATATCACCACCAAAGAAAACGACGACAAAAACTGGACAGAGACAGAATTGGATGAAAATGCTTTTGTGCAGATGAAATTTTATGCAGAATTTTCATGTGTTTTGGACTACAAAGAATGGTTCTTATTTATAGAGTTTTTTCTATTAACTCCCAAAGTCATCCATAAGTCATTGGCAATAAATTTTGGAGTTTTGAACAATCAAAAGTCAGTTCTAGAAAGCAAAAAATTTCAAGCCTGAGGGGCCAATTTTTGGTCTATCCGGTCCAACATTCATATGCATAGGTCGTACTCGCATACGAGTTCAAGGTTTAAAACCCATTTGGATCTGTGATTTGCACCCCCCTGCGCGCACGTGGAGAGAGCCTATATGCTTCACTTGATCACAGCCTTCTAAAATGCAATTATTTAAATAGTGGCTCTTGCTTTCATAAACTTCCTATGTAGGACAAATGTAATTTTTTATTTTCCCACCAACATAACTCAATTTATCATTCACTCGAGCATCAATTTTGGCAAGTAAATATATGGTTTCGATATACTCATGGAGGAGAACACAAATCAACTTTCATCTTCCAAAATAACCAAGCGGGTGCCGCTCAAAATTAGCTCCAAAGTCAACTTATTAACCATTTTTCTAACAAAAATATAATCTCACATCGAATAAAAATGAAAATATAGACCAATTTATAAAGGTTTGGATTACTCCTCTTAATAAGGTTGATCTTTTAAAATGAACCCTCAAATTTTAACAGACATGAGCATTGAAAATGCTCTTAGACAACATGGCTTGAGGGGCCTTCCCACTCTTTGTCACCATAGATTTTTTTGGAGGCGTTCGAGCAGGAATTAAAATATCATTTATTTTCTTAATATTATTTTTTATTTTTTGAATATTTTTTGAACTTGAAAACAAATAAAATAAAGAATAAGATTATGGACAGATTTGATACGAAGACCAGGTTTCCCTTTCTAATTTTTCCACGTGAATTGGAGTATTTTGTCATTCCTACTACCCACGCAAGAACCTGATAAAATGTGACTGTAGGGTGCATTTCATGATTTTGGGGCAATACATAAACATGTAATTTGTGTTGACAAGAATTAGTGGTGGAGCTAAACATTTTTTTATCAAAGGGTCAAAAAATAAGTCGCGATTTTTCTAAAAATAAAAGAAAGAAAATTTACGATAATTAGGGCCATAATTCATGAAGCAAGAAAAAATAAAATAGATCTATGAGTAAGGGAGTAATAATTTTCTTCTCCATGTGTTGTTCGACAGAATATTCTTAAAAATTAATTAATTAATTTTCCATTGAACCCAAATTTATAAACAGAGCAAGATTTTTTGAGGATGTTTAGAACAGAAAATTACTTCCGTTTGTAATCTTGTCGTCAACAAGTTACGATGAAACTAAGCCTAGAGCCTAGAGGTAGATTTGAAGATAGCGAGATGATAGGTGGTGACAATTTGACAAAAATTGTCGAAGAAATCAGTGCCAATAAGGCCAAGTGTTAGGGATTCGAAGATTCCATGTTGTGGCTGTGGTTCCCTGCCATGCAAGTTGGGAGGAAATTGTCGAGAATTTTAGGAAATGTTCAAAAAAATTAAGTTATGAAAATTTATGGGGTCAGTTGACCTCGCATGACGCCACCTAGATCTGCCCCTGACAAAATTTGAGTTGGCAATGACTTTGAGACACAAATCAAAGTACATTGTTGTAATCCTTTTGGTCCTTAAATTTTTATTATCAAGATGACAATAAAAGTTGTTGATTCACTCGTAAATCTATGATTTTGTACGTTTCCCTTTTCATCCCTATTGTCGCTTACGTTGTGCCTTAGTGGGAATTTATGATGTTGGCTAATTGAAATTAGAGATGACAATATGGCAAGTTCGAATGCGAAAGGCGGGGGCCAGGCATTTTTCCACCCCATACCTGTCCTGTTACCCATTTAAGGCGGGATGAGACAGGTAATTGTCCCATTTATGTATCCATTTAATTTATTTTTTTTTAAAATTTTTGATAATTTATTTTATTGTCCACATTCATTAAAGTAAGATAATAATATAGTTATTAAAAATTTTAATTAATTTTTTGAAAGTTAAATTATTTGAATATAATTGGTAAACTAAGGTTTATATTGTTTATCATATTCATTAAATAATCTTAATTGTCATCTTTTATTAGAATTAATGAAATTTCAAATTCTTAAAAAAATTAAAAAATAAAAATAAAAAAGTTAAACGGGACAGAGTGGAACACCTGTTACCTGTACCTGGCCTGCCCACATTCCAATTAAGTGGGGCGGGGCCTGTGTTTATCGGGCATGACGAAATATTATACCATCCCTAGCTGAAATTATTTCACAGTGCCGTAATGACATGAAATTTGGCCAACTATTTTGTTTAAAGTTTGACCTACATTCAGGGGCGAATCCAGCTAGTGGCGAGTTAGAGCGGCCGCTCTAGCTGGATTCGCCGGAATTTTGGACTTCTATGGAGCGCCGGTGAGCCGGGGAACAAAGGGAGACCAGCCGGAGGAGATGGAAGAGTTTTCTGGTTTCTGGCGTTCTGAGGAAGAAGCTCCTGGTGGTTGGGCGGCCTGTGGTTTTTTAAAAAGACAATTGGGCCATTGATATGGGTTGAGTCCAGCCGTGACCAAGCCCAATTTCATCCCCAAATCCCAACCCAAACCAATTTCATTCCCCACCCCAAATCCCAATTGCAAACCGCCTAACCCACAGCACGATTGAGGAGGAGAAGAGGACCGTGCGAATCGCCAAACCCTTCTTCTTCCAAATTTTCTGAAATCCCGCTTTGGTTAATTGGTTGTAGACTTGGAGTTGGAGTTCACCGGCGTCTAGGTCTGGCTGCTTGCGTTTCGGACAATCGGATTCAGACTTCGCATCTTCGCCATCGCCAATCGCCACACTTCACCAGAGTCGCCACGACTTCGACTTAGGAGGTAAGTTCGATTTCTTTCTGTGATTTGTTCGCCTCTAGTTGTGTGACTGTGTGAGAAGGAGATTGTGACTATTTTTGTGCCATGTTTCGGTGTTTGTGAGTCTGTGACTCATTGACTGAGTTCTGAATGTGTGAGTCTGTGACTGAGTTGTATATGTGCCATGTGACTGTGTGAGAGACAGTGGTTCTCTACTTGTTTTTGTGATATTGGATATTAGAATTGATAAATTGGATATTGTAATTTTGAAATTGGATATTGTAATTGTGAAATTGTTTATTAATTCTAATTAAAATTTAATATTCATGTAAGAATTGGACTTCGAGTCCCATTGCTGAGGAGAAATAGTTTCATTGAAAGATGGAACCTTGGAAAGATGTTGAACCTTTAGATGTAGAGGCTAAGTCCCATTTTAAGGAGAAGCCTTGAACAGGATAAGCGTGAGTTGGCGGGAAAGGAGTTGGTGATGAGAAAACCAGCGACAGTATAGGATTGTGTGACTGTTGGTGGTGGTGACGAGAGACAATGCTTCGGTAGGGATTTGGATCCGATGATAGTGATGGAGTTGGAGTCGATGGCTCAAAATAGTAAAGTAGAACTTACTTTGGAAAAGTAATTATAATTAACATCCCAAATAGAGCTCATTCCATAATGGCTGACAATTGGCATATTCTTAAAAGGATGCGCCATTTCGGTCCGATACTTTTTCAGTAAAAAGCTCTACTTTTAATTCAAACTTACAAACTTTATCAAAGTCCATATTCTTGGACAAAGTCACGTCAAAAGGTTATATATACATAATATAAAATATTTTTACACGATCAATGGTCAAAGTCAATTTCCGCTCTAGCTGAACATTTATGCTGGATTCGCCGTTGCCTACATTAGTCAATCAGCTAGTTGCTACAAAAGTGATAGTCGAGAGCTAGACAAAACAGAAAAAAGATTGAAGATTGACTTGTTAAATTTAAGAAAGTTCAGTTGTATTTTTCCTTGTGTTTAAAAATCCAGCAAAATACTGGTCGCTGACATTTAGTAAGTACAGTAATAAAGTATAATAATGTATCGTTCCCACGTGTTCTTAATTCGGTTTTAACTAATATTAACTCTAATTGAACAGCATTATATGATTGTTAGTAATTATAACTAAATTAATTTAAACTATCTAAAGTTAAAATAACGAATGACTAAGAGACATTTAGACGAGCACTAGAATTTCATATCCCTTTTAATCTTGAGGGGTATCTCAATTGGTCAGGTTTTGGGCTTGCTCCCCAGTGATCACCAGTTCGAGTCCCTTCAGGGTTATTGGGTAAATATTTAACTGAAAACTTTAGGGCCCCGTGAAATTAGTTGAGATGCGCGTAAACTGGCCCGAATATATTCCACGGTCATAAAAAAATTGATATCCCTTTTATTAATACCAATTGAGGACAATGACAACACTTGTTTAACTTGGAGATCAATGTACGCAATACTAAACGTAACCTTGCTTGTGAACCTGCACTATCTCTATGAAGATTACAAACATGTGTAGATGCATTTAATCACTTGACATTTAATTAAATCATGCAAGACATATCTTTATAGTTGACCTCAAATACAATAAAGATCATAATTCAATTTAATTATTAGCTACGTATTTCAAGCATTGATCATATAATAAAAATTCAAGATAAACAAGCATCAAATGATGAAGTCTCAAAAATGAAATTAAAACATCAAAACAAAGGGTTCATCTTTATCCTAGTGACTAAAAATTTAGCCGAGCATCAAAAAATTACAAAAATACAAGGTAGAATATTGAGACGTCGCCTAGATTTTGATTGTAGAATAAAAAAGACGAAAAGTTGTTCTATCCTTCTTGAATAATCTCCTTGAGTCTTATTCATTGTTAAATTCAAGCAATAATGTTCAATTTAGGTGTAAGAACATGTATTCTTGAATCTTGCCTCTTATTCTCTCTTTAAAGCTTGGTTTGAAATTTGGCCCCGAAATAGGTTAAAAACAAATCTGAATTGCATTTCAAATAGTTAAGTCAAAAAAAAAAAAAAAAAAACAGAATATTTTCTGTTGAGGTGAACCCTACGATCACATGGTTGCACCTCCTTCTGCAATCGCATGGTTAAGCCTCTATGCTAGCAGGATCCAATCGCATGGTGTAGACTTTTGTTTTGCATCACTTTGGTCCCTAATTTCTTCCTCTCTTCAGCTTGAGTCCACTTTTTCATTTTTCATTAGTCCTTCAACTTTCATTTTTGTCCAGTTTAAACCGTATCATCTTCAATTTTCCATCCTTGGTCCGAAACAAGTTTCAAAGATTTGTGATTTAATCCTTGAACTTTCATAATTATTCTTCTTTAGCCATTTTGGCCAATTTTTACTTCTTTTCATCATTAGCCTTCTAACACCGAATTTAGCCTATAACAAGCGATGTTTAATCAAATTAAGAGTATACTCAATAGACTATTTAAACATAAATACTCTCTATTTTAAAAAGTCAATTTTTAAAATGGTCCATGAGACTTGTTAAATTAACATTTTTAATTTATAGAGTGAGTTTGACTCTAAAAATTTGGAGAGTTAAACTCATGGATAGTTAATCTCACTCTCTATAATTAAATACATTCAAAGTGTTTTGATTTTTAATGTAAGAAAATAATAAAATAATCATAAAAAAGCTATTTAAAATAAAAGAAAGAGAAAAATAAGAAATATTTTTTGGAAGTAATAAAATTAAGTGTTAAATATAAAGAGTTTGTTAGAGTACTTCAAAATTTTAACTCTCTAAATTTATAAATGCAATGAAATGATAGAATATACTCTTTAAAAATAGAGTGTCTTTCGAAGATGCTCTAAGTAGTAAATCTATTAAATTGACTCCGAAAATATCCACTTTCGAAGTTCGAATAGGTGTAAAAATCAAACTTATCAAATATCCCAAACTTATTTCATGCACTTATTTTTTTATATTTTTTATGCGTATTTTGTTTCATGCACGAGCCTTTATCAATTTTGATTTTGCATTTTTGGTATAATCACATTGAGATCCTGATCTATAGAATTGAGAAATGTGTATTGTCGAAAAAAAAAAATTTGAGCTTCATCTCATATTCAGAAGTATGGAGGTTTTTTACATTACGGTACACATCCGTCGTCTGAATATGATGCATTCCCTAATGCATGAAGTGCAACAATAGCTTCTCTATTACTTCCAGTCCAATTTCATGTCCATCAACCATGTTCATCCCTTAGAAACTGACCAAAGTAACAAACTGTGAGGAGTTAGTATTCATATCTTCATTTTAAAATAAAATTTTAAAAAGTTAGTTAAGTATGCTTCAAAATTAGATAGCCAGTTAACCGACTAAGGACCCTCTATAAACAGATAATCAATTAACAAGCGTAACAGATCATCTATTTAACAGTGCACATACTACATTCTTTTCTATAAATTTGCTCAAAACATTCACAAATTTATCCAATAATTATTTATCTATCGAAACACGCTAAGATAATCCAACATAGCATTATATTTATGAACGAAACTTAAAATAATGAAAACCAAACTAACAAAATACACGAAAGTACACGAAAGGACCCTCAAAAGTCAAAACATTGATATAATGGCTTCTAATAAACTGTTCAAAGATGTTTGTATTGAGTTTTGAGGACATGTACGAGCAAGTAGAACATATTTTAATAAGGCTTTAGAGTTGGAGCAAATAGTTTGATGAAAACGAAAGAACATTAATTTTTTAAAATTTAAATTGAGTTATCGTGACATATTTTCTTTTGTAATTGAAAGGATATTTATGTCTTTTTATCATTAATTTATTTTAGTAATTTTTTAAACTTAGCTTGTATTTGAGTTGTTAAAAATGAGTTTTATAGTAGTGAATTTTTGAAAAATTTGTGATTCAAATGTAGAATTTTGTTTTTAGAATTATGTGTAAATTATTTTATTGTGAGAATGTGATTAAAATGAATTTTAGTTTTTTTTTTTTTTTTAATTTTATTTTTAGATAATGTGTCCAATTGGGCTTAGTAAGTATACTTTTAGTGGAAATTACATAAAATCCTACTTTATAATTTTGAGTATTTTAAAATCAAACTGAAGGTTTAACTATTCAAAAATCAAATATTTTATATAATTAATTAATATATATATATAAAATAATTAATCCCTAATTCCACCAAACCATTTCTTTCTCTACATCTTGACTCTCTCTCCGCCTCTTGACTATCTCTCTCTAACTTACGAGGCGGCGCTACAACACGTAGCAACATACACCACCATGAGAAGTTGCGCTACCATTCGTAGATCTGTCGTTCGCACGTGAGAGGCTGCACTGCTGCACACATTCAACGGTGTTCTGGTTGTGGTGATTGCGAGGTGACTGCATTTTTCGATCTGATTTGTTTTTTTTGTTTGGCAGCGATTTTGTTGGTGGCAATGGTGGTGGTGGTTTGTTGATGGTTGTGGTGGTAAGGTGGTGGTGGTGACGTCGGTGGTTTTATTGGTGGTTGGGTGACGATTTTGTTGATTTTTTGGGTGGCGATTTTGTAGTAGGTTGGGATGGCAGCAACACAAAGCCAATGACTTTCTCAAGTAGTTGTCGGTGTTTATTTTTTCTCTTTCTACTCCTCTGAAGCAGTCGCTCTTCGATCTCCATTTAGGTTCTTCGATCTCCCTGTTGATAGCGTTCACTCACTCCGCGCGAAGACTTGTTTTTGCAATCTCTACGCAGCATCGCGATGCTACTGTGAACCTAGCTTCGCGACGCTGTAGTCCTTCGATGATGATTGGTGACGACGTGGGAAAGGGGTTTGAGGTTTTTTCTTTCTCTTTCCGATTTGAGGAGGGCAGTGGTGGTGGGTGTGTGCTGTTGTGTTCGATAGGTGTGTGTGGTGCAGATGTAGTGTTAATGATGGTGGAGACGCCATTGGTGTGAGGACAACTCGATGGTGGTGGAGGATGATTGGGTGGTGGTGATAATTGCGGCGGTGACAGTGGGTTTGAGAATTTTTTGGTTGGTCGTGGTAATATTGTATGGTGAAGATGGTTGTCAGGTGGTGATCACAGATTATTTGGTTGACTGTGACCACTAAATTAGTTAAGCTGTGACCAATAAAAAATATGTGACAAATTATTTGGATAATTTGTGATTTAAAAATAATATGTGACCTAAGAAATTGTTAATCTATGACTAATAATATGATAATTTGTGACTGTATAATAAGTTGTGACTTATAATAATTGTAGTTTGTGATCGATGAACAAATTATTACCTATGAAATTTTTAAATCATGATCGTAAAATAATTTGTAATATATTAAAATTCTAATGTGACCTCGAAAATAAACTATGACCTATAAAAAAAAATTTATTCGTGACTTCGAAATAATTTGTGATTAATTAATTTGACAATATGTGATCAATAAAAAAATTTGTGACTAAATTTTATATATCCGTGATATTTATATATTTAATTAATTAAATATATCATAAATAATTTTAATAAAAATCTAATTTTAGAAATTTTTTTATTGAAATGACTTATACTTAACATAATTTTTCCCGTACTTTTATCTCTCTTTGAAAGAAGCCTGGTAGTGGGAACACTTTCTAATTGACCCCCTGTGCTTTCGTCGAAGTACAGACGAAAATTGAGGAAATTTTTCGGAGAAGGGCGTATGGGTATTTCAAGAACAACCACCAAAATCCTCCCTCTTCCATTTCACCACCTCTTTTCCACCACCGCCAGCTATAATTCGCCACCATCCCGCCTCCTGATCCGCCCCCAACTCCAACTCCAAGACCCAGACCCCATCCTCACTACTCTGTCTGAATCAATCAAAAACTGCTCCACAAAACCGCTCCAAGCTTCGCTTAAACACCTCTTGCCTTCTCTTAAACCTCAACATATCATCACACTAATCAGCCTAAACCCGCACTCACTTTCTCCCAACTCTCTCTTTTATTTCTTCTCATGGCTTTCCTCTCGCAGTCACTCCACTTTCCGCCACAACCTCCACTCTTACTGCACCATGATTCACTTTCTTTGCACCCACCAAATGCTCCCAGAAGCCAAAAGTTTGCTCCAAACCATCGTTTCAAGAAAGGGGAAAGAGTCAGCTTCTGTTGTTTTTGCGACAATTCTGGAAACCAAAGGTACCCAAAGATCTGATCTTTATGTTTTCGATGGCCTTATCAATGCTTATCTAGAATCAGATTTTGTATATGATGCTATTCAATGTTTTAGGTTGTCTAAAAAGCATAAAATCCGGGTAGCATTTGATGCTTGTAAAAATATTCTTGAACATTTAATGAAATTAAAGTCTTTCAAGTTGGCTTGGGAATTTCATAAGGAGATTTTGGAATGTGGATATCCTGCAAGTTTGTATTTTTTCAATATTTTGATGCACAAATTTTGCAAAGAAGGGGAAATGAGGGTAGCACAGTCGATTTTTGATGAAATCAGGAAATGGGGTTTGAGGCCTAGTGTTGTTAGTTTCAATACTTTGATGAATGGTTACGTAAGGTTGGGTGATTTGAATGAGGGGTTCAAGCTGAAGAATGCAATGGAGGGAAGTGGAGTTCTTCCTGATGTTTATACTTACAGTATTTTGATAAATGGGTTGTGTAGGGAAAATAGAATGGATGATGCAAATGAGTTGTTCAACGAGATGTTTGGCAAAGGATTGGTTCCGAATGATGTTACTTTCACTACATTGATTAATGGGCATTGCAAGAATGGGAGGATTGATTTGGCCATGGAAATTTATCATCAAATGTTGGGACAAGGTTTGGAACCCGACTTGATCACTTATAATACGCTTATCGATGGGCTTTGCAAGAACGATGACTTGACGGAAGCATGGGACCTTGTTGATCAGATGACTCGGAAGGGTTTGAAGCCTGACAAAATAACATACACTACTCTTATTGATGGATATTGTAAGGAGGGAAATTTGGAAAAGGCGTTTAAGATTAGGGAAGAAATGATTAAGGGAAGTATTGAGCTTGATAATGTGGCTTACACAGCCCTTATTTCTGGTTTATGTCGGGAAGGGCAAGTGGTTGATGCAGAGAGAATGTTGAGAGAAATGGTGACTGTTGGTTTGAGTCCTAATGATGCAACATATACAATGATCATAGACGGGTTTTGTAGGAAGGGTGATGTGAGAAAGGGTTCAAGTTGCTTAAGGAGATGCAGAGAGATGGAAATAAACCAGGAGTTGTCACTTATAATGTTCTTATGAATGGTTATTGCAAACAAGGACAGATGAAAAATGCGGATATGCTCCTAAATGCAATGCTTAATCTAGGAGTTTTTCCTGATGACATTACATATAACATCCTACTGGAAGGGCACTGTACATATGGAAACCAAGAGGATGTTGATAAGCTGCGTAGCTCTAAAGGTCTTGTTCTTGACTATGCTTCATATATTTCACTTGTTGGGAGCTTAAGCAAACAATTTAGGCACCGGTTACAGAGATGATTGGTTGGATAAAAATGGCATCCTTATTTAATCAGCCATCTGAAATGCTTATTAAGGAAAAAAAAAGTTTGAAGAGGATACTCTGACTTTTTCTCATCCTCAGCCTTATGCCTGGGTCTAGAATGTTCTTTGCTGTCTCATAATTATTTGAATGCCTGAACTTCAGTCTGGTTTCATTGGGTCAGGCACTGCAGAGGATCTAGCGATGAAATTGGACACGCATCCTGATGAAGTAACATATTTGTTTCCATTACTGGGATTCTTGCAGTTGAAATGATAAAATGGTCTATTTTGTACAGCTAAGAGAGAAGCACACTCCTTATATTAATATTAAATCTGCGCTCTCGAGAATATTTGGCAACAACCTACTTGTAACATGCTTTTGAGCTTGATTACAAAGACAGGGATCCTTATATATTAATGATGTAATGTGCACTTCAAATGGGAATCCTTGGGCAATTGCTCAACAACTGGTTGCTCCTTTGTAACCCAAGGTATCATGGTCTTAAATCACAGAAACAGCCTTCTTTGCTGGCAGGGACAAATTCATGTACATGTACCTTTTGGCCCTTTTCTAGATGCTACGGAACCTTGTATTTTCATTTTTCCTTTTATTCTTTATGCTGTCAAAAATCCTGCTCTTTTCAAAGTTCCATTCTTCCTTATGATTCATGGCACAAATGAAATCAATGGATCTTGGCCACCAGATACGATTATTGGATAATGAAGTTTTTGTTGCATGTGAACCACGGATGAGAATTATGAATCTTTGGGTTTATTCAGTACCATTTTGTGGCAGAAGCCGCTAATAGATGAAGCGGTTAGTATTATGATTCAATGCTAACTTTTCTCAAAGAGGCTGCACCATTTAGAAAGAGAGACAATGAAAAGGTAGGTCCATAGAATTAAGACATTTTTAATTTACGTATTTCAAACAGTGATGACATTCAAGACCATTTCAAGGATACAAGAGATATCTGATTTTTGTTTCTTCTCATTGTTTTCACCTATTCTTCTTTTTGTTTTTCACTTTTTAATTCAATTTCGTCTCTGAATAGTTTCCATCTAGGTACTTATGGGAGTTATGCTTGATGTTATGATGAAAATAACATCTTGTATTCAACTTTGCATTGATATGTCACTACATCAATTACTTCCTTGCCTTGCGTAAACCTTTTCTTTTAGCCCTGATGGTTAGTTGCCTTTTGTAACTTTTCTTTACACATTTTCTTTCCGTTTAAATTTGAAGGTCAGCCTTTTGACTTGGTTCCAAAGATGATAATCATGATATTATCCAACATGGCTCTTACCTTGTGTTTATTGTGCTTCTTGAGTTGAATTGTGCTATAAGAAAAATAATGCTAAATTATGTAGTTTGTAATGCTAATGAGTAAAATCTAAACTCGCTACCTTAAAAATGTAAGGTGCTTCAAACTTTCTAGTTTTGCATAAATATTGTCAGCTAATTTCATTTCTCTCCGTCACTGGTATCTGTCCACTGTTTGATTGATCATTGGGCCAATTATTTGAATGTTGGTGGTATTTAGTCGCCAATAGAAACCAATTTAATCATCAGTTATTTGGTTTCATCTTCTGTACAATCAGTTTCCCATAAATGGTGACAATAATTTATCGTAGTTCTGAAGATTGCAGGTGGATTACATTGTATTACACTGTAGATTTCCAATAATGCTGTTATGGGCTTTCAATTTCAACAAGGCACGAGGCATGGATTCATCATGGGGTCATGCATAAGAGTGTTGTTATCAAGGCGATTGATGGATGGTAAGAACAAAAAAGCAAAGCAAAAAACTGGTACAAGTAGATTGATGGATTACCATTTGAAGCAAAAATGAAGAAGCCTATAATGGGGAAGAGGGGAGATATTGGCATGAAGTCGTTCGAAATGAGGAGGCTGGAGTAGAATACTCTTAACAGGTTCTTGATTGACCATTAATTCTGGAGATTCTTTTTATTTTCTTTATTTTGTTACCTTCGAAACTTATTTTCTCTACCAAATGCATTTACTCGCTATCTGCACAAATACAATACAGGTATCTTGTCTTGCAAGCAATTATTGTAGACAAAAAAGAAAAAAAGAAAATGAAAAACTTATTGTTAAACTAACACAGCCACACATGATTATTGATGGGCAAAGTTTTTAGTTTCTCAGAAAATTGATGACTACTAACATATGCTTAAGGACTATAACTGTGAATTTTTCATTGGCTCGTTAAACAAGAAGCCACATTGAGAATGAATGTTGAATGATTATGATTCGACCCCGTACTAAACAAATGACTATTATTGGGAGTTTTATATTGGGTTGTTAGACAAGCAGCCACGTTGAGAACGAATGTAGAATGATCGCAAATCCACTCATTGCTCAATTGTTATTAGGATTCAACTTAAGCATATCGTAAGGCAGAGACTTTAAGTTCGAATCTTGGGGGATGCAAGAAAAAGTTGTGAGGGGTAAAATGGCTTTAGGCTCTTCCAAAACGGACAATACGTATCATTTAACTCTTTAGGCACAAGACTCGGGTCATTACAAAAAATACGTAATTATTACGAATTTATGTTGCATCTCTTATGATTCGAATTCAAGATCTCTCCCTTATGAGATATTGAAGATGTGTCTAGACTCTCTCAAAGCGGATAGTACATATAGTATAATAGTTTGGGCATAGAGGCTCGGGTTATTATGTTAGGTCACTTAAGAGTTAATGGTCTTAACAAAGCATGCACTTTAAGGTTCAAATGCAAAATGAAATGAGATTTGCATACTTTGACATTCATGTGAGGCATTCTGAGGTTGAGTACAAGCATTCATTGGATGGCTAAGCAATTGATGGGATGAAAAGTGAAAACAAGTTAAATTGCAGGATTTATATTTGATTAAATGTGTTGGAGGGCATGTAGGCTGTAGCCTATTGCAATTATCTAAATAATCTAATTAAACTAAATTTATCTTAGGCGCACGATTAATCAAATTAGGGTTTTAATATATGAATATGGATGTTAGACTTACAATTTCATCTAGTTATCACCTTTAATTCTCTTATCGAGATTCATAACTATTGTAGTATTCAATCGAATTCTTCTTAATTAATTTACCCCTCTTGAGTGCAAATTGATCATATTTAATTAAGTCAATTTACCATATCTCTATGTGAATCGGAATAAGCCTTAATTGTAAACCTCTAAGAACCCATGTAGCGACAATAATAATCATAAAAGGTATCTTAACACTTTTATCCAAATTATTGAATTTTATTATTTGATCTAAATATATAATTTACCTCTCGATTTGTTACAAATTCACATATCATTAAATTCTATAAATAAAATCAGCGCATAATTAAATTACTATAGCATCTTGAAAATTAAAGGGTCACACGCATTGTTTGCTCTAAATATGAATTTCGGTACTCATACTAATGAAATAAAAATAATAAAAAGGAATAGAGTTCATAACCTATTTTGAAATATCAATAAGTGAAAGAATTGGATATTGCATCAAGAATCTGTTTAATCCCAAAAATCTTCAAACCCTAGTTTTTTGCCTTTTGATCTTGATGTTCCGTGTTTTTCTCTTTAATTGTGTCCTATAAAAAATGAATAATGAAAACTATATATAGAAGTTCAAAATAACTTTAAAAAGAGTTTTAAAACATGTTCTATGTGGAATTTGAGTGTAATTAGGAATCCAACAAGAACTGGAATTTCTTTCAATTTCATGCACTTCGGTCCTCCATATTAATTTCTTGTACATCTCAGCAAGGTTTAAAAAAGTGAAATTAAGTACTAAGACTGTTTTTCTTTATGAGACGATGCGCAAGCCTCACAAAAAAAAAAAAAGTAAAATCACTACCATATGAACCAAGAGCCCGACACATGCTGATAAACGAAGGAGATTTAACCGCATTGAAAGGTATTACATTTTCAAAGAAGAATCTGCCAACATCTAAACAGACGCTATTTCGCATCTCTTTCATCTTCGCTGCACTCATTTTTGGATGAGTCTCATCATCACCACCAATGTTTGACACATACCCACCATTGGTCCTCTAATGCCTTTCCTAGAATCTTTTTCATTATCATTCTTCTCATAATCAGAACCAAGCTCGACCATACTTCAAACTGTTGTTGTGATAGGTGTCTTTTCATGTTTCCAGCATTCATATACTCCACAATCTCTTCTTTAACATCCACAGGAACTCTAGGACATGGGGCTACATTCTTGTGAGTACATGCTAAGTGTTCTTTCATCTGCTTCACCCCACCGGTAATGGTTTTCTTGCAAAACATACACTCGATGTAGACGTATGACTTTTTATCACCTTCCGTCTTTTCAATTTCTTTTCTATACTTCCAAGCTGGATCTGTTCGATGGTTCTTTCTCATCCTATAATACGAGACAAATTAAGTAATCAAATGACTATTTGAAAAATTAGGTAAGGATCAATTGCAAAATTCATTATTGATAACAATAACAATAACTACTTGTTATTAAAATATTGATTCTCTGAAACTTATCCAATAGCTTTTGGTATACTACTTAAACTGTGGTAGGTTTTTTGGGTATACAAAAATCACTACAATTGTAATGTAATAATTAATAAAACACCAGCAACGAATATAGAAGCTTTGTCTAGGGTTTTTTGGTTTTTATTGATTCCTTCACACTGGAAATGAACCCGGCGTGGAAAAGCAACAGTAACATATTCATGTCTGAAAATTTGAGGGAAACAAAATACAAAATATATCTAAGTAAAGATTTAAATATCCACGACCTCCCACAAGATTTGTCTGGACACTCTGGGGAACCGGGAACAATAATTAATAAAACACCAGAAGAGTAAACTGTGTGCTAGTGGAAATAATGAGCATTGTAGAGCAACATTAGAAGAGTAAACTGTGTTCTATCAAATATTCGGCCAATTGATCATCTTTCTTAATAAATTTAGGGTATGCAGTAAATATGTTGCATGTTTATCATGGATGAATTCACAAAAATAAACACTAAATTGTTATCATGTCCATCTCAGAAGAAGAAGAAAAGAAAAACGAAAAGAGAAAAAGAAAACAAGAAGAGGAAAAACATACCTGATGAAGAAGACGGTATCCTCTTCTGACCTTTGAGTTCCCGTCTTTGTTCTGTAATTTCTAGCTGCAGCCTGCTGTTTAGTTTTTAGGTGTTTTGTTGTTTTGTTTGGGCCCAAAATGCCAGACAAACATGGGCCCTTTTCTTTTTTATTCTTCTGTCAAATATTAAATCTGAGGCGTGAGCCTCATGCTTTTTAGTATCAACATACCGCCTTGAGACGAGCCACGTACGCCTCACAGTGAGGCGCGCCTCAATCTCGCTTTTTTAGACCATGCATCTTCGGTCCTCTTTATTTGCATGGCAGGGTTTTAACTTCAAATTTTAATTATTTTGGTCCTTAATTCTTCAATTTTGTACAACTTCAATCCAATTTCGTTTAAACTTGTCCAATCCGAGTTTTACCTACTGTCCACATAATTTAATCTAAATTAAGTAAATATCCATTCAATCTAGCGATAATTATGTATGTAAGACCCAATGAGCGCATAAAATGCACTTATCAATTCCCTAATTATGATGTAGAGTAATCCCAAGGGTGAATTGTGCCGACCAATTTTTAAGTGACATGCATTTTGAAGATGTTATTGTTTTGAACCTCAACTGGTCATCTTTGCTATTTCTTGACAGGAAAGACGTGATAGAGAAATGTTCTATAAGTAATCAGTTAGCACACTTCTCTCTCATGTAACCATTTACCATAAGGAGAGATTATTTCGAATTCATACCTTAATTAGCTCTAATGCTCCTAAAATATTGAAGCTAAAAGATTATTGCTTAATTTTTATCTGCTCTTTAAAGAAAATACGACTTAACCCATTGTTATTTTTTCCGTTTCCACTTGAATAGTGGTAGATGAGAAAGGGAAGAGTTTGACAGGAAGTTGCTCAACGATGAAGTTAAGATGGAGAAAGCACTTAACCGACTCTTTGCATATTGATGTTTTATGTTCCCTATAAAAATATATTTAATTTCAAAACGATATTCTTCTTTCTGAGCTGACCTAGATCATTTTCTGTTGAGAGTACAGAGCAGTTTTAGAGTTCATTGTCACAGATCCCTTCTAGAAGGGGCCAAGATTGATTCAAAAGCCGTAAAATGCATCTACTTCTTAAAGCCTCTTGTTACCTGTTGTAAGGTGCTAACTTGAGAATATCACACTTAAAAGGCTCTTCAGAAAACTGCAGATTGTAACACTCTACTCGGAATTCATGCATATTCATTTTCTGGAGATTGCATGAATTATGTTACAGTTTTCATTCTTTACTTGATTATGATTTTGCTGTCACAGTAAATCATCTTATTGATGCTATTTTGCAGATTGGGTAGCAAGTGCTGAAACTTCAAAAGTCAAATTAAGCAAAAAGTGAGGAGGATTCTTTTAGGAAGTGCAATTAGAGGGTGCAGTGTGCGGGAACAAACATGGTACTTGAAACTTATTCCAATTTATTGTTTTTGAAATTATAGATTGTTCTATACTTCACACATATATTTCTTTAAGTTGTACAACCTAACACCATGTCAATTAAGTTAAACTTATCATGGACCTCAGTGAATTACTTTTGAATTGAATTATCAATATAGCGAAAATGGAATCAAATACAATGACTTTAATTTTGAAATACCATCAGGACCATTTTGTCTTTTATCCCCTGTTTGTTTTAATACGGCAACGCCATTCTCTCTCCACACACTAGCCAGAAACATCAAACAGGATTTTCATAATAGGTGGTCCTAACTAACGTGTGAACTAGTGTCATGTTTATTTCCATTGTTTGGACATAAATCTCTTATAATAGCAGCTTGACTTTTGAGAGTCACTTAGCCCCTTGACAGTTTCTATGTGTCTACTCATCGAGAAAGGTCTCCCATGTCATCCTGTGATTCAATTTCTATGTTGGACTGTTTCTGAATCCTCAGAATCAGTGTCTGATTGTCTTCATCTCATCTGTGTAATCTTAATTTGACATCTTGGTTTCATCCTTCAATCTGTCTTGTGATGGAACCCCCTTCCACCTGTGATTTCGAAGAAGAATTCACCTGTAGCTGCTGGTTCTATACCCTGTGATTCCTCAGACTAATAACCAAGTAAGGCCAATAGAATGAATAGAAAATTAGAGAAGCTGTTTAACGTGAAGATGTATATATTGATTGAAAAGAAACGAGTATGGAAACTAGATAGGAAACAGAATTCAGAACAATTTTCAGGCTATTTGAGAAGCCGGTCTCTCCTATTCCCTAACTGAAATTCAGTGAAATAAGCATGACTAATGCAGGCCTTCCTATCCTAATTTATAGATATCCCACTTTGTGACAATATTACTCAGTTACCCCACCTGTTAACTAATTGGAAGAATATTCTGGAATAATGGCTGATGTAGCTGCTTCCTTCTTGTTTGCATTAACCTCTTTTCTTCGTCTGGAATACGTGAATCTTAAAGGAGGTCTATCATCTTGCCTCTTGCAAGTTCAAGGCAATCTGTCTTGCATTTAGACAGCGGAACGTAAATAAGTCTGTCATGTCTTACTGAAAACTTGGCATGTATTTTGAGAAAACAGAAAAATGGCTCCTGAACAAGCATTGTTCAATCCGTGATAGATCGAGCAGTTATAATTGAATTTAAGTACGGTTCTGACAAGAGTTAATGTTATTTACCAAGCAAGTATTTTAAGGTTTGAATGCAAAGAGGAAATGAGACTTTCATCTCAACGATATTCATGTGAGGAAATAAAAAGTTTGATTATAAGCATCTCAATGAAGAGCTAGGTAACTGATGGCTTGAAAAAGTGAAAACACGTTAAGTAGAAGGATTTCTATTTTATTTAACATATTGGAGCGCTTGTAGGCTGTAACCCATTTTATAGCTAAATAATTCTAATGTAGAGTAATCCCAAGGGTGAATTGTGCCGACCACCAATTTTTAAAACAACAGGTTTGATAATGTTCTTGCTGGAGCCCATTTTAAAGCCTAATTGTGCCGACCAATCTTCTTTGTTTTGAACCTCAACTGGTCATCATTGCTAATTCTTAATGGAAAAGATGTGATGGAGAAAAGTAATTTGGTGCTATAAATTATCAGTTAGCACATGTTTCTCACTTGTGTAACTGTTTACCATTTGGAGAGTTTACTTCAAATTTATACCCTAAACTGCTCTAATGCACCTAAAACATTGAAACTAAAAGATCAGTGCTTATTTTTTGTCTTCTCTTTGGATGAAAATACATCTCAACCCATGGTTAGTTTTTCTGTTTTTACCGTGTCCATTTGAATAGAACGAAAGATGAAAAAGGAAAGAGTTTGACAGGAAGTTGCTCAAGGATGAAATTATCAATTTTGTTGGATAATTCTTCCGTCTGTTTTACTTTCATATGTATAGAGATTTACAGATATATACAAGGAAACCCTAGCTGTACAAAAGGAAAATTAGCCATACTAGGAAACCTGTAAATTATTGTAAATCACACGCCTCTAATACCTTCCTCAAATTGATGTTGGTGAGTCTACAAGCATCAATCTGCCGACAAGAAAATTATGACAGATGTGAGTCAAAGATTTGGTGAAGATATATGTGGCTTGTTGACTAGTGGAAACATTGGGAAGAGTGATGACCTTGGAATCATAGGTATCTCGGATGTAATGGCAGTCCACTTCGATGTGTTTGGTGTGTTCATGGTACATATGATTAGTCGCAGTTTGAATAACACTAATATTATCACCATGGAGAGATGTAGGGTGTGATTGGGAAAAATCAAGTTCTGCAAGAAGACCACACAGTCACATAACCTTTGAACGTGTAGCATACATAGCTCGGTATTCGGCTTCAGTGGAGGACCTAGAAACACAATCATGTTTCTTACACTTCCAAGAAATGAGAGTATCACCAAAAAAAATACAAAATCCAGTAGTAGATCGACGAGAATCAGGACATCCAGCTCCGTTAACATCACTATAAGCAGTGAGCTCAAGAGCAGTCCTCCGAGGGAAGAATAGACCACGATGAGGAGTCCCAATAAGGTAGTGAATCATGCAACGGACGACGAGGGGCACCCATAAATTTGCTTATAGTGTGAACTGCGAAGGAGATCTGAACGTGTGATAGTGTGATATATGAGACTACCAACCAACTTTCAATATAGAGTAGGGTCTGAAAGAATATCAACTTTGTCCTTTCAATAATTAACATTAAGCTACAACGGAGTATTAACTAGGGAGCCTTTAGATAAATCAGCCAACCTGATCAAGTCTTGAATATACTTATTTTGATTTAAGAAGATACCATGTGATGAAGTATGGACTTCTAAGCCAAGAAAGTAAGTGAGATGTCCCAGGTCTTTCATATGAAAAATAGAATGAAGATGCTGCTGGAACTTTTGAACAATGGTGTGATCAGATCCAGAGATAATAATATAATCTATATATATCAACAAGAAAAGATGACAACAGTTATCTTGTGAAAGAACGGATGTGTCATACTGACTCTGACTAAAGGATAAATCCTAAAGAGTACGGCGAAATTATTCAAATCATGCTCGAGGTGCCTGCTTAAGACCCATATAAATAGCATTTTAGCCTACAAACAGAGTCAGTCGAGGGAAGAAGCATACCAGATGGAAGTTTCATATAAACGTCTTCCTTGAGATCTTCGTGTAAAAAGGCGTTGACATCCATTTGATATAGAGACCAAGATTGGGAAGCAGTAAGTGATAAAGAGGTGAACGATAGTCATTTTAGCCACATGAGCAAATGTCTTGTCTTAATCGATTTTAAAGGCAACAAATCGAGCTTTTTAGCCTCAAGAGAACCATAAGAACAAAGTTTGACAGAATATACCTATTTATTCCCAATGGATTTCACAGTCGGAGGACATGACACATCCCAAGTTTGGTTAGCTTCAAAAGCCTTAAGTTCGCATTCATTGCCTGTTGCCAACACTCTTGTTCCATAGCTTGTCTATAGGAGGCAGGAATAGAAATTGAGTTAAAGGTAGTAGATGTAGCGACCGAGAATTTTAAATTATTATCTTGAAAAAAGGGTCGTTAAGTTTTAACCCCGAATTTTAAAATGAAAGCGTGTTCGTCTAGTCGTTATAAAACCAATTTAAATCCATTCAAATCGAGTTCAATCTCAAATATTTTAAAAGTATCAAATTCCTTATCGTTTTAAATCCGAATTTTAATAATATTAAGTACGATATATTATTAATTAGGGTCCAAACTTTATTAGTCCAAATCTTGATTTCTTTCGGTCCAATTCACTTAAGCCCAATTAGGAAAATTCTAATTTTAAATTTTCTGGCCCATTTAAGTCCTAGGGATTTGTGCCCTAAATTTTACTGTTCATATACCCCTCATTTCCACCTCTCAGCCTCACGCAGCCAACCAAAAGGGTTAAGAAATCCATCTATCTTCCTCAATTTGGAAACTCACGTGTGATGCTAGAAAATCAATTTCTAGCATCAACACCGCCACTTCTTAGCCCAACACCACCAACGCCTCACCATCTCCAACCCACAGACACCACTTCAGCCCGAAAACGCCACCACAAGAACACACAAAATTCATCCCTCAACCCGGTTGAAAATCACGCTGGAAACCTCCAGCTCACGTTGATGCTAGAACATCAATTTCTAGCATCAACAATGGAGATTCACGTGTGATGCTAGAAAACCAATTTCTAGCATCAACACCACCATCTCCTGAGCTCAGTACCACCAACACCGACTACAAACACCCAAGCTACAACCATCAATTTCTCACAACCCAGCCCAATCGAATCACCACCACAGCCGCCTCCTGCAAAGTCAAAACGAGCCACCACACCAGCTCTACCATCTCAAAACACCACCACCACAGTCGCCGCCTGCAATACCACACGAACGGCCACACACCACCAAAACGACAGCCACCCATTTCAACCCAAAATCAACACCAAACAACCACCAAAACCAAGAAATAAGAAAACCCATAAACTTACCTCATTCCCCGACCCATTTTCCAGCCAGTTTGCCGTCGGAAAACCCAAGAAAACCGAACCTCCAAGCCTCGATTTCTCTTCGATCGAAACGCCAAAATCACCCCTCCAGCCACTTCTACAACCGTCAGCGCCACCTCGCGATGGTGGCGCTATTACTGTCGGACGAATTGACGAAAGGGGCGAAGCCCCTTCCCTTTCCCGTCACTGCTCTCTCTCTCTCGCCGATTCGAATGAGAGAGAGAGAGAGAGTGATATATATATATATTGTATATATTTTGATTTTGGAAAATTATTCCTTAAGCCCCAAGTTTTAAAAGTTGTTTATTTCAGTCCCAATGTTTCTATTTTAAAGAAAACGGTCCCAAAATTTCAGTTATTAATAAATCAGTTCCTGGGGTTCTTATTCCCCACAGTCAGCCCTCCTAATTTCGAAAAATTTAATTTCAGTCCTTAAATTTTTCACATTTCAGTTTTAATAAATTTTCAATTAAGCCCCTAAACTTTATTTTATCATTTTAAAACTTTAGAATTTCGAAATACTAATTCAAAATTTATTTTCCTATTTTGGCTTAGACGAAACGTACGGACGATAGAACTTGAGGTTACTTCCCGCTCCACTTTTTACGTGACTCGAAATAGATTGAGGTAGACTCGCCTCCATTAATTAGTTTAAATTATAATTGCATGTATTATGTGACTTTATGTAATTTATATGTTTTAATGCATAAGACGAGAATCTCTTATGAGATAGATTATGTTGTTATACTTGTCGTAACTTATATGTTTAATGCATGAGAAGAAAGAGAATCTCTCATAAGATAAGATGATATTATGCATAACTTACTTGCTTAAATGCATGAGACGAGACTACCCACACCCTATGATTTTAAAGAGCCTATGATCTTTAAAAAAAAATAAGCCTATGATGATATCACTGTATAATTGCATAGTTATGTGTTCAATTATTTTGTAAATTAATTTCTGGTGATGAGTCTACTGAGTATTTTTTCGAAATGCTCATTCCATTATTTTAACAATATCTACAGATTTTGGAGACGGTCGAGTATGATGGGCAGTGGTAGCATGAATGAATAAATGTAGTTAACTGTTGAGATTTAAACATTATTAACGTACTTTGTCTTTTCAGTTATTTCGAAAACTTGAGATTTAAGGTTTAATCAATTTTCTTAAGTTAAATCAAATGAGATTTATTGCCGTTAAAGTTCACAATTATAAATGTGATTTTTTTTTTTAAAGTTAGGGTGTGTTTGATACGCGTAAATTTTCCCTGGAAGTTGGAATTCGATTCTAACTTCCACTTTTGCACTGTTTGATAGCGTTTATTTTTCATGGAATTGATTTTCACCCAATTCCAAGGTACAACCACTTGAAGCGTGATTCCGTGGAATTCAATGACTTGCTATATAGGTGGGAATTGGTTTTTTTTTTTTTTTTTTTTTAGGCAATATAAACAAATTCTAAGATAAAGTGTAAAAAAAATTATCCCTTTAATTGACAAATTTCATGCAAAACAAAGTCAAACGTAAAAATAAAAAATAAAAATTTTTTTTTTTTTTTTTTGGCAATCTAAACATATTTTGTTCCCAATGGTAAAAAAATTTATTCATTTAACTGACAATTTGCATAAAAAATAAAGCCAAACGTATTATAATAGAAATGTGGAAAATTATACCAATCAAACACCTTTAATTCAATTCTCGGTAAAACAATTTCAGGCAATTCAATTCCCTGGAATCCAATTCCTTTCCACCTATTTTCCACTCTGGCTATCAAACGGACCCTTAGTCATTTCGCCAAACTTTTTAGTTAAATTAGGGTAAAAGTTGATGACGTGGCACTCCGGGTTCGCGAAACTCGGGGCGTTACAGTAGACATCGAGCTATAGGAAGAAAAACCATACCTATCTAGAGGTCAAGAAACATGAGTACGATAAAGAGTGACATGATGTAGATGATCATCTGGCGAAGGATAGGTGGGGGGCTTGAGAAGATAGTCGGTTGAGAAGGAAGCTCTGGAGCAGTGACAAGTGCAACATACCTATGAGTGTAAATTAAACCTGGCTTGTACCGAGAGAAATCTGTATAGAATTCAAGCAAGACAAAGAACACAGGGGGAGAAATAGCAATTTCTGAAATGAAAAAAAGATTGTTTTTCAAAGAAGACAACATTACGAGAAATCCTAATACAATGTATCTTAGGATCGTAACAAACATAATCTTTTTGAGTCCCACTATATCCCAGAAACGCACACTTAATAAATTGAGGTGTCAGTTTCGTCCTTTATTCGGTGGCAAATGAACAAAACAAACACAATCAAAGGGACGAAGATAAGAATATGTGGGATGATGACCAAAGAGCTTATAAAACGGAGAAACATTATCAAGAGTGGGAGAAAGCAATCAATTTATGAGGTAAACAACGATAGACGAGGCTTCACACCAAAAATGAGAAGGAACTGACAACTCAATTAGAAGAGCTCTAACCATATCTAAAAGGTCATCGCTGAGAAGTAATGCTTTTACTCTGTAAGAAAGATTGAAACTTATTAGATATATATTCACTCCCGAATCAAATCGTGAGATCTTGATTGAGGAAAATTGGTTGTCAATAAATGCAAGTAAAGCTTGAAAGACAGAGAAAACCTCTCTTTGCACGGAGAAAATAAACCCATGTGAAACGATAATAGTAATCAATAAAAGTAACAAAGTATTTATGATAAGCATGAGATACAACAAGTGCAAGACCTTGGACATCACTATGAACAATATAAAAAATATGTGAAGCACGGGAATCATGAGAAGAACGGTAAGACCTTACCCTTAGCAAGTTTACATAAAGCATAATCAAGAGATATAGATGAAACCAAAGTAAAATTTTTATTACCAAGCAAACCAGAGCTTAACAAACAATGTAACATATTAGAATTGAGATGTCACAATTTCTTATGCCAATCAAATATATCAAAGTAGCAAAATTACAGACAATGGGAAATAATGAAATCGGCTTAGGTGAAATTAGAAAGAGACGTCCCTCCTTAGGCCCCCTCATGATCGTCTTTCTGGACACCTGATCCCACACAAGACAACAAGAAAAAGACATGGTGCAATTTTTATCAACAAGTTGACCAACAAATTTAAGATTAGTTGATAAACTAGGAAAAACTAAGACATTAGGTAAATCTGACCCATGATCGAGATATGTAGGGTGTTACCATTAGCAGTGTGTGTATGGAAGGGTCCAGTGTATGGTTTAAGATTACTAAGCAGCAGAGGATCACGAGTCATATGGTTGGAAGCATCTGAATGTAATAACCAAGAAGAATGAGCAATTGATATATTCCGTGAGATGCTTAAGGCAGACAAAATAGAAATAACTATTTGTTGAATCATCTCAAGAGTGATGGAAATTTGTGAAGGACTGAAAAATGTTGGAATTTGATTGGAAGCAGCTAGCAGAGCAAAATCAAAGGGGAAAGTGGCAGCAGCAACATAACCTGCTCCAGACTTACGTGGGGAACGAGTAGGACACTCCTTAATGACATGTCCAGGCTTCTTACAATAACTGCATATTTTTCTGGGACATTGAAGAGCCATGTGACCAAAGCCTTACAATTGTAACACTACACACCAAACATATCCCGAGATTTGAATTTCCCTTGAATAACATATGCAATAGAAATCGGTGCTACGAGTGATAAGTCGTTGCTACTCCCTCAACAACACACCCAAAAAGTCAATGGAATGGATTCGTGATTCACTTACGCACAACTTGGACAGGCTCCAAACTATCAAGTGATATCGAAGCATAGATAATGTCTGTGTACTCAGTCCAAAGGTTCGTAAAACTAGAATAATATTTTTCAATGGAGCGAAAGTCCTCAGAAAAATGTGCCAATTCAAACTCCAACTGCAGCTGCCAAGCATTGTTGCTTTGAAAGTAGATTTTCTTCAAGTACTCCTACATAGAATCTGACTTGGAAGGCATGAGATAAGAACCAATGATCTAGGCCCTAATTCGGGAATCTTTAGTTTTCCAGGCAAGATATTTCTCTTTGTCCTTCTCTTGGTCAGGCGATAAAATACTTCCATCAATGTCCCTTGCCTTTCCCTTCAATTAATAACGGAAAATGAAATGCTAATGAAGAATAATTCTTTCCAGTAAATCAAATGCAAACGGAGTCAGGTTTTTCAGTTGTCATGATGAATCCATGTATAGTGCAACCAAAATTAATAAATCACAACTCAACCAAATAATTTTGTCTAATCAAAACAAATAAGCCCAACAAGATCCAACTAAAATCAACAACCCCACAAATATCCAAGTAAACTAATGGCCCAATACAATAGCCCAACACAAAGATCCAACTAAAATCAACAACCCCACAAATATCCAAGTAAACTAATGGCCCAACACACATTAAGGCTCAAAACAGAGAGTGGCCGAAAAACAGTGAACCACCACTACGAACCAACTCACAGAGATCACGCACCGCGACGGGAGAAGACCCACTCCGATGGCACTAGAAATGACGATCAGCTACCACAGGTGACGCCGACTAAGACGAGCAAGTTGTTGATTACTGAACTCCGACTTTGATGACAACTAATCAACCATCGAAACACAAGGAGCGACATAGATGATGTTGCCAACGATTAAACCAAGAGTTGAGTGCTGCCGCCCAACAAACTTAGCGCACACCA
Organism: Osmanthus fragrans; assembly: GCA_019395295.1. Classification (NCBI taxonomy): domain Eukaryota; kingdom Viridiplantae; phylum Streptophyta; class Magnoliopsida; order Lamiales; family Oleaceae; genus Osmanthus; species Osmanthus fragrans. The sequence goes on from CM033341.1 coordinate 9,090,365, forward strand.
CAACCACACGTGATAAGTGTGATTTACTCATTGAACTAGCACCTCTAAATCAAAACTTTCGACTTGTTCTTGAGCACTTGTGAGCGTTTTGATGTGTGTTCGTGTTGTTTTGTAGTTCAGACGACTTGGAAAAATGGTATATTTCTGAGCTTGAAATGGAGCTAAAGTGTTGATCATGGAAGTGAGCATGGAATGTAGATGAAAGGAGAGAATAATGAAGTGGAAAAGAGGTTAAAGCATGAGCAAATGAGGCGAAGGAAGCACATGGGGTGCCAAGGCGCCGTATCTGGGCTCTAGGCGCCCAAGAAACACCCAAAATCAGCAGAGAGTTGGCCGTTGCAGCGCCAGCAGAAAGACAGTCGCAGCGCCGCCTGTCGAGAAAAAGGAAAATCGTTTTTTTTTTAAATCTTTTCGGCTCGGTCCAACTCCAACTCGTCTTGAAACATTAGAGGAATATAAATACAAACTTGAAGACCTTATTTGAAACATGTTTGGATTTTAATATAGTTAATTCTTTTGATCTTTCCATTATTTTATTTGTATTAATTCTTGCGCATTGCTTTCAATTACCTGATCTATTTTTTGAATGATTTAATGTTCTAAATTTCAGCACTCGAAAGAGGGATGTTTAGGCGTGATCTAAGGATAGCACAACCTGAATTTTGTAGGTTTCGACAGAAAATATGAAATATTTGAGGCTTATTCCACTTAAGAACTACGCACTTGATTATTTCTATATGTTTGATTCGGAATAGAGATATTTGAATTAAAATATACGGATAGGTTCTATTCGGTACTCAAGAGAGGGAATAGAATTAATCCTAAGTTATTGCCTATAAATTTTGGAAAGATTGATAGAAGTAACTATAGAAGTTGAAAAACATTATTGATAGGGTGGTGAAATAATTTCCTAAGCTTTCTCACATTGATAAATCCCTTATAATTCGCTTTAATTTGCTTGAACTGTCACCACATCCATATTAGATTAAAAAACATCGGTTTTAAATTTGATTTTCTAGATAAAGTAAAAGCTAAAATAATTATAATAATTAGTAGGAATCAAATTACAATCCCAGTGGGTTCGACACTTTACTTCCAATATTATATTACAAAACTTGACACGGTACACTTGCGGCAACATGCTCGAGGAAGATTGTTAGATGTATGATACCATATCAATTTTGTTGGATAATTCTTCCATCTGTCTTACTTCATATGTGTAGAGATTTACAGATATATATACAAGGAAACCCTAGCTGTACAAAAGGAAAATTAGTTATACAAGGAAGCTTGTAAATTACTATAAATCAGACGCCTCTAATAGAAATTAGGATGGAGAAAGCACTTAGTTGATTATTTGCAGATTGACTGTTTTATGGTTCTTTATTGGATATAATTAATTTCATAACGACATTCTTCTTCTTGAACTGACCTAGAACAGATTGTGTTATTGTACAGAACAATTTTAGAGTTCATTGCCACAGATCTCATCAAGAAAGGGCAAGATTTGATTTCACATCCACAAATTTGAAATTTTCCATGGTGCACCTACTTCTTAAAGCCTAATAAACTGAGAATTTTACACTCAGAAAGACTTCAGAAAACTCCTGGTTGTGACACTATACTCTGGTTTCATGTGTGAACATTTTCTAAAGATTGCATGTATTATCTTACAGTTGTCATTGTGTACTAGATTAAGATTTTGCAGTCACGATAAAACATTTTATTGATATTCTTTTGCAGATTGGGCAGTAAGTGTCAAAAATTTTAAGCGAAAAATGAGGAGTGATCTTTTGGGAAGTGCAACGAGAAGATGCAGCGTGCGTGGACAAGCATGGTACTTGAAACTTATTCCAACTTTAACATTTTTTGAAACTATAGATCGTTCAATACTCATACCAAACATGTACTAAATGTTTAATTAAATTGAACAACCTGACACTATATCAGTAAGTTAAAACTTACATGGACCACAGTGAATTACTTTTGAATTAAATTATTATCAAGGACCATCATTTCATATTTTGTCTTTTATTCCTTGTTTGTTATATTATTAACAATCTCTCAACATAAAGGTGTAGACAGAGGCAGCTGGTGCCTGCTGGCTGAAGTGGAATATTGGCTAGTGGCAACTTTTAAATTTGTGGGCTGCCAAATTTTCAAGAAACACATATTGCTTACTCGAGCTTAAAGCAACACTATGCAGGGTTGATGAGATGTAAACTCGTGACAGTTTTTCTTTACCCTTTGTAACGCTAATGATGAAATATAAATGAATTATGTATATACTGTTTTATCTCTACGTGAAGGGCATGTTCAAGATATAATATAAATGAAGAATGAATTTTTTCCCGTCTTTAACCGTCTAAAGTTTAAATAGGTTTGTCTATATTCATGATGGTTTTGTATACGAGTGTTGTGGAACTGCAAACTCAAATCTTTTTTGCTATAAAGCTTAAGGCATCGATATTGTTCATATTTTTGGTACTTATTCAAAAGATGCGAGCGTTTAATACTTTTTTTATGTAAAGGCCATCTTCCATGAAAGAGAGATTCTACAAACGTGCAAGTGTGTGTGTAATGGGCTAATTTGGTGATCTCGAGAAGTGATTGAAACTGACGTGAGCCTAATTCTTTTGCTTTATTGCCGGCTTTTTCTTTTCCATGTCTCAATCCATCGTGGTCTTAATTTGTTGCTCTTTCATTATAGAGATACAATGTTCACAAGGTATTTGTGTAACTTTGGTGTAGCAAGGTCACTTGTCATTATGGTTGGTTTGGTTGGCACCAACTTGTGAGCCCCTACAACATGTAGATATTGACAAAGATATCATGCTCGTATCATGTCATGCATTATGTCAATCAATTTCAAAAAGAATAGTACTAAGATTTGCAATGCCACTACGCCTAGGGTTCTTTTGTTGAACTTGCAAGGAAATACTTGCATTTACTTTAAGCATCTTCAATGCTTTTGTGAATTTGGTCAAGTTGAACATGGCAAGAAAAAAAATAGACATTGTGTAGATTAAGAAGTCTTGCTAAGCATTGCCGAATTAGCTAACTTTGTATTTCTTATGTAGATTTTTAAATGTGATTTTGTTTTTGTTTAAAGAAAATAAAGGACACCTAGACAACAATATTCAGAGGCGGAGGCAGGAGGTGTCCTGGGGGAGTCCTGGACACCCCATTTTTTTGAGAATTTTTTTTTTTTTTTTTTTTTTTTTTAAAAATTGGAAGGATTGAAGAATGGTAACTTCTATTTTATTACAAATAAACTTGCGAAAAAAGTTAATCTTATTTATTCCACTTATTTTAGGTTAATTCTCAAACTTATTAGTAATATTTATACTGATGTACTATCCGCAGAAAAGGTAAATGATTCAATTAGTGAACTTTTGTTTCCTCTCATTTTTGTAATTTCTTTCCAAAAAAAATTTCGGGGGCAGCCCCCGTCGACCCCCACCTCTTTACCTATATATTTCAAATTTGGACCCTCCATTTCCAACAAACCGGCTCCGCCACTGACAATATTAGGCTATACATAGAACCCATTGCAAGCCAATCCTGGACCGAAGTGTCTACTCATTAGATATCAATATAGCAGAAATCTTTCGACTTGAATGCCAAATGGAAAACCATAGAATGCATCTTCTAGAATTTTGCCTCACCTTTGATTGCTTGAATTATGGAGTCGGCATATTTAACATAGACTCCCCGTTTGACTCCCATTAAATTAAAATTCTTTTTTTTCTCTTCTTATCAATCGCACATTTTTCAATAAAATAATATTACACGTAAACCTAAAAACTTTTCCTTATTTTTTAATGACACATTTTCCAAAAAATTACTATTGTCCTCATTAAAATGTGAAATAATGGAAGCCCAAACAGGGCTTAGATGGGTCTTTAGACTATTTTTTTTTTCATTCCACGTCAGCTTGATAAACTCCCCATCAGATTGCGTTGGAGATAATTTTTCTTTTCAAACATTGTATGCTTAATGCTTATCCAAAAATTTTGTAAGCAGTAGGGATATGTTCTTATATCTAGATTTGTTGAAATGCGAGTTTAATATGGTTAGTATTAGACATATGCTATAAGAAGATTAGATTATATTTCTATTCCTTAAGTCAATTATCTTGAGCCACACATACATTGCTTTAATTAAATTTAGGTACGAGAAAAAGGAGATACGCAGCAAATACCGATAATAAAAACTAAATATATGCTTATTATATTTGACATCTCTTTCGTGCTTGTTCGAACTAATCAAACTCGCACTTTGGGACCAGACGCATTACGACATTTGCACTTTCGTATTTCATCTAATATACATTGGTAGGAGATGACTTCCAGCTCTAAATAAATTTCACTTTTAAGATAATGGGAGAAGAATAGCATTAGAAACAAAAATTGTACTTATCTACCACGATTGATTTGATCTAGTAGTAAAAGTCCAAATGATTGGAGAGTAATTAAGGATTTTCCCTAGATTATGAAAAAGCAATGTGAAAGTGGTGCTCATGTTAATCTTTTATTATTTTCATTATTTGAAAGAAAAAAGGATTAGATTGAACTTATAATCAAGTGGGCCAACTTCATTATGTGTTTGTTAAGAGTCCAATTTGCACTTTTTCGAGGCTGGCACATATGCAGTGACTAGTCACTACCGACTCCATAAAAGAAGTTTATTGGACCAAATATTCACGAGAATGAGCCAAAATTTCCCTGCCCTCCACCATAGGTCATGACTTGACTTTGCTTTATTTTTATCCCTTTGTGACTCATCTCTTATTTTTAGAAAAAAACTTCTTGTACATCAATGGTGCACATCATTGTACACACCCCTCTCACATGAGAGGAGGCCCATGGTGATTAAAATATTCGCGGATCCCCTCTCATGTGAGAGGAATGTATACAAAGTTGTGTACCATTGATGTACACGAAGCATCTCTCTTTTTTTTTTATCTTGTTCACCAGGATAAAGTAAAGTGTGCATTCTTCTCTTGACATCATTTTTGACATTCCCTTCGTTTTCAAAAAAATTTGGACAGAAAAACATTTTTTTTTTAAATTGGTGAATGATATATTGTCACGTGACACAATATAAATAAAAATATAAAGGATGATGTGCATAAAACATGAGGGTTAAAATTATTAAAGTGTTAATTATTAAACATGTACTAACAAAATCTGTTTAACATCTTGAACCATATGGGTTGTAAAAGTTTCACGTGTCTTATCAAATTAATAATTTGTACAGACGAAATGAGGTATGTCAAAGCAAATTTACTTAAGAAAGATTTTGACATCTGCACTTGGTGTCAACAAGATTTATGGCCGTCCTTCTTTCAAGATATAATTCTTTTTCCATATTTGATATTACACCTACACCGACCTTGTCGGTTGAATCAATGTGTTGAATGTATTATTTTTGAACCAAATAAAACATAAACTTAAATTGCTCAGATAGATATTTATGAAAAATAATTTGGACATAATTTTATTTTAACAAAATAATCCGGACATAATTTTTGAAGAGGATAGTTAGAAATCAATTTAGAATTATCATGTTTTGCCAGGCCAGTAAAAGGATTGGCAAAGTAGTCTGTCACATGAGATGGGTCACCTCATTAAAAATAACCCCCCCCCCCCGGCCCACCCCCATGATGTGAGTGGGTCTGTACAAGGTTTGGCAAACCAACCATGTACACCCAGCTCTGTTCATCAATTTAATATTGTAATTGATTTGGAGTGTTGAATTCTGGAATAAGGGATCCCTTTAAATAACACTAGTATGTTTGTTTTAGATTAAAATCTAATTTTAAGTGTTGAATTCTGGAATAAGGGATCCCTTAAATAACACTAGTTTGTTTGTTTTAGATTAAAATCTAATTTTAATCCAAGTCAAAATCAAATAATCAATATCAACCACATCTTTCTTGAGTCCTACAGCTTTTCAACCATATATTTCAAAAACTTTTATCTTAATCTACTAAAAATTTGATTTTAATCTCCACCTTAAAACTTGTAATCTTTCAAAGTGGGATTCAATTCTAGTCTTTATTCACTAACAATAATCTAACTAATAGGTCTTTTACTGATAACATTTTTCCTTTCACCCAATTAATTGCAAAGTCCACTATATTAAATAATTCATTTAATGCTTCGATTTAATAAATTCAACATATGTATTTCATAAAATATTTCACTATTTGAACTGATTAACCCTGTAAAAACTTGTACAAATAGTTAATAATAAATTGTGAAATAAAACATAGTTCAGATTATCATTATTTAATGGCAACACCTACATGGTCAGTGGTGGATCCAGGAAAAAATTCATGACGTACTAATACACAAAAAAAAAAAAAAAAAAAATTTAAAAAAAATTTACTTAATTTTTTTTTTATTTTAAAATGAACATTTTAGCTGGGATAGCTGTAGCACGGGCCGGATCCAGGCCGGACCGTCCCTGGATCCGCCCCTGTATATGATTTTTTAACTTTTTTATATAGTCTAACAAGTAACACCCTCTAGTAAGTTAAAAAATTATTCAAATTTCTGCTGTCATTATGCGATAAATATGTTCTTTACCTAATGATACACCTAATTTGATTCACGCACTTATTAAAAAAATAAATCTTATCCCTCCAGCTGAAGAGGGTCCAAAATGACCGAAAGTGAAAATCCTTTACATGCAAGATTAATTTTCAAATGATTAACCGTTTAGATTAAGGCACGTGAAAGGTTAAAACAGTATTAAGATATGATTTAATTAATTAGGTTTTGAACATATTTAAGTAATGTGTGTGTCTGTCGGGATTATGTGGATACAAAAATTAACTGTGGCCGACGAAACAGTGCGAACAAGTTTGTCTTCCAGGTTGCATGCAAGAAGCTATGGTAGACCACACAATATTGTCTTTTACACGTGATATTCTGATTCTAAAACCCTCAAAAGTTATACTAAATTCTTGTCTGGTTTTTACTAGTGTACTTCAACTAACACTTTAAATAAAGTGAAATAATATCTTTAGAGATCAACCATACATTTATTTCTTTTCTTTAAAATACTTTTCTTGTTAAAAATAAATTTTATTCATTTAAAAATTTAAAATATTAGAGATATAATAAATTTTATTTATTTAATTAATATCTTCATAACGGCTTTGAAATTCTTTTTGTAACAAGTATTTGTCATTGGCTTAATGAGCAGATGCTTATAGTTCAGTAGTAATTCTTCATGGAGAAAAAATAGTACAGTAAAAATAAGTATAAAATGAGATTAAAAAAAAAGGAAAAGGAAAATCCTGTCTTTTCTGAAATAAAAAGGATGCTTTGACAATATAAGATAAACAATCGTGACATGAAATTAGGATTGTAAACAAAAATCCTCAAATCGAAAAAATCGAACTGAAACCGCATTTTAAAAATCTTGGATTTGGTGTCACGTGAACCCATCAACGTTATAATTTTGAACCAAACTAAACCGGCCAAAAATAATTTGGTTTATATTTGAAAATTTTAATGGCGGTTTAAAATTAAACCAGATCGGCGAAAATATATATAAAAATAAATAAAAAGAATTTTTTTGAAAATTCATCCAAAATTTCAAATTATTATTATTACTCAATAATCCTAATTTATATTTTATATATAAATTATAATAATCACAATTTTATGTTTTTCAGCCAACAGGAATAAGTAATTTTCTAGTCCAACTGTCCAAACCCAACAATGAACGGCTTCAACCCATAAGTTCATAACGATAGAAGCAGAAAGTCAGAAACTCATAACACATACATTTCTCATTTCAATTGAATCAAACCCAAAATCTAACCATTCCCTTCCCATTTTCACGCGATGCAACCTCGCCTCCGCCTCATTCGCCCACCCAGGTTGGAGAAAAATGATTTGGTAGATTATTTGTTCGACCGATGTGAAGATTTGATTGAGGAGCCATTCGACATTTTATTATGGTGAAAAATAAATGTTTCTAAGTATAAGATTGTCTCCCAAATTGTCAAAGATGTATTAGCGATTCAAATTTCTACAGTTGCTTCTGAGTCTGCATTCTCAACTGGAGGTCGAATACTTAATTGCTTTAGGAGTTCATTAGGTGTAAGGATGGTTGATGCTTGTATATGCGGAAAAAATTGGTTGTAAAAAGGAACCTATAGTGTTGCGCCAATATTTAGATGAAGTGGAGGCATTGGATGAATCAATGAAAGTTATCAGATGATTTATATTTTCTATTATCATATTTTTTAATATTTTCTTATCTATCTAGTATCTAATACTATGATAATGTAATGAATCTACTTGTTTGACTATACAGACGATGAATTATGTGTGACACTAATTGAAATTTGAGTATATGTGAGAAATTGAGTTTGTAACAACATACAATTGTAAGCTTGTGTAATTGTTATATTTAGATATTATAAACAATTATTCTATTATTGTGGTTGGTTATTCTTTCATCTAGTCAGTAACATTTTTTAGATATGATGATCACGAGGTCTTGTTGGACATCATTATATTTTTTGGGTCTTATATTTAGTTTAATAAACAAAAAATATGTTTTTAATTATTGTGATTTCACTTTGATTTAGTTGGTATTTAAATTTATAGTAGATATATTTAATTTGTTTCACATTTATTGTTAGTAAAATATAAATATATATTGAATTCAATGAATTAATGGCATAAAAGTAGACAGATAAAAAATATACATCGAAATCGTCGGTTTAAAATTGGACCAAACCGTTAAATTTATGTTTGAGTTTGAGTTTTTTTCAAACCATTTAAAATTGTTTGGTTTAGGTTTGAGTTTTTCTCAAATCGATGTAAACGATTTGATTTGAAAATCTGTAAAAAATCGATAAAATCGAATCTTTGACACCCCTACACGAAATAAGATGACATTGACAGGTAAACTCTATTATTAGCATAAAGATAGGCGTTTAGATTAGGACATCATCCTTACATGAGAAAAGAAATTTATTTGATTACCCAAAATACATATTAATTTCCAAAAAAATAAAAATAAAGAGTGATAAGGAATTCCATTTGCTAAAGCTTTGAAATTTAGTTTATTTTTTGTTTTGTTAAAAATCAAATATTTAGTAGATTTTGATAAAAGTTTATAAATTCAATAATAAAAAAGTTGATATACAAGTTGTAAATCTAACAAAGGCTAAGACAATAAATAATCGAGTGGAGACTCCACTAAACATTGAAAATTTGTTTTATTGGCCGACCACGTCAATGTTTTTATGGACGAGGATAATACAGTATTGGGATATTCAATTTTGTTTCAAGGGATTCAAAGTTTATATCATATGTATTTGACATTTTGTGCAACTAGTCACACTTGTTAGCTGGATATATTTTCCTTTATTTTTTACTTAGTAAACTTCTATTTTTATTCTTTTTGTAATCTCATTACAATAAATTATTGGCATGTTTAATACTATGTTCTTTTCATTGTACCAAACAACATAAACAAATATATATATAACGTTTATTTATTAGTAAATTATGAAGAAAATTTTGAAATGTGAGGTTGAAAAGTTGTGAGACTCATAAAAGATGCGGTTAATATTAATTGTTTGACTTTGACTTAGATTAAAATCAAATTTTAATCAAGCCCAAACAAGCTTTTTCTTATCAATAATGTTACTTTTTTTCAAAAGAATATTTTCAAATATATATGTGACAACAAAAATTGGTCCAAATAAAGATATAGCTGCTACATGGAAAACATATATAATATCATGAATACCTCTTGTACAACACATCCATCTATCCGAGGAAAAAATTGGCATGCATGACATGGCATCAAGTAATGCCTACACATGTACATGTACATGTACATGGATTAAGTGATATACGTACCTGATGACATATATTTCATTTAACACAACATACGTATGTAGACTAGCATACATTATCAACTTTTTCATGTCACTTATTATCTGTACCTCGTTTTTCAGACATACTACATTAACACTATGTATGTACCAGATTAAACAACATTTTCAAAGTCACCATCATACGGCTTTGCTACAATCAGCTTTTCCGAATCCAACTTGTCGATTGGTCATATCAAATTCCACCCATAGATTTTGTTGATGAAAATTACCTATGATGTTACTTGCAACTCCAAGAGATTCGGACCGTCCGATGCCTACACAATGGACCCCACCTTCTACTTGATCTAAAATTCTCTCCTTGCTGATTAATATTTCTACACCCTTTTCGAATTGAAAAGTCAAGTCACCTATTAGCCGTCCGATCTCGATCGGATTGCCATCAAAGCACATGTCCAATGAACCTCCATAGACATACCCTTTCTTTAATTTTAGACCTGCGAGTCTCACTACTTCTTCTCGTACTTTAGAGTACGCAGTATCCACTAAAAACGTGTATTGGGTGCCGGAATCGATCATTGTCTGGCCGGAACCACCTGCATTTGGCCGGAAAACGCCCTCGGGGATGTTCAATTTTTTGCCACCAATTTGTATTCCCAACAGTCCGACGGTAAAGGCTAGGGGATCAAGATTGGGCATACGTTGACTTTGAGGAAAAGTCAAAAGACTGATATATTGAAATGTATGTGAATTGGGATTTTGGCCAAGATAAAATGTTCCTGTGGGCATTGTTTGGACACGGCCCTGTCTCTGTGGCACACAATAAGAAAATTTTGGAATCTTAGCTTGGGAGACAAATGACAACCGTCCAAGATTCATTCCCAAAATACCCTCGGCCTCGGGGGATTCCGTGGCACATCCGAGAATCAAAGGAGGAGTACTTTGGGAACTAGAAAATGTAAATTTTTCTCTAACGAGATTGCCTTCGGCCAGTGTCCCGTCGGCATAGAAGTAAGAATAGTGGCACAAGCGTTTCTTGTCACACGAAGTAGGGAGGGTAAAATCAGGAATCCGTGGCTTGCAAAGCGGGTGAGTACAAGGTAGAACAGAGAAAGAAGAAGACAGAGAAGGATCAAACGACGTCGTGCGAGGTGGAGGTGGCCTTTTAGGTGACTTCCTGTGGCATTGAATCCATGAAAGTTGACTGCCCGTGTCCAGCACCATTTGTTGAGTCTGAGGTGGGGTCCCAATTGGGAGAGAAACAATCAGAGCCATTGAATACTTGAATGATGATTTATAGTTGTATGATGATGGCCCTGGAACTGCCTTCCGCGCCAGTGCTTTACGAGCTGGTTGTGATGAAAAAAGAGAAGCCCTTAAAACTGCTTTGTAAGAGGAATTTTTCGATAGAGGGGCTGAGGTTAAAGGGAAAGGGAAAGAGAAAGAAAGAGTGTTTTCTGGGACTGTAATTTGCATAAAGTTACACAAAATGAGCAAGACAATAAAGAAAAATTTGCAGAAGTACTCCATAGCCATAGCCAAAGATTCTTACACAGAGATTTTGGAGAGATGAGGGTGGTATGGGGAGAATGGTGAGGGTTCGGTTGGTATTTATATGGGATTTGAGAACAGTACAAGGCCAAAAAAGGGATGCTGGCATGCAGAACGCGGTTTCCAACTTTGTTATACATAATCAAGTGGTTGGGTGTATCTAATCTAATGATACAAGTTAGATACACACTAGTGTAGTCAAAGCCTCGCTCTTTCCTATTTTTGAATTTTCTACTTTTAGTCAGAATTGGGGATGTTGAGTTACTTGATTATAACGAGAAGAGAAATGAATGAGTGGATGACAATACAAGATGTTACAGGAGAGAGTGGAGTCGTTTCATTGGGCTCCCTCAACAAAAGTGTGACTCTACTCTCCCTACAATCTCGTAGAAGCAAGTTGAATCAGCACGCAATTCTCCATTTTTATTTGTGTTACTGAAGTTTCATATTTCTTTCAATTTGACAAGTTGGCTCGTGAGCCGTTAGCAAGCCTGCTCACATAGAAGTTGACTAGTTCGCGAGCGAGCTAGCTTGCCTGGCTCTCGAGCTAATTTGTCGTAGGAGGTCTTTTTAATCATATAATTGTTTGTAGATTTTTTTATTTTTTTGTAGATCATAATGGATTAATAATATAATAATTTTTAATTTATAAACAAAAAAGGTTTTTATTAGGTGCCGTAGCTTAATGTAATTTACGAATTCAAGGAAAAAGTGTGTTCCATATGCCACTCATTTTCTAGCACTTTGTTATTTCTCTTCCATTCTTTTATAGACTTTTGAGAACTCTTTCTTTTGAACGAACGAATCTATATTTGTCAAGCTATAACGTTCTTACAACCATTTTTTCCTTTATGATTTTATATGATATAAATGGGGTTGTTGTAATTGATCCGATAAATTAGGCAATGTTTGTAAATTATTTAAGCCAGAAAATTAATGGGTTGTTGGCTTTTTGTAGCTTTTCACTTTTTCTTGCTTATTAAGAAATTAAAAGTAGATTAACTGTAATAAAGCATCAAAGTTGAAATCAACGTGTTCTTAAGAATACACAGATGTCCAAGGTACAATAAATTGTCTTACGTTCTGTTCATATCGCCTTTAGATTTTAGGTGGTAACCGAAATGTGTGGGACCAACAGAGGTAGAGGTGGGGTCCATATTTTTTAATCATAACATGATTTTGATTATAGAAAAAGTTGATGCATGCAATTTAGCACTAAATTCCACAAAATCTATGTCCTAAGTTAACAAAAATATTTCACATGATCCACTAAAAATCTATGTCCCAAGTATATCAAAATTCTCTGTTGTCATAAAAAATCGTAAATACATATATATATATATAATGGTAAGACACATCACTAAACAACAAGATTTAAATAATTACAAACAAAAATATTGTCGTTTTTTAATATCTAACTAGATTTATATGTCGTCCTCTAAATCAAGACTATAAAGTCTTCTCATATTCTTAATTTATCGATAGTAAAGTCAAAAGTCAAAATTGATTACAGGGTGCGAATGATTTCTAGATTCATCCGAAAAGAGGAAAAATTGAATTATTTTTTCTTAAGAAATGAATTAAGAAAGAGAATATTTATAGGAAAATGATTTCATGGGTCATTGTATAAGTTATAATATAATATGCAATGCCATTATAATCTCCTATTTTGCTTATTCATTTTTGAAATATATACTCTTATATATATATATATATATTCCTTTGGTTCTGGCTTTCCAGCTAGTTACATCAAAAGGGTCATTCAGCTTCATAAGGAAGCTTGTTCTTATCACATGTTTTGCCATGATTTAGAACAATGATATACGTTATTTCTAGAAATTTCCGAGTTAGTCATTGATGATGACACTTGAGATTACATTCAACATATTATAAAGTGGCATATATTCTTTTGTTATAATAAGCTTTTATAATAATTGAGGTTGGGTCAACCATCTTAATTTAGACGTCCGTGAATATATTTAAGAAAGAAAGACGTTTTAACCATATAATTCAAAGATGAACATAAGTAGGAATTTTCGATGCTCAACTAGGAGCCTTTCCTTAGAGACTGAAAATTCGCCTATCAAATTTTATCAACTTGTAGAGTCTCTTTGTTTTTTAGCCATCTTGATTGGTAATATGAAAACACTCAATGGTGTTTCAACAAGAAACATGTACAAGAAGTATGATTACACATTATAAATTTTAAATATTTAACACTTAATTCAACATAATGACTAAATTTTTTGAGTCCAAGAGTTGGGACCACTTACAATTATTGTGTCAAAACCTCTCAGTCTCAGCTAAGATATTTGGGTAATGCTTGGGGTACCAGAATACATGCAACATAGGGTGGATGAATTTTTGGCTAATTTTTTATACAGATAGGTCCCACGTGTGTGAGTGTCAATATGGGTTCTGTCCCTACCCTGTACACACAGTTTAATCTAAGATATATAGGGTGTGTTTGATCCTCATTCTTTTTCAAGAAAATGTATTTTGAAATAATAGATTGATGAAAAATGTGTGATTAAAAAAGAAGGAAAATATGTGATTAAAAAAAGAATAGAAAAATGAATTTTGAGAAAAATAATAATCAAAGAAGGCTAATTATAATTTTCCACCTTTCTATTATAATTTTCATGCAAATTGTCAATGAAATGGATAAATTTTTTTACCATTAGGGACAAAATATGTTTAGATTGCCAAAAATAATAATAAAATAATAAATTTTTTTTTTTTTATTTTTACGTTTGGCTCTATTTTGCATGAAATTTCTCAATTAAATGGATAATTTTTTTACACTTTATCTTAGAATTTATTTCTATTGCTAAAAAAAAAAAAGAAAAAAGAAAAAAAAAGGTGGAAATCAATTCCCACCAAATAGCAAGGAATTGATTTCCACGAAATCACGTTTCAAGTGGTTGTACCTTGGAAAAGGTTGGACATCGATTCCATGAAAAATAAAGACTATCACAAACAGCGCAAAAGCAGGAAGATGGAAAACGATTCCTAGTTCCCGGGAAAATTTTTGGTTATCAAACAGACCCTAATAGAAAGTTGTTGGTGAAAAAGTGATTTTTAGACCTAGCAAATGTCAATAGTTATTTAAATATTGTAGTAAGATAGCACATGATAATCCAAACTTCAAATTGCATATTAGTCGAATAAATATAGAAGAATAAAATCAACATCCTTACTCAAAAGAAGGAACAATTTTAATTATCTATTATGAGATCTTCATAATACAGTTTGGAACAATTTAAAAGAGCAAGGTTGAGTTAGATGACAATAAAAAGTGATTTTTTTTACTTCAAAGCAAGAAATGATGTTTAAGTCTTGGTGCTCGTTGATGATAATTCTAATTGAAATTAATATATGATGATTAAAATAGAATTATCGATAACATTATTGTTTGGGATCAATGACACACCTTCGTTTGGATTACTGATTGTATGTGGTACGTCAGTCATTAACGGATAGCCAACGATGTCACCTATAAAAAAAATTCTATATTTTTTTTATTTCTATAAGATACTGGCATTTAAGTTAAGATACCTTTTTTATTTTTCATACAGTATTGCTGTATAAAGTTATTTTTTAGCTTGTATTTTCTACCTAAAGATATTTTATTAGTATTTATTTTTTATATTTTTATTAATAAAATTTTCTTTGATAATTTATTTTTTAACTGTTTGTGCTTTTAATGTTTAATAATTAAAAATACCATTTGTAATCTTTAATTATTTTCTAATGTAGTAATTACCTACATAATTTTTTTAAGAATAAACAAGATGTAAAATATGTAAATTTTAAAGTCAAGGACTTGAGTTGCAATTTGTAGAGATAGTTAGGCTAGGATTTGAGTTTGGAACAAGGTAGAAGACTCGTCGAATTTTTGCTAATTGCTCGCCAAGTTGTTGATCGAGCATTAAAAACAGTAAACTCGTTGCTCGCTTGTCGCCCCTGCGTTTCTCGAGCGAAAAGTCGTCACTCGCTTTTCGCCGAGTTGTCACTTGAACGACAGAGTTACGTGGCAAAATTCTAAGTCGCGATATTGGAGAATTTTACATGGTCCATGAAAACATATTCGCCCCCAACTGAAAATATACAAGTTATGAACGAAATTCTGGAGGTTGCTACATTGGGCTTCATCTTCATAACATCTTCACAGCATATTTTGGGAAATCCAAGGAGTGTTTCAAACATTGATCCATTCATATTGATCTTGTGATTCGACAACGAAAGTTTTTGGAAGAACATTAAAGGTTCGAGAATTCAAAACATTTGGCTTCCTTAATTCTTTGAGGAGGAGACTCTCATTGGGGATTGAGAGATATTGACTTCAAGCACAGGAAAAGCACAAAAACATGAGGTTCTTGAAAATTCACTTGAGATAATTGGTATAAGATCAGGACACTGGAAGAAGACAGCAGATCTTGGAGGCTGCAAGAGTTAGATCGGGAAGTCTAGTGGAATAACTAGACAGTATCTACGACAGTAGATTGTGAGACTGGAAGATTGACAGCGGATCTTAGATATTACAAGAATTATAACAATTAGAACTAGTGGAAATTGTTAGACTGAAATCGCACTGTATCCCTAATTGTTTATAGTGGAGGTAATTGATTGATCCCGAAGTTTTTCTCACGTTGGGTTTCTCTGTCAACAAATTTTGTGTTTTTACTACTTTTCATATTATTATTGCGGCATTCAAATTTAAGGAAATTTGACTTGAATGTATAATCATCTAGAAAATTAATTAAAAGTGACGTGTTGCTTTAATTAGTCAATTCCGCACGTAAGGTCCAACTAATCTAGCATATTAAAAACTTTCATATACAACCGTTAATGTTTGAATCTTTATCATGTAGTGCGTGTCAAACATAGACAAAATAGCAAATTGGTCCTTCACGGAGATAATTTGCATGAACGTGATCGATAATTGAAATTCACCTGAAAAAAAATTAAAATGAATTCACATGCAGAAAAAGCAAATTAACATTGATAAAGTTAATCTGTGAAATTGATGGTCACGGATTTTTACATAATATTTATAAGAAAGTCATCACGGGCTTAATCGTAACATTTCGTGAACAAATAAAGACAGTGCCTCGTGTCATGTCACTCTTTTGTTATAGTTGTTTCATGATTAATTGCTTGCACTTTTTAAAATTTTACATAAATCCCATACTATTCCCTTTTAAATTGAATTTATAAAATAAAAAAAAAAATCCGAATTTATATCTTAAGGCTACGTTTCGAAGAAATTTGTTATATGCGTTGAAATGCATTATTTATTTAACTACATTGGTTATCTAATCTAATTATAGATATAATTAAAGAACAGTACTTTTGTTTTTTTGTTGGCTATTTTTCATTACATTAATAAAATTGAGTTTTTTTTTTTTTTTTTTTAATTTAAATTTTCTTGATTCTAATGATTTGACTTATAGTCATTGATATTATAGTCGTCGATATTCAATTGACTTATGAAACTTTCTCGCCAAAATACATTTCTCATTTTACGAGTTTCTATACTCCCTTCGTGACAATCTAAAAATGTTTTTTTTTCTAAATGCTTACAAACCAAATAAAGTGCCTCAATATCTAAACATAACCTTATTTTTCAAAAATTTGGGTACGTTCGTAGTTGTACACTTTGACTAAGAAGCGTATCAAAATTTGTAGACATTCAATTAAGGATGCCCTATATGTTTCACCACTTGATGCTCTTCAACTACCATATATATTTATGACTAATGCCCTGCGTACAGGGCATTAGTTCACAAGGCCCCTCATTGTGAGGCAGTCTCACGGTGTATTAAAAAAAAATTGTGGGCTCCATCATGTGTGTGCCCCCTACCTGTGAAGCTTCTGGCATCTATATCTATATATCTATATATATATATATGTGTGTGTGTGTGTATGGTCTCTCTATCATAGATGTCTAATTTTCCGGTGTCTTCCCACTCTTTATTATACAACTGCACTAAATAGCCTACATCAACTAATTATTTAAGCATGAAATATTGATAAATTAATTGTTTTGCCAAGTCCCAACAACTTAAAAGCTAAGATCTAAGCAATTTTATAAGTTTAATCTGCAGAATATTTGTAGTCATGTCTACAAAATTGCAGCTTTTGATAATGGAGAATTGTGACGACCTTGCACCTGCCAAAATATTATCTAGTTACGCTCTACCAGCAGGAAATAATATTAGTTAATTAATTTTCGTCTAACTGTCACCTCAATCAAGAAAAGAGTATTTAATTTTTAAAAAAAAAAAAAAAAAAAAGATAGAACAAAGAAAACGTTAATTATGGATGAATTCAAATAGGGTTTCCTATTTGTGGGGTTTTGGTCAGGAAGGCTGTCAAGCTCCCTGTTACCTTAGCAAAATTCATTCAATTATAATAGTGAAAACCTTAAACCAAATGTTACTTCTTACGCAAGAAGTGTAGATGAATACATCGAAGAAAAAAAGAAATTACAAATTGGTCTGTTGGCGTGTCTTTGTATTTAGGTTCACACGAGTTATGTTAGTGCTTTGCTAACTAGTAGCCGCTCGTTATGAAAATTTAGCTTTGGTCCGTTTATTTTTTGAAAGTACACGTACGGTAACGTTACTATCAATAATAAATTTAAATTGACCTACCCAAACATATCTTGGGAATTTGGTTCCAACGTATAATTACAATGACGTGTCTTAAGACATTTTTTTATTATCGTGCTTTTCCCTCGTGTAATGAAAAAAATCAGATTTCATACGAGTACTCTTGATTGAACCCATAGCCGACCTAGTCATGATCAATCAATTCGAGAAAAAGATCTCTTAACTTCCAACGAGTGCCTTGAAATGAACGTGATTAAACCAAAAACAAAAACATTAAGAAATTGGCACTTGATATCGTACACGAAGCGTGAAGGGTCATTCACCTTGGCTGGGGCCAAGAAATTTCCAACTGCCACTTGTTTGGACAATGAATATTTGTGAAATCAACGTCACTCTCAACTTTAAGCCATGCATCTTTATATACGTATCCAGCCCATATTCCTTGAACCACATTCGACTTGGTGCTTTCGGCCCCGAAATGATGGGACCAAATTTCTTGGAGACCAAGAAATCCCTTCTGGCAGGTGTAAGCGAGTAAACTCTGATTGTGATAATATATGATTTTAGATTTTCTTTAGTTAGAAGGGATAAACACGCTGATCATTATGAAGTTGGAGTAGTTCTTTTTCCCTTTAGAATATATTGTAGGAGAGGGGCCTGGTTGAGCACTCAATATTGACAAAGCAGGGATGAGAGTAAATTAATGAGCCAGGTCTAGTCTAGTACTAGGTTAGAATTTGATCTCAATTGGCTTAAAGATATTGTTCATGTAAGACTCAAGACTAGGATTTGAGATTCCTCGGAAAATTCGATTATTTCTTTCCTGCCATACGTGATAAGCACTATATATAAATGAGAGCTTAGACGAGTCAAATGATTTGACTCAAACTCAATTAGTATAGCTCGTTTATGTTGTATATGTTTTATAATAGACTTACCATCATTTTGCAAGTTCAAAAATGTGTAAGCACAATATGTCTTATATAAGTTTAAAATCAATTTTAAATAAAACATGAATTGCATGATGTGTTAAAGTGTTAAAATTGTACAAAGAACAATTAATGGGAAACTAAACTTAGGACATCAAATAATAAGGATTAAATTTTTTAACTAACCAACGCCTTTATATATATATATATATATATATATATATATATATATATATATATATATATAAGAGAAAATTATCTGAAACCATGTTTGTAAGTATTAATTTCATTAATCGTGCATTAATGTTTTCTTCAAAAATTATAGAATCACATGAATATATATGCTTAGTTCACAATTAGATAACATAACTGTTCACAGTCACACAAGCTCATATGTCACATTTATATGACATAACATGTCATGGACACGGAAATTCAAAGGTCACATGCTAGTAAATTCTTAGCTACGAAGGTCACAGTAAAACAAATTAAGTTACAATCCACAAGTAAATAAAGTAACAGGTCATATATAGATTATGTCACAATATGAAATCATACTAAGCAAAATCACACAATTTATAGGTTACAATAATTTATCAAAATAGAACATAGTCACATACCACTTGATTTTTTTTTTTTATTTTTTTATTATTATTTTTTTACAAATTTGTTAATTTTGGAATTATATTCTTAAACTATTGTAATTATGAATTTTTTCCTAATTTAACAATAAAAAAATAAAAATGAATTTTATACTTCTCTTTTGAGTAATATGATTATATTAGTAATTATTACACATTAGTACAATTTTAATAGGCTATGATCTAGCAAGTATTAATAAAAGGCATAAAAAAAAATAACATTACTAAAATATTATTGAGATAGAACTTTAAACATCTAAAAGCATATACATTCATGCGACCACCAGATTTTTTTATTTTTTTTAAAGTTAATTCATTAATGAAATTAAAACTTTAAAAATATGATATTTGATAAGGGAAAAATTCGTAAGTAAGGTCTATAGTTTACACCAATTCAAAAAGCATGTATATAGTTTAAAAATTCAAAAATCAGGTTTATATATAATTAATTAAATATAATAAAATCACAATTATACAATTATTG
Organism: Osmanthus fragrans; assembly: GCA_019395295.1. Classification (NCBI taxonomy): domain Eukaryota; kingdom Viridiplantae; phylum Streptophyta; class Magnoliopsida; order Lamiales; family Oleaceae; genus Osmanthus; species Osmanthus fragrans. The sequence continues at coordinate 9,110,464 of CM033341.1, forward strand.
GTCACAGATTTATTTTCGAAGTCACGGAGTATTTTCGAGATCACAGATCGAAATTTATTAGGTCACAGATTATTGTCGAAATCACGGATCGAAATTTAAATAAGTCACAATTTATTTCCAAGGTCACATGTCAAAGATTTATTAGGTCACAGATTATTTTTGAGGTCACATATCAAAATTTTAATAAGTCACAATTGATCACAGATTTGTTATTGGTCACATATTAGTCAATTTAGTGGTCACAGTTAACAAAATAATCTGTGACCACCACTGACAACCGTCACCGCCCACCACCGCCACCTCAACACCACCGTCGACCGCCACATGTACCACCACCGTCTGAATCTTCAACAAAATCACCAGATCCGGCCACACCCACAGCACACACAACAGCCACCAATTCGTGACCACATTCTCACAGATCAACACTACCATCACGACGCCGCCATCACACACACCATCACCACCACCACACAAACACCATGGCGGCATCGACGATCTAGCACCACCAGACATCGCAAAACAAAAAAAAAACTTCCCAATCGATCGAATCAAAAACAAAAACTAACTTCCAAATCGATTAAGAGAGAAGAGAGAGTGAAGAGGCGACTGCGATGTTGTGTTGGAAGTTTGGAAGTTTGCGCCGTCTGAGATGAAAAAGTGGTGGTGGTGGCGGTGACAGCAGCTCCGTCTGAGATTTGGAAGAGACGAAGACAGCGCAAACTCTTGTTGTTGCCCGAAAACTTCCAAAAAAAACTTCCAAACTGCACCGTCTGAGATGAAGAGGCGACTGCGGCGTTGTAGTGCCTAAACGCCGGAGTTGTGTTGCCGGGGAAGGGCTGGCGTAGGGAGATAGTGAAGGGAGGCGACGGGTTTAGAGAGTGAATGTGGGGAGAAAATGAAATTAGGGTTTGTATAATTTTTATCTATTAATTATAGTACCTGATTTTTTTCACAAGAAAACTTGGCCCCTGATTTTTGAATTGGGATAAACATAACCCCTAACCCATGTAATTATTCCTATTTGATAATTTTCTAGATAAATTATCTCCTAATATTTGTGGCCAAGAATACATGGGCTTAAGGAAATATTTAGATATGGGCTTCAACATACAAAGTCATTAGCCCTAGTAATAGAATCTTCATGTAGCCCAGGCCCACTAGCTCTTTTTAGTTACATACTATGAAATTACAGTAAGGTTTCTAGTACAAGAAATTTTTAACGGAATTAGTATCGACGCTGATGTGGCCGAACCCAATTGGTCCCTTTTTTATGTTTTCCCATCTTTCAATTGTACCGCGTCAAGTGTTGTATGTCAAAATTTTATGTACCTTATAGCATGATTCATGAAATTATAGTCAAAATCGTTGCCCAATCTAATAATATCTCTCAATCTTTGGAAGGAGCAAAACAATTAAACAAAGCAAAAAACTTATTTTTGTACTTATAAGACACAATACATATTTTGCAAAAAATACTTTCTTGCCACTTCTCGAAGGATAAAAACTGTACCCTTTTCACAAAAATCTACTTGTACCCTTTTGTCTGCCCATATAAAGATGGAACAATCATTGCTAGTAATAAGTATAAATTAATATTTTGAGTAATAATTCAATTATACTCGGGAAATTTATTTAAAAAAATGCCCACACAATTTTTCATTTAAAATGTCTTTATTGTACTATTTTAGCCTTATACATAAAATAAAAAAAAAAAAAAAAAAAATTCTGCTCCTTTTGCTCATTCTTAAAATAAGTCAAATTTACTATTAATTATATTTTTACCGCATAATTTTCCAATTTATTTTTCAGTCTAATAGAATTAATCATTTGAACAATTATGTTCCATTTTACTTTTTCTTTTAAACCACCCAATATAGCTTATTAGTTTATTCTGTATTTAAAATATTCTTATATATATTAGTGTTCTAAAAAGCATAAAACGTGGCTAGGCGTGGAAACTAAGTTTAAACTTTACGAGCCTAGGCGAAGTTTAGACATAAAAATGTGTTTTTTTTTTTTTTTTAATTTTTAATCATTGTAAAAAACATTCAATAATTCATATAATATATATACTAAATATCTAAAATTATAAAATATTGTATGTTCTTAATAATTCCTACAAAAAAAGATTAAGTTTCAAAATCATAATTACATAACATAAATAGTTTGTAGCTTAAATCTTATCTAACTCTTTATCGGACTCCAATTCAATATCTTCTTCTTCATCTACAAAAAAATAAAAAAAAAATAACAAAAAGAAATGTACATTTAATGAAGATAAAAAGTTTTATTAGGAAAATAATAATAAATAACTAAGAACTATTCGACTTGAGCCTAAACGCAAATTAAGCGATGTGTTGACCACTTAATTCTTGCTTAGGCTCAATGTGTTTTCGTTATGCTTCGCGCCTAGGCATATTTTTAGAACACTGATATATATAAAGAATTCTTTCTTAAAAATATCAAAAAGCTTAAGGGGCTAGTCCGTCTCGACTTGTTATGGGCAGGGACCATTGGCCTAACCGAGTCGGGCCCCTTGCCCAACAAGGCCAAGCCCAGCCCGGCTCGGCTAATGGAACAATTGGGAAAGCTCATACAGTGAAACAGGCATGGCCTCTTGCTAAAAAAATCTGAATGATTTCCAGCAGAAGCAATCCAAGCCACTGTTTGACAACAATTATTTTCAAACTATTTTTTACAACCACACATTCACTCAATAAAATATTTTGTACGTAAACTCAAAATTTTTCCCTACTTTTTAACCGCACATTATCCTAAAATCGCTATTCAAAACTTTGTTTTCCCAAAACAATAGTTGTCAATAGGGCTGGACAAAACTTTTGAACATAATCGAACTGAATCGGACCCGAACTAAATCGAACCGAACGATTCTTGTTAAGTTAAATACTTGAACGGGTATCTAAATTGAGAACCGACGGGTTCGGTTCTATATCAAGAACCGAGTAAGAACCAAATCTCTCTAATTTTTTTTTAATTTATTTATTTTAAATAAAGCCAAGTTATTTTATTATTTTCTAAATAAATTTGCTAATCCAAAAATATGATTTCCCTATTTCTAATTTTCAGTCCAAATCCAACTTAATCAAATTAACCTAAGTTTTATCCAAATATGTTATTCTATCATAGTGTCATTTCTTTTGGAGAAATCGAATTGAAACTCTATAGCACCTCTCTTAATTATTGTAAACTCGCTATCGTCATCTTCCTGTGATTTTCACAATCAAATCTATGAAGAATTCAGTAAATACCTAGGAACCGAATTGAACCAAATCGAATGGAACCGAACTCGAACGGTTCTATAATTAAATTTGGACCCGACGATTCCACTTACAAGATACTCGAAAACTTCGGATCCGGTTCGATTCTCGTTAGAATCGAATCAAACTGAACTGTGCCCAGCCCTAGTTGTCAAACAGGGGCCAAGTTTCTTATTTGCACTCAGGTTGATAGATATCGCAATATTATATCTACAGCAACTATTGTAAGTAGAGTCATCCTCTACGGAGCAATTATATAAAAGCTAGAGACCATAAGTTCCCAGTTTCTTCTCGAGTCTATTACGAACTCCATGCATCCTGTTGAAAATTCTGGTTGAGGATTGTAACATTGAACAAGAATACAAGTGAGTTTGGAAACGCATGTTCACTAATGGCTTAAAAAACTGCCAATCTTCTCATTTGGCCTAAATATTGCTACTTTCCAATAGGTTTGATGGAAGTATCGAGTGTCGATCCCTCAATATACAGAGAACTGAAAATTTCCTTTTTAAATCGTGCTAAGTGGGTTATTTTTCTCTTTCTTCATACTTGTATGTTGATACATCTCTAAAATTTGGCCAAACTTTGACACAGCAATCCAACGAAAACGAGCTAGTTGTTCTTCTCTTGACTTGTTTTAATGTTTGTTAACCATCAGTGAACTCCTATAAATGTTTGTTAACAATGGTATAAGATTATTACAGGTTTCGAGTAATAATAGCCTAAGATCGAAGTCGAAAAGTCATGGAGAGCCCCATATACGAGTCTTAGATCAACAATATAAACAAATCTGGTTAAGTTACAAAAAAGGTGATAGATGAAATTTGAGTTGCCATTTATGAGCACAATACTATGGCACTGCATTATATGGGTGTCTCCAACAAAGATTCCTAAAAATGCAGGCAAAAAGTGAATTAACACCTTTATTTAAGTATCGAAACCTATAAGCGATCACTTCTTCATCAACAATGCACTGCATTGTGCCATGATCTTTGACGCCCTCGTGACAGCATCCGTCATGTAGAAGTTATCAACAGCAGGTTGAAATGGAGCCATATCCATCTTCTCCTTGATCTCGGGTCTTAAGGAAGAAGTTGAGAACATCGCTAGTTCTCTCTCATCAGTGTGCAAAAGATTGGGTGCCACAGTTCTTATTCGGGATCTGATAGCACTAAGAGTATCATAAGGCAGCTGAGCACCTGCCACCTCTGACAATGCTCTAATTATTTTCCAATCATCCCTGGCATCGCCAACCGTGGGGACTGCTGGTACAGTTGTTTGAGCGCATCCTTCTGTATTTGCATATGTCCCTTCTTTCTCTGAGAAAGCTGATGAGGGGAAAATCACATTGGCACGATAAACACTTCGATCACCATGGTGACCTTGGTAAACGACAAAGGCATCATCAGGAACTTTCTCCATGTTCAAATCATCAGCACCCATCAAATATAGAAATTTGGCAGATTCAATGCTTCTGTCGGATTCTGGTACAAGTCCAAGGTCCAGAGCCGCAGCTTGGGCAGCATTGAGTAGCAACACATTAAGTCCATTCCAATCAGGTCTAACAGCATTTGCATTTTTGGCAATGGCCTCAACAGTTGACAAAATTGCATCCTTGTCCTTCCGCTCAAGGATCCCAGCTCCAACAATGATAACTGGGTTTTTAGCATTTGAGAGGGCAGAGCAAAAGGGAAGGCGTCCCTCGGCAAGTTCGATCAACGTTTGAGGGCCTGTGCCAAGATGTTGGTGATCGTAGTTGAAATCAGCATCAGGGCCTATGTAACCAACTGTAGCATTGGTTGCTCGAACTGTTTTCCTGATCCTGGCGTTCACCATAGCAGCTTCTACCCTTGGCTGGCAGTTCAAGAGAATAAGCATGAATTACAAACAAAAGAAAACTGACCAAAAAGAATACACATTAGTTAGTTCCTAAACACTACTAAGGTTACCGTGTCACCAATTTCAACTCTAAGCACGTTCAAGTCAGGAGTTCAAATTTTATACATTACCTTCAAGAAAATCTCAAGATATGATATAACAAATCAGATATTTTCAGCCTTATAAGTTAAGCCACTCAATATGGCTCTAATTCAATAAATTCACAAGGGCATCCAAAATCTTAAAAGAGGAATAACTTGCATGAGTGCCAATGACTACTATGTACAAATATAGAAGTTGCCCTTCATAGTCTATAGTAGCATTAACCTCAAGCTCAAGTGGAGACGTTCCCCCATTCTTTTATCTGATCATTTGGGGTGCATTAACCACCCCAGTATGCATGTTTCCCCGTATAGTTGGCAACATCATCATATCACTCAACATAATTGTTTTCATCTGATGATCAAGTCATTTCAATCACCTCGTATTTTTCGCACGCTGCTGCAAGTACAGAGCACCCAAAATCCTCTTTTTTGTATAATTAGCCTCAGTCCCACTTCCGATAGAGAATCCATCACCTCAATTACATTCCCATCTGGCCTTGGTCTCATGTCAGACTTTTAACTCCAATCTTCAATCCAAATCACATGGCTAACAAATCTGGTGGTTCAAGTAAACAAATAATTTCCTACGTACCCAAATACACACAAACCCTCATATTTCTAAATGCTGCTTATTATCCCCTGAGCCTACTTGTATTTCTACTTCCAATAAAAACCCAAAGGAAAACCACTTGATGAGATAAATCCCTCACTGGTAACAGCATATGGTCCTTATGACCATCTAACCCGTTACGTAAACATATTCAGCTGCAAATAAGCATTTCATCTTATACGCAAAGCTGACAGTAACATTGGTCCGCAAAATTCTCAGGCTATACACAAATTGGTTTAACAAAAGGACAAAGATTAAGCTGCAGTATCACCTTCACTGCAATTATTGAACATAAAAACAATCAGAATTGTGATCTCCATTGTACTTACCTTGAGGATGGGTTATCTTCCAATTGGGCATCGAATATGGCACAAAGCATTTCTCCATGGTCAGCTTGATGAAGATATTTTTATGAGCCAACCACTAGGCTTAGAGGATCATTCTCATCAAAATCATGTGTATAAAATGAATATGTCATTGTATGGCTCAAACAAGAACCCTGTGCTCGATTCACTTTATTTTATAGTTTTTGCCTAACAATGCTTTTATCTAATAAAAAACTGACAGTCGCAGGTCTTTATTTATATATGATAGTGTCAAGATTCCAATTTTATCTTGGTTATATAGATGACATTTTCATTGCATAATATTTTTGATAGTGGCAATAGTGCAATTTTTGTCTTGGTTGTATAGACAACATTTTTATTGCACAACATTCCCACAATATTTGTCTCTCTTCTCACCTCTTTGAATCGTGATGGCACAGCAGGATGTATATTCATCTCGGGTAGTGAAGCTAATACTACATCTCACAGGTCTCAGTGTGGATCCCTCACCACAACACTATCTACCAGTAATAATATGTTAAAAGTTCTGGTGCTCCATTCAAAGAAACTTTTCAATTTAGTCATCTGATCAGCACCTCCAATACCTCACCATGACCAGAAATGATATTGCCTGGTAGTCAAACAAAAGTTGGCCAACTTCATGTACCAGTCAACTGATGATTATTCTGCTGTTGTCAATTATTTTGAGTGTGGGATTAGTAAGTTGAGACATCTCTTTTATTCAATGTCATCTAATCAATATGGTGCATGTCATTTACAGTGTTTTTCAACCTTCCTAAGTCCACGGATAGGATATCCCAAAACTATTGAGTATATCATGCCAAGTTTCCAGATCAACAATAAAACCCAAATTACAACACTCACCTCCTAAACCAAAAACCTAACATTGTTACCATGTGTATCTAATTTAAAGCAAATTGGCAACGGTCGGAGAGGCCTACCAAGCTCAAATGCTAGGTTGAGGGTGATGCTATTCACAGAAGTCTGTCAAAAGTCAAAAACCATAAATATCAATTACAAAGTATGTTTACCTGAGTGCCAACTAAAAGGAAAACATCTGCTTTCTCCAAACCACTGATAGTAGTGTTCATGATATATCCAGAACGCAGGTCAGCATTAGGATTTGAACCATTTCCTTCACACCAAATATTATTTGACCCCATCTTGTTGAAGAAATCTTTTAGTGCCATCATGGATTCTGCATCAGACAGCTTACCAGCAACCCCTACAATTTCCTCTGGTTTAGCTTGATGCATGACCTCTGCGACCACAGCAAGTGCATCCCGCCAGCTTACAGTCTTGAAACGCCCATCTGCACCTCGAATCATGGGGTCATTTAGCCTCTGCCTCTTCAGACCATCATAAAAAAAACGCGTTTTATCTGATATCCATTCTTCATTGATGTCCTGCATATATGTGCACAAAATGATTAAAGACTACTCTCACGATTCAACAAAGACAAAACTAGAAAAAAGATCAAAAGTTGACATAAACCTGAGGTCAACATGTTAACAATGGATAAAAAAAGTCATAAACAGCATCTTTTTGAACACTGTCCGAGAGAAACTTTCCAATATTGTGCAATACGGGGTAAAGTTTAAATAGGGATGAAAGATAATCTTAAAACAAGAAAAAGCGAGTGTTTGAATAAGTGAACAAAATCAGGCATCAACTACAACTCACAGAGAAACAATATATAATAGTCTTAGCTAGATATTGCAGATACTTTGTTACATGTCCATGTCTAGCAACATAAGTTATGATTGGACAAAAATCATTATTCTGTAAATATCAAATTTAATTAGTTGAGATCTGACAGAAATTTATGAATGGGAGAAGGATGTCGCTAGAAGTAAATTAAAGAATTTCAGCCCTAGAAATATATAATGTAGAAACCTCTTTAACAATTAGCAATGACACCAAATTGAACAGCTCAAAGTTCACGGATATTTGATTCAATACATAAACTGTTATTGAAGTTATTTCTAAGACAATATTTACCCACCAAATCCTCTCACTACCCTCCGTCTCGACTTAAAACAAAAATTTACAGGAAAACGATGCTACAATTCAAAATACCTCATTCAATCGTGGCAGAATGCGCATGACCTCTGGACCTCTACTATCAATTCGAATGTTTGAACCAACAGCATCTGTAACATCAATGCTCTCTGTTCCCTTCAACTCCCAGTTTCGAGCTTTAAAAGCAAAAGGTTTTGAGGTGAGGGCACCTACAGGACAAATATCTATCACATTCCCGGATAGTTCACTTGTCATAAGTTTCTCAACATAAGTTCCAATTTCTTCTCCGCTGCCACGACCCAGCATACCAAGATCCTGGACACCAGCTACCTCTGTTGCAAACCTCACACACCTGTTTAATGAACATATCCTTATTGGTTCCCCCAAAATCATAATTTTCATTCACTTGACATTATTTATAAATAGATCAGCATATAGAAAACAGCCACAACACAATAGCTAAAACTACTTGATTGAGAATATGAATATGATACTTAACATAATGAAGTAATTCGAGTTTGAAAAAATGTAGTTATAAGTTTGAACAAGTACGGAATTGAGTGTACTGCATTATGATGGGTTTCAGACATTATAAATTACTAGAGAATAGAAATGGCCTCTCTGAGAACGATGCTGTCAGTTGACCACTAAAGAAAAAAGATACTGAAATACTCAGGCACTATGTCCATCGCATAGCCAAGATATCAATGACGAGGTTTGTTCACAATAATTTCAGCCAGCTTATTCTGTTTCTTAGCTTCTAAATCATGCTAAATGAGATACGCAGCCTAATAGAAATTAAGTGTGCTAAGACAATTGATTTTGGTCTCGCAAGACAGAATGCTCTGACCTCTCTCATGCGATTCATGCTACCGTGAATTCGCCCCAGCCATGGAGCTCCCTCCCAAATCCAACTTGACCCCAGCCATTACACCACCACCAAAACTCCGGCCACACGCCACAAAACACAGGCCTCACGCCTCTCAGCCCATACAAACATCCACATGAAGCCACAGGTGGAAACCCTAGTCCGAGGTCCCAAACGCAGTTAACCCACCTTCCGGCCGCCTACCCTGCAGACGCGCCTGATGGCAGGCATCTGTAGGCGATTCCGACGCTGCGGCCGGCTGCCCGTAGAAAGCGCCGCTCTGGCCGCGCGTGTACTAGAGCATGTAATCCACGTGCCGGCAACCCCGCCGATCTATTCTACCATCAGATGTGCCGTTAGTACATAATCAGGGAAAAAAGCTGACGGATGCACGTTTGATGGTATTCAACCATCGATTTAGGGTGGAGGCGAAGGAGTTCACATTATCTGTGAACGATTCCGACACGATCAGGATGACAGAACGGGGATCGAAGTTATCAAATGCAATTTATTTGGGGAGGTATGGTGCACTCTGGATGGTGAATATGGTGGATAGATTGAGGACCAGTTATTCGGAGCATTTTGTCTCTAAATTCAATGAATCCTCAAGCGCTTTCTTGGCACAACATTGCGCCAACCGCCGTGGTAGATACTTGATGATAGCGCAATACGAGCAGAGGCGCTGGAAGGGAGTTGTCATGGTGCCAGAAAGTGTGAATGGAGAGGGATGGGCATTAGTCTCACAGGTGTTTCAAGCAGTTATCGATTCATTTGTTGTTGGGGATAAGGCCAAACATCGAATGGTGGAGGAATGAAATGGACAAAGGTTTACGTATGCTGAAGTTACAGCAAACTTACATAGCTCGCAGCATTCTGATCAACGGGTGATACGACAAAGGGAAAGGGCGGCTAATGTTAGTGTAAACGTAGGGAAACGTATGACGCCCAAGATTATGCAAGCTAATGCTGAAGGTTTACATGACAGTTGCTTGAATAGGGCTGAAATAATGGTCCGGGTGCACGAGTTGAAGGGGGCGTTGGAGGAATTAACTAGACTAGTGGAAGTGGGTCTGAAGCGGGGTCCAGGATGTTATGTTGTAGTAAGTGTGGGATGGGCGTGAATGAGTATCCAGTTATTGGAAAACAAGTAGCAAGCTTGACTCATAAGGAGTTCTTATTGAATGCAGACCTTATTAAAGAACCCACTTATGAGTCTCAGGTTCAGAATGAAGCGAGGTGCTCCAAAAAGGACGACGATGTCGACTTAGTGGACTTGGTTGGGGTTGAGACAGACTCAGGGATTGCAGTAGATCAGGAGGTGGTACCTTTGTCTAAGGAAAGGAAGCCGAATAAGGAGAATTTGGGGACAGTGATAATGGGTGCTATGGACACGATTCCTTAGGCTAATGGATTAATATTAGTTGAACAAAGGCCAGGATCTGTATTAGCAGAGGGCTCAGTTCCGATAGTTGCGAAAGAACACGATGCGACACGTTCGGCAACTAGGGTAGCGAACACATACAACAAAAGGTATGCTAAGTCTCTAAAAGAAAGTGAAAAGGGGATTGAAAAAGCTCTTGTATTGTGGGTGGATGGAGCCAAAAAGGGAGGAATTGACAGCGATGTACGAGTGGAGGAAGTGGAGGACCAGTCCCTTGATCATTTGGAGTGTTGTCGCAAGGAGGATATAGCGAAAGGGAATGCGTTTGAAAATGGACACCTACCTCCAAACTGGGTCCTGCAAAAAATTCAGGATTTTAGTAAGTTGGTTGGCGTGCCCTGTGATGGATATGAAAGTAGACTTTTACACTTATTCAAGAAACTGGAGGCAAATAGGGGACAGGAGATGAGTATACAAGGAGGTAAATCAAGAAGAAAGGAGGATCGTGAATTGAAACGGCTCGAATGGTCAATAAATTATGACGGGAAGGGTGACGAGTCTAAGAAAGGAATAATGGGGAGGAGTGACGAAGTATTAAAATGATACCAAAACTCATTAGTTTCTGCTTACAAGAAACTAAGTTGGAGTTCATTTCGATGATTGTGGTCAGTAGCTTATGGGGGGACAGCATGTCGGTTATAAGTTTTTGGGGTCATCAGGGGCATCGAGAGGCGTGCTAGTTATGTGAGACTCTAGAGTGCTTGAGATGGAGGAAGTGAGTGTAGGGTTATTCTCTATATCGATTTCATTCAGAAATCTTGAAGATGAATTCAAGTGGATTTTCATAGGAATTTATGGACCCAATTCTGATGAAAGTAGAGGGGACTTGTGGGATGAACTGGCTTGAATGATTCCTTGGTAGAATCTCCCAACATGTATTGGGGTGACTTTAATGTTGTTAGATTTCCTACTGAGAGGTCGAGTGGTGAGAGATTAATTAGGGCTATGGAGGATTTTTCAGATTTTATTAGGGAAAATATGTTGGTGGATATGCCCATGATCGGAGGCGAGTTTACATGGTCATCTAATCGGGACCATCCAGTTCTTTCTCGAATAGACAGGTTCCTGATTTGTGGAGAGTGGGAGGCCAAGTACTCAGAGGTCACTCAAATAAGATTAGGGAGGGTGTACTTAGATCACTTCCCTATTATGTTATCTGGGAACATGAGAGGTAGTGGAAGAAGACCTTTTAGGTTTGAGAAGATGTGGTTGAAAGTAGAAGGCTTCGATGAGTAGATACGGACTTGGTGGGCCATCTTATAAAGTCAGGAGGTCTCCAAGTTATGTGTTGGGTCAGAAGTTGAAGGTTTTGAAAAGAGATTTAAAGAGATGGAATGAGGAGGTTGTGGGTAATGTAAACTGTCGTAAAATTTAGTGTCTTTCTGATATAGAAAAGTTGGACAGGCGGGAGGAAAGCCGAGGGTTGGCTGGAGAGGAGGAGAGACGGACAGTATTAAGAGAAGAGCTGGAGAGGTTGATGAGAATGGAGGAGATTGCATGGCGCCAGAAATCTAGGGTAACGTGGTTGAAAGAGATGGATAAATGCACTAAATTCTTTCACGGGGTCACCAACTCTAATAGGCGCAACAATTCTATCACAATGTTGGAGGTAGATGGGGTTACTTATGAGGAGCCACAGAGTATTGGAAGTCAAACGGTAAGCTTCTATCAGAATCTTTATCGGGAGTAGTTTGAGTGAAGGCCAGAGCTGGAGGGATTGGATTTTTCTACTATCACAGAGGAGGATGCCGATTAGTTAGAAAGACTATTTGGAGAGGATGAAGTTATGGAGATTGTATTTAGTATGAATGATGATAAGGCACCTGGACCGGATGGCTTCTCGTTCTCATTCTACAAGGCGTGATGGGAGGTGGTGCGATCGGACATTATCGAAGTTCTTAATTATATTTTGAACGTGGCAGGTTCCTGAAAAATTCTAATGCTATATTTATTGTGCTGATCTAAAAAATCGGGAGCGACTAATATTAAGGACTTTCGCCCGATTAGCCTAGTCAGCGGGGTGTATAAGATTATTGCAAAAGCTATGGCAAACAAATTAAAGGAGGTGCTGGGGAAGTAGTATCCAAGTTTTAGAATTTCTTTGTAAAAGGGCGCCAGATTTTAGACTCGGTACTTATAGCGAATGAGTGCATTAACTCAAAACTACATTTGGGGGTTCCAGGGATACTATGTAAGCTCGATATTCAGAAGGCTTATGATCATGTGAATTGGGGCTTCATGTTGTATATGCTTCGGCGATGTGGCTTTAGGGATAAATGGTGTAAGTGGATTCAATTTTGTATCTCTACTGTTTCGTTCTCAGTATTGGTCAACGATACACCGGAGGGCTATTTTCGTAGTAGAGGATTAAGGCAAGGGGATCCACTGTCTCCATTGCTATTTGTTATTGTGATGGAGGCTTTCAGTAGGATGCTTGAAAAAGCAGTGGAAGAGGATTTGATAAAGGGCTTTAGGTTGGCCACTTGCAAGTGTCCCATTTGTTATTTGCAGATGACACGCTGATTTTATGTGATGCGGAGGTTGAACAATTCAGAAACTTGCGCCGCTTGCTTCTATGCTTTGAAGCTGCATCTGGTTTGAAGATAAATCTGGGAAAATCTGAGCTGGCTGACATATTAGGATGTAGGGTTGCGCAGTTGCCTATGTCATATCTAGGGCTTCATTTAGGGGCACGGTTCAAAAGCATACATATTTGGAATAGTATTGTGGAAAGGATGGAGAGGAAGTTAGCGGGATGGAAGCGTATGTATTTCTCTAAAGGAGGTCGACTTATCCTCATTAAATCTACTCTCTCTAATCTCCCTACATATTTTTTATCATTGTTTCCTATTCCGGTTGAAGTGGCAAATAGATTAGAGAGGTTTCAAAGGGAATTCCTTTGGGCAGGGTTGGGAAAGGAGAGGAAACTTCACTTGGTTAATTGGGGTACGTCTGTTCTTCTATGAGGATAGGGGCCTTGGAGTGAGGAGTCTTGTATTGTTTAACGAGGCATTATTGGGCAAGTGGTTGTGGCGATTTGGAGTGGAGAGGGAGAGCTTTTGGAGAGAAATCATAGGGGCGAAATATGGCGTGATGGAAGGGGGGTGGTGTACTGCTAATGGCCGTGGTTCTTATTGGGTGTGGAGGTATATTCGACGAGGATGGAGTGATTTTCAGGACAAACTGAATTTTACGGTGGGAAATGGTAATGATATCAGATTTTGGGATGATTGTTGGTGCGGAGATCAACCGCTGAAGGCTGAATTTCCTTCCTTGCACCGCATTACCTTAGTGTCTTCTGCTATGGTGAGCGATGTATTAGCCATGCATAATGGGAATTACAGTTGAAATATTACTTTTGCGAGGGGCTTACAAGATTGGGAATTTGATGATTATGCAAGATTTTTGACCTCTGTGCATGAGATACAAATTCGGATCGGAGAGGGTAATCGTAGCAGGTGGAGGATGTCACGAGATGGTGTTTTTTCAGTTCGCACTTTTCATAGATCCCTTTTGGAACCTGCGGAGAGCATATTCCCCTGTAAGATGGTATGACAATGTAAATTGCCTCCACGGGTGATGTTTTTATTGTGGACGGTTGTGAGGGGGCAGATGTGAACGGTGGATAATCTTCGACAAAAAGGCTTTTATGTTACCAAGTGGTGCTATGTGTAAGAGGGATAGGGAGACGAATGATCACTTATTCATTCATTGTGATGATATTCATTGGCTATGGAATAGTATTCTAGCCTCCCAGAATATGGATTGTCTGTTGTCCAGGCGTGGGCATGGAGGAAGAAACTTCGGGATAAGGATAGCAAATTGTTATGGAATCTTATCCCAGAATGCATTGTATGGTGCGCATGGAGAGTAAGGAATAACCGCTGTTTTGAAGAATAAACACAGACAACAGAGCAGATAAGAGAAATATTTTATTTGACTTTGTATAATTGGTTTAATGTCGCGGCTATTAATCCTATAGAGGGGCGGCCTAATTTCATGTTGTTTCTGTCTTGTTTAAAGTGATTATATACTTCCTGTGTATTCTCTTTTAATTAATAAAATTTTAGGATTACCTATCAAAAAAAAAAATTAAGTGTTACAATTTCCAATTTCACTTCTATCTAGAAGACCTTAAAAATTAATTCCCACCCCTTAATGCAATAGAAACTGAGGTATTAGTAATATTAGTGATATAAGTCACCATGTCCGATCAGATACGAACCTTGTACACTGAATACAACGAGTCATCACAGTCTTGACCAACGGGCCTAGGTTCTTATCAACTACTGATCTCTTCATTTCAGTAAAACGACCTCGATCAGAGCCAAAAGCCATAGACTGATCCTGGAGATCACACTCTCCACCCTGATCACAAATTGGGCAGTCCAATGGATGATTCATCAATAAGAACTCCATCACCCCTTCTCTTGCCTTCTTTGCAATAGGCGTATCAGTCTTAATCTTCATTCCTAAAGACAGATTGAGGAGATAATATGAATGTCATAAGAAAGATTAATTTCAAAAAATAACAACCAACAAAGAGGGTAACATACTGACAAAGGTTAAACTCAAATCAAAGTGAGTGGAATAAAAATCAAATCAAACAATAATAATATCAAACATAAAATTGTTGTTTCTTCACTACATCCAAAGGAAGGAAACAAAATGTTTTGGACTGCATGTGTTAAATAGCTCTAAGAAATTAAACCTCGAGAAAAACCAATATGCACAACAGAAGCCAAAAAGAGATGAGTTTACATCATAAACAGCAGAACCACACTTACAGATGCATTAAAATGATCTGCAGTAGTAGCCCCACCACCCAACAAGCAGAGAGAAAAGGAAAAATAATGCAACAATCTGTACATTTTGTTTTATGGATATTACGATCATACAATGGGAAAAAAAAAAAAAAAAAGATTCGGTATGATGGTTCAAAAGCAAGTGGAGAAACTTGAAAAATATTATACCAATCAACAAAGCAAAAGATCCAGCTTTAAGATTTTTCGTTGACACAGTCTAAACTAGTCATTTAAAAATCCTTCAGTATCAATCGTAGCATTGTGGCAGTCAATAAATGGAAAACTAATGAGGTCAAGAATGCAGCCTTTCCCTCCTAGTGGGAGCATGTAAACATCAGAATCATATATAAGAATAGATAGGGCACGCTAACAAACCAGATTAATCAAAGCAAAATATAAGTTCAAATAAAATCTAAAACTCAAATATATTAATCTCAGTATACAGGATAAAGTCAAAATTATATTGGTTTCATCAAAATCAAATATTCCTAGCATTGGCAACAATTATTCAGTTCCGAGGAAAAAAATTCTTGTAGAGGTAAATAAATGAAAAGTTCCTCGAACATTCAACCCTATCAATCCATAACCACTAAAGCCTTGAAGTGTTAGAGCATCTCCAATGGTGCTCTAAACAATTTAGATCTCGAAAGTGGCCAGAAATCTCTCCAATAGAGAGTTGCAAAGGAAATAAAAAGTGCATTTTCAGGCAGAAAATGTGAAAAAAATATATATAAATTTACATATTTTTTACATCTCTGCCTGTGGAGCCCAAAAGGGACAAAAAGCTACCAACCCACTTGCATCCATTTTTTTAGGATCTTACCATTGGAGCAAAATTTGAATTTAGATTCACCGGAATGTAAATGGGGATGTAAAAGTGATTTTGGAGATGTCAATTTATACTCAATTTTACACCATCATTGGATGTGCTCTTAGGAATCAACATACAGCAGAATACTATGATATTCTCATTCTCCAATCCCAGCAAAGTCCTAAAACTATTTCAATAAATTAATAAGAAAATATACAAATCAACCAAGCATATTCTATTGTCAATCCTAGTTAAAGCTTAAAAATGTCATACTAACACAAATCACTTTAGTAAAGCCCCGACTTTTACTTGCTTAAATAACAGAGAGCTTAAAATTCTAGTGAACAAACAAATACAGCAAATCGACATTAACAAAAACTAAAATACAGATCAATTAACCGCAACAATTTCATAATTTCTATTTTTGCAAATGCCAAATTAATAAACTTCATCAAAAACTCAAATTAACGTCATGCAAATGCCAAATTAATGAACTTCATTAAAAACTCAAATTAATGTCATGCAAATGCCAAATTAATGAACTTCATTAAAAACTCAAGATGAGATTTCTTCTTCCATTCCAATCGCTAAAATAAAAATAATTAATTAATTAAAATCCAATATCACTACCCTAGCCAAAAATTGCAAATTTGCAGTTGCCCAAAACCTCGATTTCAACGTTATCACCAAAACACCATAAAATAATTCCTCTAACACAAACTGAAAACCGACATAAATAGTTCCACAAATGCCAAACATTTCCATATGTACACACACGCACAAAGGAAATTAATGTACCCGGGAGAGCAGGCATGGCACAGGAGGCGACCGGCTTGGGGGACTTCTCTACTTCAACAAGGCACATACGGCAGTTCCCAGCGATAGATAGACGACTGTGGTAGCAGAATCTCGGGATATCGACCCCAGCGATTTCACAGGCCTGGAGGACTGTCATACCCTTCGGGATTTTGACCGGGTACCCATCGACGAACACCTCAATGGCATCGTCCGGATTGGGAAAATGGATCCGGGCACCTCCCACAGGAATCCTTTTGGGGAGATCTGGTTCGGGCTGGGATTGAGCCGCTGCAGCCTCGGAGTTGTGAAGCTCCGGCGTGGATACGATGGTCCGGAGGAAGTGGGAGGTTCTGGTGGCGGTGGTCAGTCGAGAGGATCGTAGGAGGGCTCGAAAAGCGAGTTGACCCAGCCCCATTTTTTAGTTTACGCAGTATTGCTCAGGGCGATTTCAGGTATCTATCTGTTATTGTTGTTGAGCAAGGGAAATTGGGTTTCAAGGGCTGCGTGAGGGAGTGTGGCGCGTGTTGTCCACAAATTCCTTCAGTAGTCGGTTCACCCGAGATTCCAACTTGGGTTTTCTGTTAGGTTAATGGGTTTCCTGAGGCCGGTTTAGTTGACCCGATATTTTACGGAAACTGACATAAATAGCATTAATTCGAGTTACAAAATTATCAGTCCAGACTGAAAACTTCTAGATGAGGTTTTTGAGATGGCTTCTGCTTAGCTTCTACTTATATTATTGAAAAGTTTGGACCAACTACCTGCAAGCAAAGTACCTATAAAAAAAAATTCGAATGGATTAAAAATAATTTTTTAATCTCAAAATTATATTTCGACTTTTTAAAAGTCATGCTAAATGGTCCCTAATCCACTCGCCTCTTCAATTCCCAACTTATCCCTCATATTAAAAGTTATTTAACACTTAATATTTTGTACTATTTTTCTTAATTGTTTTTGTTACGACTAGGCCTACAAAGTATTGCCACGTGGTAACTAGGTAAGCAAAAGCAAAGTAAGAGGTCGTACAAGATCCACACTCCGCTTCACCTCGTTCATTCACACATGTCACTTAAGATGATTGGACAATTCTGCAAAACCCTTGGACGCCTTGTCCGAAGTATTGTTTTCGAGGCGAGTATTACCTCCTATTTAAGTGTATTTTACAAGCCTCGCCTCAATTAAGATACATCTCATATATCTAAAAGATTTGACAATTTTGCAACAATGTCGCTCAATCAACTTTTTAGTTTGTTCAGGCCTATGATGACCACAAGCCTAGGTACCTGCTTTTCAACTTATGGTTAGACGACTATATGCTATGACAATGAGAGATTAATATAATGAGTAATGTTATTCATTATTACTGGTATCAAATACCAATTTATGTGACAATTATATGACATTAAACAATAGATTCATTTAAATATAAAGTCACATGACTAATTTAATTAAATCTATAAAATATAATCACATAGACTCGTGTTTTAACATCACTGATACTAAATAGCATTATTCTAGTATAATTTAGCTTGACCATTGGGTCACTAGGATGAGACTACATATCAAGCATTCAATGGACCTCAACTCATCTCTCTTTGTATAAAACTCAAAAATAGTGACTTTTGAAGTTAATGTGATTTTGAATGCAATATTACTCTCTCAATCTTGATAATGTTTTCTTTTCAATTCAACATCCATATTTTCATGCATTGTGTATCTACCACGCTCAAATATCTTCACTTGATATATTGATTTAGAGGAAATGAAAATAAAAGATAGGAAAAAATCATAAATATTTTTTTAAAGTAGTAAAATTAATTGTTAAATATAAAGAGCCCATTAGAGTACTTAAACATTTTTTTTTTCTCTAAATTTATAGATGATCTCTAAATTATAGAATATATTCTTTAAAAATAAAGAATCTCTTAGAGATACTTGCAATTATGAGTATTTTTATTTATTTAAATATTTATAATGATATATTTGTCAAATTTGCAGTAAAAGTTGTTTGCTATCACACTATGTTGTAAGTAGAATATAAATTTATGAAATATAAAATGTAAATACACTCCATAAGCGTATTTTACAAATTTTCCTATAAACAAAATATATTTATGATGTAGAATACACGGCTTCATGTTGTGATACGAGTACATTTTTTTATGCATATTTTGGTAGTTGATACAGTTGACTAATATGATTTAATTATTATTATTTTTTATTTAATGCACTTTAATTATTTAAGGGGAATATTATCCTAATTAGTGAGTTTTGAGTCCCAAGACTTGGTTTTTGTTTCCTTCTTTTTCCATTTTAAACACTTTAATGTGTTCTTTGTGATCTCTTATTCCTATTTTTGCTTCTACATGCTTTAGCTCGTATCAGAGTCCATCTACGCTTTTGACAATGAATTGAAGAAGACAGGGTTAAAGATCGAGGTGTAAAGATTGATAATAGAAATGTAGAGATGAATTAATGCAAATCAGTCAAGAGTTTAAGACTTTTATAATGCTTGAGAAATCCGTTTATTTATTTAAATTCAAATATATTTTTTAACCGCCAGTGGTGGCGATTTTACTAAATGAGATAATATAAAGTTACAAAAGCAAGAGATGGGGAGTAATCCAAATCCCTCCAAGGGAACAAAAGAAAAACAAAGAACAAAAAGGCCCAACTACAAAATCTACAAACAAATTCTTCAAGAGTGTGTTTGATGTTGATTTTAATGAGAATAGAATTTTTGGAATAGTGATTGATGGAAGAATGTGTGGTGGAAGAATGATGAAAAGTTTTAGATTTGTGTGTAATATTATTTTATTTGAAAAATGTGTGGTTGAAATGAAGAAAGAGAAAAAAATGAGAATGAGAATTAAAAGGAGGCCAAACGGGCTGCAAATATAACTGGCGGATATTTGGATAGCCCAATTTATCCATTTTCAGCAATCCTCCAAGAACTCCTCAGATATGCATTGCTGGAATTCCAAAATTTTAAGCTAATTGTGTTTTGAGTTCAAGATTTGAAAGCTCGTCTGCTACCGAATTTCCTTGCCTGTAGATGTGCTTTGAAGAAACACAGTTTGTTACGCCTCCTTCAACGAAGCAAACCACATGACAGTCTACTAAGAAGACAGTAAGAAATCACTCAATACCCCCACACTCCACATCACTTCGTTGACCAAAGCCTAGTCTAGGCGATTAGGCACGTGCCAAAGTGATTCGGACACCTTAGTCGAAGTGACATCATAGAGGCAAAACCTTCATGTCTGAAGCCAGGTCCCATAATAAACTGAAGTGTACTTTTGAAGATAAGCTTATGCTTCACCAAAGCATCTTCTTTGACATCGCTTCAGTCTAAAGGTCTTCCTTACAAGATCTATACGTCTGACAAATTTAGCAATTCTGCATCAAGAGCTTTCAGTGAACTTTTCAATCTAATTTTCAAGTGCCAGGCCTAGGACATATGGAGCCAGAGCCACTTTTAAGTTCATTTAAGTTCATCACTGATCTAGGACAGCTTATTGACACTTATTAGGTCTAACCTCGTGAGCCGTTAAGATGAGACTACATGTCACGCATTCAACAAACTTGTAACATTTGGGGTCCACTTGACATAACTTCTACTTTACATTTGCTTTCTCTACAAGAGCTTTTGTGGAAAGCTATCTTAATTTTTGTTTAAACTAATTTCTTAAAAAAAAAAAATCTATTCCTTGAGTGTTTTTAAAAGAAGTCATATTGAATCAACTTCCTATAAAAGCTCTTTTAACTGAAAAAAAAAAAAAAAAATTTCATAAAATTGGATAAACTGGTCTAAGAGCAGCTTTTGAATGTGTAGCCCAAGTTGTTTTGCAATATTACCATTATTGGATATTTGCTTAAACGTGCACAAAATTAAACAATTTCAATGCCTAAACCAGGATCATATTTCGTTTAGGAAGAATCTCTCATAAAATACTTTTGAAAATAACAAGTCTAATATGTCATGATCTCAACACACCACCAATGTCCAGATGCCCAACTACAATGGCAATTCACACAGCAAGAATAAAATCGAAATTCCACCACCATTAGAATAGAATAATATTTAGGATTTTTGCCTCTTTTTCGTACCAACAAGTAATCAAGATAAAATATAAAACCCTAAACACAAGCTCCCACTTGGACCGGGTTCAATTCACAATTTCCAATTTTTTCCTTTTCGTGTGTGACACAATCAGGTTTCCATTCACGATGAAAAACGTGGTGGTATTATTATCTTGAATTTGATTATGATTAGAATAGTTCAAATCAAAAACTATTTTACATTAATCCACTTAGAATAATTAATGCACTCACTATCCAAGATTGACATCTAGTAATATGTCAAGATAATTCATATAATAAAAAATACCACGTGTTATGAAAAAACCATTTTGCTAGGTTAAAGTAGAAATATATTTCCTTCATCAAATACGACCCAATTAATTAGTAGATATAAATAAGCGTTAATTTTGTTATAATCAATCATGTTATTCATCAAAACCTATACATTAATATGAGTTACAATTAAAAGCCTCTTTCAACTCATCATTCCATACCAATCGAGGAACATTGGATGTTGAAATGCACGTTAGAATCTCTTACTATCTGTGATTCAATATTGGTCATTCATCAATCTTCATGTGATTGTAGGCTCACTCGTATGACATCATTTTAGTTACTTTAAACAAACAACGTCTAACGCCATCATAGGGTGTTGAACCTCATAAGATTTCATTATGACATCAAATCAAAGGACCAAATTCTTTATCTAACGCTTACAGATTTTTACTTACCCTAAGATAGTTATCTATGTAAAATTTTCGTTGTAGGTCATCCAGTGAACTTTCGTTGACAACTCATCCACATATCCATTCAAATGTCTCAACATTTTAGCTTGTGAGACAATTTACTTTCTTCACAAGAGAGCAATGTGATACGTGTTGATCTCTCCATGATTACGATCCACGTCTCGTAGTAAAGACCATGGACAATTTAAGATTGTTTTTTATGATCTACACCTTACAATTACAACTCCTTATAATTAACAAATCATCAGAATTTAACCTCCAAAGTCCAATAATATAATTAAATAATTGAATATACTTTACCGTAAAATGTAAATGCATTAACTCGAACGAAGTGTTTATGCTTATCAATGTCTAACAGAAATTACATCACTTAATCCCATTCAAACTAGGTCCAATTACACGTACATCTATATCTATAGAATTTACATGACCATCATGCTTGTGCTGGGACGACGACTTTGTCAAAGGATCAACTACGTTATTGTGCGTGGGGACCTTTTCAATCTTCATGTCATTCTTTTGTATAATTCCTCTAATGAGATGGTACCACATCAATACAACTTCTGGACCACTAATGACCATGATTCCTTTACTTGTGCAATGATACACAAATTTATTGATCAATAATGCTAGGAACCACTTCGATTTCATTAGAGAACTTCTTCATCCATATTGCTTCCTTCGTTGCTTTTGAAATACCTATGTATTCGACTTCTATTGTTGAAACAATGATCAAACTAATTGCACCATGATTTAGAGCAAACATATATCAAGAGTGAATTTGCTATCATCTTTATGAAACTGAAAGCTAGCACTAGCCAATTCTTTAACTTTTTGTTCATTTTCTCCATAGAGCAAGTGTAATGACCTAGGTCTCACGTTTGAACATTAAAACATAAATACTGTCTACTTTGGAGAGCATGTGTCCATGCTATCCCTCACGATTTTCTTTTGCAACATTCAAGATTCAAACTCAAGACCTCTACTTTGTGAAAGACTTAAGTTGAATCATGATTACAATTGTGCAATCTTTCCACTTTTTGCTACTTTTGTTGTCATGTTTTCCCATGTATAGATAACATTAGCACACGAGTTATTGTTAGAGAAACTACCAACTTTTCTTTAAAGTGTCACATGCCTTGCATGCTATCTCATGTTTTCCTGTGTATAGATAACGTTAGCACATGAGTTATTGTTAGAGAAACTACTAACTTTTCTTCAAAGTGTCACACGACTTGCATGCTATCTCACCTAAACTCCATCCTAGCCCACCATGGCCACTAGTCTCCACACCCTTTTGGTTTGTCACCCTACAACATATCCCAAGGCCTCCATTGTTTGTATTTCTCCCAGAAATGTGGTTGGGTGATGGAATTAGTTGTTACAAATTAGGGCTTTAAGGTAGGGGTGTTAACACTAAGGGGGGTTGTGGGGTGGGAGAGCTAGAGATGCTAGTGTGATTGGTGAAGGTTGCCACAGCTACAAAAGAAGGCGGGTATGGATGGGAATGAAGTAGCGTTAGTTTTCTTTTCCTCTTTTTTTTTTTTTTTTTTTTTTTTTTTTTCAATTTCTCCATGGGCAAGTTAAATGTTTCATTAGCCACTGAACTTTATTCCATCCAACTCCATCACTAACCCTTTTAAAAATCGTTAACAGACGCGCCTATGTGGATGATGGAAAGTTGATTTGGCCAGTTAAATACAGTCAAACAATAGACCTCGCCAAGTCATAGCCAAGAAAGCAAAGGCACATCCAGAAAACACAACTTTGAAGGCGTTAAAGGCAAACTCTTATGATGGGAAAATTAGATTTTCGCCAAATCGAAATCGTAAGACGTGAATCCATTTTCCCCAAATCCTCCTCATAAACCCTACGTCTCAAAATCGATCCAATATGCTAGAACTGCAAGGATTCAAAAATTCGATCGACGGCATACAGTAATCGAGAGGTTGTTACTACGCGACCGTGATCTGAAGGAAATTAAAGGTAAACGTTCGTCTGTTGAATTATGATAATGAACATAACATATGTTAGAGTGGTATGCGAGAGGGTTGTGCTCTGAAAATTTAAGAAGTATGTAAATAAATGGAAGATGCATGTGATTGTTTTGTCACTGATTGCTGTAGATGCATATGATACGTGAGAAAAGTGAAAATACAAAATAAATGACAACATGTGATCTTAAAGTTGCAAAGATTAAATTTTAGAAGTGACTATCCAAGCTGGAAAAGGAGATACAGAAGATAATGGGAAAGGAAATGGAAAAATGCCGTGAATTTTAGTCGAATATGTAATGAATTCAATGGCTTACATTTTACGGACATCGACTGAAGTTTATCTACTTGTCTAAATATTTAAAATTGTACGGAGAAATCGAGTTCAATGGAAAACATCGTTTTCTTTATTTATGCATTTAGAAGTTTATCCTACGTTTCCAAAAATTCTCTTAGCAACGTGTATGCCATGTTTCATTGTACTTTTGCCGACTACATGTGAATGTTGGTAGCCATCCTTGTTAACGATTAATGTGGATCAAATGTAATAATACTAAATATTTGTCTGTCTCTATGATTGATCAATTTGAGCATTCAGCTGGAAATCTAGTTAAAAAGTTAAATAGGTCTGCAAAATGTTTGATTTGAAATTTGGATATGTTTTGGCATTAGAAAGTAACCCCATTTGAACATCAAAAACATTCTTCTTGCTCTAAACGTATCCATAATATGTATTTCATCCAATTTAGTGTGTTCTTGACAACATCCACAATTTAAATACCGGATACATACAAAATCAACATTTCTAGCAGTCAACACCAATTTACGTGCAAAAAAAAAAAAAAAAACTGCCGTCTAATTGAGGATTTGAAGCCATAGTTCAGAAAACACCGACTTAGCCATCAACTTTAATATACAACTGCTTCACAAAAGTCTCATCCTTCAACTGCTCAACATGAAATACAAACATCATTGGTAAGGAAAATCGAACATTTTAGAGAACGACATTTATAATACAGTACAATATTGTACAGAAATCAATACATGTTCCTTCCTGCAATGTTTTTTGATAGTTGCACATCATATCCTGAAGCTCGATAACCATGCGGCCGCATGTAAATGTACTATGCGACCGAATAGAAGAAATCTGTGACGGATTTTTATATTTTTCGCGAATTTCCATATTTTGCAATCTTTCTTATTTTTGGCAAGTTTATTATCTTTGAACTCTAGAATTTCGTTATTTCCATAATTTTAGGGTTTTCCATAGTTTCCATATAAATAGGAATTCTATTTCATTGTAAGGGAAGTTTTTGACATAATGAATTAAAAGAGTTTTCTCTCAATTGTTCTTCATGAACACCCCTTAGAACTGATCAAATATTGATTTAATATTTGTGGTGTTCGACAACAGAACTTATCAAAGGATTGGACTACCTTTGTGGCGTTCGCAAATCGGGGTTCTAGTTTCTGCACTTCAACGGGTTTAAGGTTAATATACCTTAAGTTCTTGAGTCGTGAGGCTTGGGTCAAGATTCTATCGTCTACAAACTTAAATTTGGGCTTTCCCGACGTTTTCGAATTCATTCCGCGAGTTCCATGCGATTCCCCCAACCGGGATCTCATCAAGTGGTATCAGAGCTGGTTCTAGATTCAGGTTATATCTTTTATTTTATTTTTTTTGTTTTGAGTCTTTTTGTGTTCGTCATGTTCTTGAGTCCAGTAAATATTTTGAGTCTTAAATCCAAAAAAGTAAAAAAAAAAGAGTCAAAAGTTGTTTTTGTGCTCAATTTGAGTCTAAATCAACTTCCGTTTTCTTTGTCTTTCTCGTAGTCAAATTTTCGAGTTTTGTAAAAAAAAAAAAAAAAAAAAAGTATTGTTCACGTCCGAAATTAAAAAAAAAAAATTTTTTTTTTTTTTTTTTTTAAATTTCTTGAAAATTGTCCAATATTCTATCATCTATCCTTATTCCAAAATCCATTGTATTCAATCCAACCCAAATTCAAAAACCACTTTCTTGAATTAAATTCTCACTCATCCAATCCTTTCTTATGTTTTTTTATTACGCCTACGTTAAGGATTGATTATGATTGTGGGCTTGTTTTTCAAACTCCGTGCTTTGTGGGTGATACGGTGTGCAGTTTGGTCATTGATAAGGAGCATATATTTAATTTGGTCAGTATCACTATGGTGAAAAAATTGGGATTACCTTTAAAACAACATCCTAGGCCTTATCGGTTAACTTGGTTGAAGGAGTGTGGGAAGGTAAATGTGCTCAAACAGGCTTTAGTGAATGTCATCATTGGGGGATATAGTGATAAAGTGTGGTGTGATGTAGTCCCATTAAAATCCTTTCATATTTTGTTTGGGAAATCTTGAAGACATGAGAGGAAGGCTGTGTATGATATGGGGAGGAACACATATAGGTTTCTTCAGGATGGGAAACACATCACTCTGGTGGGTTTGACACTAGCACAGTCTCATGCAGACCAATGTAAGGTGAGGGGTGAAGTGGAAAGGGAAAAGCAAGAGAGTGAGATGACCACACTGAAAAAGAGCAACGTGGTTGGATTGCAAGAGGGACCTAGAGATAGGAAGGTTGAGATGGAGGGTGATGAATTGAAAAATGCAGTTGACATTGAGGGGAGAGTAGATGAGGTTGTTCAGTACGAAGGTGAAAAACTAGAAGAGTGTGTTGAGCAAATGGTTGAAAACATTGTGGGGGAGTGAAGAGCAAAGTTTCATCGTTAAGCATGATGTGGTGGAGACGATACCTCATGAGTACGAGGACCCATATTTTGTTTTTGGAACTAACAGTTTCAACTGTATTATGCTTAAGTTTTTCCTTCAGGCTGTACATTGTACGTGGGAGTTCATGCAACAACAATGGGTGAATAAGCTTGTGCTGCAATACAACCATATCTGCGAGATGGGTGGGTATCGTGTATTGATCTTATGCCATGGAATGAAGAATTTTCCATTTGATCCAGGTGGTGCAGTGATGAGTTGGATAGCAGGTTGGTTCTCCCCTACACGATCGCAAGGCATGGATTCGAGGACGAATCATTTCGAAGAGAGAGGGGATGATGTGATGCAGGATGCGCCGCGAATTATCAAGAACCCGAGGCATGTTGGAGGGAGAGTAGAGCCAAGTCGAGACTTCAAAGAGTTGATAAAAGCCATACATTTATATGTTCAAGCCACGGAGTCCATAATATTGAAGACAACATGTCAAGGAACAAGTTTGATGTTGGGGTCAAAGGCCGAAAGGAGTTGGAAGGTGCTCGAATCAAGAAGCCGAACTCAAAGCCAAACTGAAGAACCATGCGGCCGCATGGTTCCCAGGCAATGTGACCGCATACAATGGTCAGACACTTCCAGGCGCTGAAGCTCGATAACCATGCGGCCACATGTAAATGTACTATGCGACCGTATAGAAGAAATCTGTGACGGATTTTTATATTTTTCGCGAATTTTCATATTTTGCTATCTTTCTTATTTTTGGCAAGTTTATTATCTTTGAACTCTAGAATTTCGTTATTTCCATAATTTTAGGGTTTTCCATAGTTTCCATATAAATAGGAATTTTATTTCATTGTAAGGGAAGTTTTTGGCATAATGAATTAAAAGAGTTTTCTCTCAATTGTTCTTCATGAACACCCCTTAGAACTTATCAAATATTGATTTAATATTTGTGGCGTTCGACAACAGAACTTATCAAAGGATTGGACTACCTTTGTGGCGTTCGCAAATCGGGGTTCTAGTTTCTGCACTTCAACGGGTTTAAGGTTAATATACCTTAAGTTCTTAAGTCGTGAGATTTGGGTCAAGATCATATCGTCTACAAACCTGAATTTGGACTTTCCCGGCGTTTTCGAATTCATTCCACGAGTTCCATGCAATTCCCCCAACCGGGATCTCATCACAATCATCCTGTGCACCTCATCATTGTGTTTCGACACTTTCGAATCCTGTTCATGATGGTTAACTGTTGTGATGTTAGCATCAAAAGAATCATCTTTTCTCTATCACTATGCAAAGTCTCGTTGAACATTTCGCATAAATTATTCAGCAAAATATCACTCTTCGATTGAACTGGGAAATGTGATCTACTCCATTCTTGTGAATGGTTCTCCATAAGCCATTTGTATGTCTCATCACTAAGTTAACGAATTTGTTGCATCCAATGTTCATAGTCAACAACGGTGGTCGACTTTTCAGCATGCCAGAAGTAATTCTTCAGAATTTCACTCTTCAACCGAGCAATAAAAGAGTTGTGTACATGTCTTACGCAAAACCTGTGCTCAACCTGAGGGAACAACTCATCTGTGACATTTATGTGATTGGAAATTACCTTCAATGGCACATCTATATGCACGCCAACGGCTCCACCGTCAATGCAATAAAATAAAATGGTTGCTGCTTCTCCACTCTTCGGATAGGCTCGTCAAGCGATCAACAATGGTTGAGTATTTGATATTCTTGATTTGGGGCTTAGGGTTTCAAAGGTGCCTTAGCATATTTGGGGATTTCTTTAGTTCACTTCACTTCCCTGGTTTCTTTCTCTCTGATGGTAAGGAGTTAAGAGAAGCATTTTGTTTTCTTAAATCAATGCGTGATTCAAATTATTTAATGAAAGGCGTGTTTGGTAATGCTAAATTGGAGCTGAGTTGGCAATTAAGTTCATATTTGACAATATTTAATTGACCAAATCAACTTTCCGTCATTCACGTAGGTGCGTTGTTAATGATTTTCAAATGGGTGAGTGACAGAGTTGGACAGAATGAAATTTTTTGGCCAACGGGGCAATTTGAAAGTTTGGCGAATAAGCCATGACATGGTGCAAAATTCGATGGCTAATGAAACATTTAACTACTCCATGGGCAATGCGTGTGGCACTTCGAGGGAAAAATTAATGGTTTCCTCCAGTAAAAACTGAATTTATAATCCACCGCTTGGTTTCCATATCCCTAGTAGGTTAATCTTAGCAACTAGTAACTTAGAAGGGGAACCTCAGCAACTTAAACTTAGATTAGGCCAATGGAGTAAGTAGGCCCCATGGCAACAATAAGAATGTACCAAACTATTGACAAGAGTAGAATGTGCAGCACTCGGACTTTTCAATAGGAAAAAGGCTATGGGTATGCCATAAATGTAGAATGTTGTACATGTGAACCAACCCCAAAACAGGAAACATGCATATGAAAGAGCACTAGACCGCACCAGCATATAAAAAAAAAACTATCCCTTCATAACTGATCATCCATAATATCAAATAAATCATTTCATTTTCGAGCACAACATCCCTTTCTGCGAGAGTTTAAAATTAGTACTCGTATGAAAGTACGATTGGAAATAACACCAATGTGATAGTAGATAGTCAATGAATAGGTAAAACAAGGATTCAGCTCAAAAATTGCTACATCCAATTGATTACTTACAAATGTCTGCACATATTTCTTTTCCATGAACCATTGCAATGATTTTGTTTTTCTTTACTTGGTCAGCAGCTTGGTAAAATTTTACGACCAGTCTTTTTTACCCAGCTTATGAACTATTACATAAGTCAACAATATGTTATATCCAATCATTGTATATCAATCCCGCTTCAGGGCCTTCCAAACGAAAATTCTGGTTATCAGTATTAAAAGGTAAGTCAAAACTGTAACAACAATACCCGACAGCAGAATTAGGCCATCATAAGCAGCATTCTGGACCTTATACACCCTGAGGCTAATTGTGTCCCAATTACTCTCTGTCCAGACAGGGTCAGCAGCGCTCATCTCATCTGAAGAATTGTAGGGTAGTACAGTCCAGCTTCCAGTCTCGTACTTCAATCGTGTCGAATATGCTGGGACATATCTGAGATTAAATGAAGCTTATAAAAAATGGAGACAATTGAAAAATAAGTAATTAAGTGGTAATCAGTCATTATGCAGCCCAATTGAGCAGAATGGGATTTAAAAAATGATAATGCAAGCCTTCCAGGCGGCCAGCTTATTCCTCAGAAGAATGGACCATTAAATAACTAGGATAAATGACGTTGGCCAACCATAGAAAAACTAATGATCATTCATTTTAAGAGGGGTATTAAAATTTTCCAGATTTTACCTAAGCATGGAAAACAAACATCTCATTGATCTACAGCTTCTACTCGTACTCATAATCCAAAGTGCAATAATGATACGCTTTTGCAA
Source organism: Osmanthus fragrans (assembly GCA_019395295.1). Classification (NCBI taxonomy): domain Eukaryota; kingdom Viridiplantae; phylum Streptophyta; class Magnoliopsida; order Lamiales; family Oleaceae; genus Osmanthus; species Osmanthus fragrans. Next base: position 9,140,449 of record CM033341.1, read on the forward strand.
CATGTACCTGGTGAAATAAAAGTAGGTCAAGGATAAATACCTGGTCGTTGATATAACGCAGATGCCTTTCCCATCAGCTTCTTCTCGTATGCACAATTCACCAACACCGTTGCAATCATTAGGGCAGGCAGAGGTAGTATTTGTTGAAGAGATTGATGTCTTAGAGGCCAAGAAGTTCCAAACGAACCTCGAAACATCACTCACATAAACAGGATAAGGTACAGAAGAAGGTTCTCCCAGAACAACACCTACGTAATGGCTAGGACAAGTTGCAGAGGGAGAAATATAGTGCTTCATCAGCTCACATGATGAGCCTGGTTCACAATTTAATAGGCAACCAAGAAGTTCTTCCACCAAAGATGCATTGACATTGATAGCATTTACAGCTGAAGCATTCTGGTCATTGGCAAGGAGGTATAGTGTTCTAGCAACTAGGGAAGCAGCAGCTACTATGGCCGAAGAGTTAACGTTAGCTGTATCAAAGCAACATATTATAAACAAAATACAATAAGATTATATAATCCTCGTATAGATCAGGACAAATAGACAGAAGTGACTTTGGGTTCACTCACATAGGTCATCCAGGGGACTGTGGTAGAATTTGTTGGTAAAAGAAGTATCAAAATCTTCCAAAACAACACCAGAAATCTGGGATTTCTGCTAAACAGATTACATTTAGGAAACACGTAGCAAAACAATATATGATTCACATTTCATCATCTAACATTTAAAGCTAGATAAATATTAATACCATTAAAGAGATATTATTATAGGCAACAAAAAGTCTGTTCCTATGAACTAATCCTAACAATGTACAAAGTGCTGACCTTCCTCAGAAATGTCATCAATGAAGATGGAGGCACTCCAGGATTTGATGTGCTTGCCATGGAGATCTTAATGCTATCAGTTTTCAGGGAATCTTTAGCACGTAGCAAGGCATGAAATGTTTCATTTGTAGCCAATGTATCCTGCAGGGTTAATTATTTAAACTTGAGGACAAGTTATCATGATAATTGTTTAATTCATAAGACATTACTGCATCATGGGCAGGATAGAGACAAAGATAAAAGGTACTAAGTGATTGGTCAAAGTACTCAAGGCTAAGATATTATAGCATTGCATTGGTAGGTTAAGCTCCTAGAACAAGAAATGCCTTACCCTGGAAGTATGAGAATAAAATGTCTTGATGCCATTAGATAAGCCCCTTCCAACAGATCCAATTTCCATCACCTGCAAAAATCATACTACCACAATTATTTCCCATTACATACCAGATTACTTACCAATACTTTAGGAACACATCATCAAAATTCATGTATCAAAACCTACAAAAGGGGAAAAATAAAACCATAAATTAGAACCTCAAAAAATCTCAGTAATTATAAAGAAAGCAGGAAGAGTCTGAAAAGAGACTAGATAACAGTCCACTCTCTTTTGGGTTTTACGTCAGTTATAGATGACGCACTTAATGAAGGAGCAAATCATCAACTTGACCATTTTTTAGTATTATCCCCATGCATGTGCTCACTTTTACCAACAAGAACCTCAAAACTTTATCTATCTATTAACCAGGGGGAGGATCTATGCTTCAGAGAATTCCACTGGCACAGAGATTTGGTGCTCTAGCAAATTATCGAGCCCCATTTTCCACAAGTTGCAATGGTCCAGCAGAATGTAAATAATAAGCTACTACATAACGGACAAGGGAACATAGGATATGATGGAAGGCTGGTTATGGCTCCTATTAAAAGCAACCTATCAACCATTTGACTTTATATAAGCTCAGTTATAAAAATTCTAATTTAGATTCCTCGTACCATTTTATGAATGGTAGAAATTCAATAAAAGGAAAAGTTCTTCAAGAATTGTTAGCCACCTAATCTACTCTACGAAAAGATCAACTGAGAGCATTCGGCTGCAGGACATAAATTCTTTATTTCCTTCTTTTGTTTTTTGGGAAATGAAAATAATTGAAAATCAGAAGGACGTTTGTTCTGAAAGTTTATTAATTCAATTTTTCTGCTTCTCTGTCCACACATGAAGAATGTCAGAACATTAAAGCAAAGAAATTAGTGTTGCCACGGTAATGACATGTGGTGACTATAAGTCAACAAGGTTATCAAAGTTTTCATAGTCCATCATACAGAAAAGGATTAGCAACTAAGTACAATTCACTGTTAAAAGCACTGTATAAATTTCCAATTACACTAAAAGGAGCACGCAGAGGAGAAATACAGTTTCAATCATCGCGAAGTCGAGGCCTCTAACAGAGTCTGAGTGTTGATTGGCTTCTAAAACAAATCTGCGACTGCCCAGGTAGCCCCAGGATTCTCCAGTGAGAACTACAAACACAAGCTGCAGCAGAGATTAAATTTTAGCACAACTAGTACAGAAAAGAGTAATGAAAATCAATAGCATCTCAGCTATAAGGAAATTTTACACAAACATTAGACAGAATGACAGTTTAGTAATAGCTATTTTGATGAATTTGAGAGTAACAGTAAAGCAAACAAGAAACTAATGTTATTCATAAGAAAAGAGACAACAACAATACTAAGCCTTATTTATTTCCCATAAATTTAAAGTCGACCAACACAATGAAGTCAGGCTATGATGATTGTGGTCAACTTTTCTCTTTTCTAACGTGTTCTACTAGGATTGCAGTACTTCTAATCTTAATGTACCCCTTCCTAGTCTCTACCCCGGAAACCATAGCAAATAACACCTACCAAGGGACCTCAACTTGGATATGTCTCTTAAAATCATCTATGACTAAAGTGAAAAGATAAGAAATTAAAGTAGAAATTTGACATAAGCCTACATAACAGTAGTTGTTCCATACATATCATTAATAATATAGATATATCCTTAGAAATTCTCTCTCTAGCACCTACCATGTCAATTTGTCGGACATCTAAGTATGCACTTTTCTGAATCAATAAAAACCATATGAAAATGTTTTTTTCTTCTCTCCATCCTTTTCCATCTAACTCCTAAAAGGTAAGTGATTTTCATAGTATATTCTCCTTCGCACAAAATCATTTTTTGTTCTTTATCCATCTTTCTATTATCTTATATGCCAAGATATCAACTTCCATTCTTGTAGCGACCCGAATTTTCAAAATACAAATTTCATAACTTAAATTGTGTCGCTACGACATTCCGTCAAATTTTAGAATTTATCTTGTGCCCGTCGAATTGTCTAGCAAACAATTAATTTAAGAATTTCGAAACGATTTTAAACTTAAAATTTCAATATTCACTTATCGAGTCCAATCTCGAACATTTTTAAAAGTATCAAATTCTTATCGATTTAAATCCAATTTTAATGTCCAATTTTTATTAGTCCAAATTTCCTCTTTTAGTCCAATTTTATTAAACCCAATTAGCCCAAAGAATTATTTCCAGCCCAAATTCTTGACCCAACTATTGTCTCAATTTTCGTGCCATAAATCACTGTTCATTACCATCTTCACCACGCCCCCACAGCAGCTCCACACACGGTCTCTCAACACCAGGAATCAGGTAAGAAACTATCACCAAAATCCCTTCAAATTCTACTCAATAATCGACTGAAATTTGTCACACAATCATCACCACCACACCCATGTCGAAACCCTCCAACCTCAAACTGTTTTCGCAACCCCAGAAACCCGGTTTCAACCTTCCCACCCTCGAATCCACCACCCTCACTAAATCTGCAAGCAACCACCTCAACCTCACATACAGTCGAGCCACCACCACACGGCCACCATCCCACATCAACCACCACCAACCGCCGCCTGCAACTACCCAAAACGGCAGCCCCGTTTGCCCAAATTGACCCCTCCATCTCATCCAAAAAGCAGCCCCAAACAACCACAAAACCAAGAAATCACAACACCCAATCACATACCTCGACTCCACCCATGTTTTGGCCGGACTTCCAGCCGGAAAACCCAAGAAATTCCGCCTCCTAGCCTCGGTCGTCGCCCAAAAAGACCCCCAATCGACCCCCAGCCGCCGGCGCTACCTCGCGACGGCGACACCTCCGATTGTTGGCCGGAAAACACCCTCTTCCAGCACCTCTCCCCGTCGCCGGTTTCCCTCTCCTCTTCTCTGCCTATCGAGCGTGTGAGAGAGAGAGATAAGTTTTGTAAATATTTGATTTTTGAAAATTACACCTTAAACCCTAGTTTTTAAAAAGTTATTCAATTTAGCCCCAAAGTTTAAAAGGTTATTATTTCAATTTCCAAAGTTTTACAAAAATGTTTAATTTAGCCCCCAAAGTTTTACAAACTGTTTAATTCAATTCCAAAGTTTTAGTTACTTTTAAAATAAGTCCACAAATTCCAAAAATTCATTTTTAGCCCTTCAAACATTTAAATTTCAGTTTTAATACTTTTACAATTGTAGAAATCGACAAGAGGAGAAGAGGTAATTTCCTTATTGTATTCATCAATCACTTAGGTATATATACAAGCTACCAAATCTATATTAGGAAGGAAAACTAATCAAGAAAGAAAATATAATTACTTCCCAGAATAAAATATATTCTATAATACTCCCCCTCAAGTTGGAGCATAGATGTTTATCATGCCCAACTTGTTACAAAGATAATTAATCCGAATCCCATTTAGAGCCTTTGTGAAAATATCTCCTGATTGTTCTCCTGTTTTCACATACCCTGTAGAAATCAAACCTTGTTGGATCTTCTCACGAACAAAATGACAATCAATCTCAATGTGTTTCGTTCGTTCATGAAAGACTGGGTTAGATGCAATATGAAGCAGCTTGATTATCACACCATAATTTAGCCGGTATTGAAATCTTAAGGCCTACTTCAGTGAGGAGCTAATGTATCCACATTATTTCACATACAGATTTAGCCATAGCCCTATACTCTGATTCTGCACTCGAGCGTGAAACCACATTCTGCTTCTTACTTTTCCATGAAACCAAATTTCCTCTAACAAATACACAATAGCCGAAAGTAGATCTTCGATCTTCCTTGGATCCTGCCCAGTCAGCATCTGAAAAACTCTCAATCCTAGTATGGCCATGATTGTTATACAGGATTCCTCTCCCAGGCGCTCCTTTTAAGTAGCATAAAATCTGTTCTACAACTCTCCAATGATCGACAATTGGGGAAGACATATACTGACTTACAATACTAACTGAATAGACAATATCTGGACGAGTCACAATAAGATAATTCAGCTTCCCAACCAATTTTCTATATCTCTCAGGATCTTCAAACAAATCACCATCCTTTGTAAGCTGCAAATTAAGAACCATTGGAGTGCTACATGGTTTAGCGCCCAATTTTCCTGTTTCAGTCAACAGGTCAAGCACGTACTTTCTTTGCGATAAGAGGATCCCTTTCTTACTTCTCATCACCTCAACACTCAAGAAATACTTTAGTGTCCCTAGATCCTTTGTGTGAAACTGACTGTGAAGGAAAGATTTTAGAGATGAAATACCATCAGAATCACTTCCAGTAATAACGATGTCATCAACATAGACAACTAATAAGATGAGACCAGCTGCAGACTGCTTATAGAAGACTGAATGATCGGACTTACTCTTTGTCATGCCAAACTTTTCAATAGCTTGACTAAACTTGCCAAACCAGGCCCGAGGACTTTGTTTCAGGCCATACAAGGATTTACGAAGGTGACAAACCTTCCCATACTCCCCCTGAGCAACAAAACCAGGTGGTTGCTCCATATAAACTTCCCCTTGAAGATCACCATGAAGATATGCATTCTTAATGTCTAATTGATGCAGAGGCCAATCATATGTGGCTGCCATATAAATAAATAACCTGACAGACGTAAGTTTGGCAACGGGAGAAAAGGTGTTAGAGTAATCAACACCGTATGTTTGAGCAAACCCCTTAGCAACAAGTCGAGCTTTTAATCGAGCAACGGTCCCATCAGGATTGACCTTAACTGTAAACACCCATTTACAACCAATAGCCGTTTTACCTGCCGGCAAGTGTACCAGGGCCCAAGTACCATTGTCATCTAAAGCATTCATCTCCTCAATCATAGCAGTACGCCATCCAGGATGAGATAAAGCATCATGAACAGTCTTAGGAATAGGGACAGAATCAAGAGATGCAACAAAAGAACAAGAGGATGACGATAAATGGTTATATGACACAAAAGAGGATACTGGATAAGTACATTGACGTTTACCTTTGCGAAGGACAATAGGAAGATCATCACTAGAATCACCGAGAACCAGATCTGATGACGAAGAAATCGGTGCAGGACATGAAGCAGGAGGTGTAGGAGTCGGGACCGAAGCAGGAGGTTGTTGGCGACGGGAATAAACCTGTTGTATAGGAGGCTTACCAGGAGCAGAGGAAGGGAGATCAGGACTCGGGGATGTAAGAGTATAAATTAATAAGTCATTATCCTCCCACGGACGAATAGAACCTGAAGATGAAGCAAACTGTGTGTGCTCTAGAAATGTAACATCAGCTAACACAAGGTACCGGTTAAGATCGGGACAGTAACATCGATACCCTTTTTGCACACGAGAATAGCCAAGAAAGATACACTTCAGAGATTTGGGATCAAGTTTTGTAACATGAGGTCTAACATCCCGAACAAAACAAGTACAACCAAATATCCTAGGTTCAAGAGGAAATAATGACTTATTAGAAAAGAGAACATGAAAGGGAGTCTCACCAGACAGAACGGAGGAAGGCATACGGTTAATCAAAAAACAACCTGTAGAAACGGCATCGGCCCAAAAATATTTAGGGACTTTCATTTGAAATAACAAAGCTCTGGCAATTTCAAGGAGATGCCTATTTTTTCTTTCAGCATCGCCATTTTGAGATGGTGTATCCACACAAGAAGTTTGATGAATAATGCCATGTTGAACTATATAGATTTGGAAGTGTGCTGACAGATATTCCTTAGCATTATCACTTCTCAAAATTTGGACAGACATATTAAATTGAGTTTTGATTTCAGCACAAAAAGCGGTAAAATGAGAGAACAATTCGGAACGATTTTTCATTAAAAATAACTATGTCATTCGAGAATAATCGTCAACAAATGTAACAAAATATTTAAACCCAGCTTTCGACACAACTGGACAAGGACCCCAAACATCGGAGTGAACTAACTCAAAAGGAGCACCAGCTCGTTTATTGACTCTAGGACTAGAACTTAAATGATGATGTTTAGCAAACTGACAAGACTCACTATCTAATGAAGACAGACTCGAAAATTGAGGATAAAGTGTCTTTAACATAGGTAACGAAGGGTGACCGAACCGACAATGTACTTCAAAGGGGGTCACAACTCCAGAGCAAACAACAGACTTTGGTATTTGTGTATCAAGGATGTAGAGGCCTCCAGACTCATGTCCTCTACCAATAATCTTCTTCGTCATAAGATCCTGAAATAAACAAAAATTAGGATAGAATGAGACACAACAATTAAGAGAACGAGTAAGTTTACTGACGGAGACTAAGTTAAAAGACAAGTTAGGTAAACTTAAAACGGATTGCAAAGGAATTGAGGGGGTTGGAATAATTGTGCCGGACCCCGGAACATGAGATGTAGTCCCATCTGCTAAAGTAACTCTAGAACTAGAAGCATGTGACTGGAAAGAAGAAAATAGACTGGAGTTACCTGTCATGTGATCTGTGGCACCAGAATCAATGACCCATTTGGAAGATGAGAAAGCAAGACATGTGTTCATTTTACTTGAATCAGTAATGGCGGTAATAGAAGTAGATGAAGACTTTAGAGATTCCTGATATTGTGAGAACTTGGCATACTCATCTGCAGGTATTAGAATGGACTCAGACGCATCATTAGTATAGGCAACATGGGCTGACTGGTTCAATTGATTCCTGCGTTGCAACTTTCTACAGTCTTTCTTCAAATGTCCTGGCTTACGACAATAGTAACACACAGCACCTCCCGAATCCTGTCCTCGAGTACCTAAGTTTCGATCATAGTTACTTGAGTTTTCCCCTTTATTGCCACTTCTCAATAATTGTCTCCCGGATTCAACGGTGCGGCTGACAAGAGCACTATTAGGATGAGCAAAAGCTGAATTTTCTGTGCGGAGTACCCTACTAAAAGCTTCTTCCAAAGAGGATATCTCAGAACTAGAAAGAATTTGAGATTTAGCAGTCTCAAACTCAGAAGGAAGACCAGCCAAGAAACTCATAACCGCCATCTTTTCTCTCTGAACTTGCTGAACTTTTACATCAGTACTGACCGGAAGTAGCATATTAAGTTCCTCATGAGTCTTCTTAAAATCCATGAAATAGTCAGTTAGGGATCTATCACCCTTTTCTGCACGATGAAAGGCTTGACACACCTCATAAGTGTGTCTGATATTTCCCTTGTCAGAGTACACAAACTCCAAATACTTCATCAATTCTTTCACAAATTCACAATGATTTATCAAACCAACCACCTCACTATCAATAGAGTTACTTATTTGTAAAAATAGACGAGCATCCTCTCTTAGCCATGAGGCTTTCGAGTCATCACTAGGTGGTTCATCAGTCAGATGATTATCCATAGCAATACTTCGCAAACAAAGTCTAACAGTCTTACTCCAATCTAAATAATTAGATCTATTAAGTTTATGTTCTGTAATTTTTTACATCATAGGAACTAACTCAGACATAGTAGATTTCTTATCCTCCATAATAAATATCAAACACGTGCACAACCAAAAGATAAAATAATAACGTCAAAAAATTTGGAGACCTGTCTCGTTAAAACCAGAAGCTGCAACCAAAAACCCAGACTTTCTACAGCTGCTCGAGATCTCTCTTCAATTCCAAGATGATTCTGCCAAACGAAGTCGATCTGCTGAATCCACTGGCTGAACTTGAGAAGAGAAAGCACAAGCTCAAGCGCCCAGCCGAAAATCAGAACCAAAACCCACTGAAAATCAGTGCTGGACGGCGACAAGGCTTGAACGACGCCGGGAGGAGGTTGAACGGCGGCAGGCGACGCCCCCGATGCAGGCGGCGCTGACTGGGCTCGCCGGAAAAGGAAGCAGAACCCGAACTCCACTGAAAATCGGGGCTGGACGGCGAGCGAAGGCCGGACGGCGACTGGCGACCTTCCAGGTACAGTCGGCGCGAACTGGAATTGCCGGAGAAGTGCAGCGCGACCAGAAACCCTAGCGTGAGAGCTAGTGTGCGAACCCTAACCTTGTTGTGGCTCTGATACCATGTAGAAATCGACAAGAGGAGAAGAGGTAATTTCCTTATTGTATTCATCAATCACTTAGGTATATATACAAGCTACCAAATCTATATTAGGAAAGAAAACTAATCAAGGAAGAAAATATAATTACTTCCCAGAATAAAATATATTCTATAACAACAATTAAGTCCTTAAAGGTTTTAAAGTTTTAATTAAGATTTGGTATCTTAAATAATATTAATTTTATGTTTGCTAGACGAGATCGCGGGCAAAGTGTAAAGCACGGTAACATTACAATTGTTCAATTTTCAAGAAAGTTTTCAAGATTTCGAGGTGGGGTTTACATTTAAGCAATTGTGGCTATTTGTCCATGTTAATTCTCGATGTGTGATTTTGATTGTGACGTAATGTTTATACATATGAAAAGGTTGTCAGGGACCGTAAATAGGTCCGGGATCGAAATCGGGTCCTTGGGAATGTCCACGGTGCAAAAATTTGCTTAGTGCTTATACCATATTGTCAGGGACCGTAAATAGGTCCGGGATCGAAATTGGGTCCTTGGGAATGCCCACAGTACATAATTCTATAGTATGTTGTATTGATATTATTTTCACCACTTGATTGCATATTTGGACTTGACTTGGACTGATTGTTGTATCTCCACTGAGTATAATTCGTTATGCTCACCCCACTATTTTTCCAACCTTTCAGGTTAAGGAGCTTGGCAGGGCAAGGCAACGAGTGGAGCAATTTTAATTTAATAATAGACCTTTTGAATTATAAGTTTTGAAACAAGAAATTTTAAATAATTGATTTCCATTTTGACACTTAAGTATTGAATTTTGGTATCTTTGCAAATGTTGGTTTTTGCTAATCATATTTGGTATTGACTCTTGAATGTGAGAAAAATTATTTTGAAGTGATGTTTCCGCGTTTTGTGCTAAGTTGCTATAGGTTTTTAAAGTATATGTTTGCCTTCGCATTGTGGCGAATTTTGAAAATATTTAATTATAGGTTACTTTGACTTAAGTAGCGCCTCGAGTTATTAGTGAATTTGGGGCGTTACAATTCTCAGCAAAGATATCTTGTACATAGCTTTCTTCCAATCTTTCCCAGATAATTACACAAATACTTGTATACTTCCACACTAGAATCTGAAACCAATCTCTTAGCTTCTCATTTAGTTAACATAGTTTTCCAAAATCCTTCACAGCAATCTAAGCATTCATGTTCCACCACCATGTTTCTTTATTCGAGGGTTTTCTAACTTCAAACTCTCCTGATACATCATTTGTCATGTTTCAGTGTAGCCATCTCCTTCAAAACTCTATACTTAAACTTCACTAATAGTTTCCAGCTTTTAGTTCCAACATAATATTCTATGAGTTTGAACCTTTAGGTATTCATAGAAAGATCATCTCATAAGATTCAACAAAATTTTATACTTGTTGGCACCTTCTGCATCTCTCCTTTAACTGAGTTTCCGACAGGTTAGAGGAAACACAGGCAAACTTGCAAAGAATATAAGCAATTTAATTATCTTCATTATCATGACATGATAAAATAAATAGACCAACACACAGTAACAACTGCAACTATTGGCTACAATAGAAGCTACACCTTGTTGAAACCATTGAACATAAGCATTCACTTCACAAATTCATCAATTAAGAGACCAACCTGTTTATTAAGTTCATCCAAGCCATCAAGATAAGAAAGAGCATCCACTGCAGCTAGCAATGTTATCAACCCCTAAAAATTTGTTTTAACATTGAGAGTGATTTTCAGATCTTGCAAACAAAAGATATTACAAAGAAAGAATATGGTTTTCAAAGTAAAAAAACAACAATGAATGGCAGTGAAAAGGATAACTCACTGATATGGGGGAGTCTGCACCGAGGCTTTTGTCGCGGAAAAAAGATGCTGAATCCATTGATGTCATAGTTAATATGACTGGCTTCGATTTTTGTGAAGATGAAATATTAATAGGTGGAAGTGCTGACCAGACACTGCCCTTCATACAGTAGGTAATAAAAGGTCAATTAACTTAGCAACATAATGAATAGCAGTTGCAAAACCAATGCACTAATGAGACTACATTACGTGACAGTTGAGTGATATTGGGTATAATTATACAAATTGCTATTGAGTAATAAAATCAAGAAACAAATATAAAAAGCATTTGAAGACCTCTCCAAGAATTCAATGCCCACCAAGGACAAAACATGTAAGTTAAAAAGAATGTTCACTAAAACTATTTGCTAGAGAAGCGGGACTAGCTTTACACTCCTAACTTTCTGCTCTAATACCTAATGAGCCAACACTTTTATTGGAGAAACATAAAATGCTCAAACAAAGAAGAAAAGTATGAGTACGTTGAAAATAATATTAAAATGATATGCATTTAACACTATCTTCCGTTTAAGCTTTTATATCAAGTGGTTCAACATGGTATCAAAAATAACAAAGGTCCTGGTTCCAATTCTCGCCGTCACCCATTAAACAAAATTGTCCACGTGTTAGGCTTTGATGGGAGAAAAATGAATCTTGCCTACACGTGTGAAGAAGTGTCGAAGATAATATTTAAATGATATCGCCTACGAGTGTGAGGAGGTGTTGAAGATAATATTTAAATGATATAAAATTGTTGATCTCGCCTAAAACCATTTTAGCTTTGCATTTATTGCACATACCACTGACAGCTAAAAAATTCATACTGGTTGATTGACTATGTTACTTTCTAAAAATCTAGCTGAAAATCTTGGATCCTCATTGATCCTGTTTCAAACCTATAATGATGAAAGACACCAACCTTAAAATTCTAGAAATCCTTTGAACTAGAGCATGTAAAACCAGTTCTTCACAAAGAAATTGAACTAAAATTCATGAAATCACCTGTATCCACCCAAAGGTAGACAAGTTTCTTCTTTCAAACAAGAGTCTGAGTCATGAGTTCCAGCTTTCGTTGTCTGATAAAGTTAAAAACATTATATGCATTCATTAGTCAACAAATAGAAACTCTGTACTATCAGGTTTTATTATAATGTTGTTAGAGCCTACATGCTGATTTCATCAATGTGCTCTTGCCAAAACTTTTACCTGCATCACCACATTAAATTCAGCGACATTTTCAGTATTGGATTTCTTGGTCTTCTCGTTCTTCACGACAACCTGCATGCACAAGAGAGGTTTTGTTGTTAGAAATTCAGTTATAAGAAGAGAATGCAAAACCAATGTTGTCATGAGATCCAACCCAAACAGCAAAAGTGTTCAACTCTCCATTAATTAAGAAAACAAAATTAAAGCATAACAAGATAAGTAGACTTCTGATATTCTTTTTGTGGATAAGTCATTTAAATCCCCACTGTACAGAGCTAAATGCAAAACTTGCACAAACATAAGGTACCCAAAATATTAGTTAAAAAACAACAGTAGCTAAGTTCCCAATAAACTCTGAGATGCATCAATCCATTTGATTTTAAAATATTAACCAAATGAGGTATCGTAAAAGAAGTGATTTTATTGAATGGAAACCTGACACTTTTGACAGTATCTTTCTTCGAGTGCTTCTTCTCAAATGAAAACTTACTTATTCTGACAACTATTAACCAAGAAACAAAATTATAGTGGGTAAAGAATGTCTCCAGAACACAAACTACCTCTTGCAAAATCAAGGTGCTAGTCTCGGAAAGCAAAAACACAGGGAAATTATAAGCCTTCCACATAATTCCAGATCCCTGCAGGCAGAAACAATGAGAACTGATGGGTAGAAAATTAAACTACAAGTTGGAAAGAACTTGATAATGCAGATCAACCAGTAATTTTTTATTTTTTTTAAAATTAAATGTAGATATGAATTTCAAACCAAAATCTCCTTCGACTTTTTAGCATACATCAAAACAGGTAAACAAGAGAAACTTGAGCATATACTCAGTTAACATACAGGAGGGTTCCACTCAAAATTGTTGCTTTGATATGGAGAAAATTCTGCTTGGGGAAACTTTCCATCTGGAGAAAACCCTGGAATGGTAAAATACGATTAATTATTTTTCCTAAGGACTTTTGTTCCCTCTCTCTACAACAGACAAAAATAATTAACTGCAGTCTGCATTTACCCTTCAACCCATCAGAGGCCTCTGTTCGTGATTTAACCAATATACCGGCCACTTTCCCTGCAAAATCTAAATCTTTTGATAATCTGCAATCAGATAACAAGTAACAACAATGATAATTAGAAGATTGCTTAACGAAATCAGATTTAGCACAGCACCAATCACTTTGATAAGATGTGCGGGAAATACATATTAAGAAAGCATACGGTCAAAAAATATATCATAGAGAGCATAAGCTTGACCTATTGACCACAATGGGTGTGCATGGAGAATCGTGTGCAAAAAACCAAAGCCTACATGCTAAATTGATCCATAAAAAACCAAATAGAATTGAAAAACAAAGTTTTCTTATAAACAATAAGTCACCACATGCACAATTCATCATATCATGTGTCATATGCAAGGAAAAGGGTGTTAGGAACAGAATTCCATATAGAATAACTATAAAATCTAAAGTAAGAAGTATATTGGTCTAATATCCCTACTCTTTAAAGTAGCAACCAAAAAGTTCCCAATAAATGATCATGATATGAAAATCATGAAGCAAGGGAGGGTGCTAGGAACATTAATAGGCCAAAAAGCATGGTTAGCCATTTGGAAAGAGCATATATTCTCTTAAAAGTCATCATTTATTCATCTCTTGGAACCACTTTTTATATGTGACATATCATTTAGTTAAGAGATTGAAAATCTCTATTTGATGGTGATTCTCTTATGGCACTGCAATCAATATGCACAAGCCAGGTACCATCTCACTTGGGAGTTAGTAATGTTGGGACAACACAAGGGTATGAACTTCACTGATGAATCTCTTCAATAACACATAAACCTAAAATTTTAGCTTTCCGTGCTCACTAGGATTCATAGAATAGATGGCGAGAATATGTAGTAGAGAATCAAAATTAGAAGTCTATATCATGCTGTTGGAGATATTTCATTCGGTAATATCAGAGGAGCATCATCACCAACTTAGAAATTATGTCAGAAATTGCCAACAATCACGAAGATTAATTCTCGGTTGCATAAAGATGATGCCAGGTTTCTTACTTTCTACTTTTTATATAAAATTTCTTCTTAGCAACTGGCAAAGGGAATTCTTAGTGTTTGATGTTTCTTGAATCTTCTTTGATATTCCACTCTTGTATTTGTCATTCCAGCTGCAGTTATTTGTTTGAGTGTGCTCCTTCTGTAGTTTTATTTTTTGTAATCCTTTTGCTTGAAAACATGAACATGTATATATTTTCCCTGCTACAGTGACATCGATCTCTATTAGTTATCGAGAATTTCCTATTAATTTAAGCATAAAGGTTTAACTAGGGTCCTCATCTCTTTGCTTAAGTCACGAATGAGCTTACCATACATAGCCAAGAGAACGTTTGTTGGCATACATTGCTCTCTAAATGGCATAGTTTCAGTCTTTGAGATTCAAAAGGAATAAATTATGAACACCAATTGAGGTTGAGAATTTAAAGTATGGTATTATGGAGGGAGGTTGGTGCTCAGTTGAGGGTCGAGGTTCGTATGGGGTAAGTTTGTGGAGATATATCAGAAAAAGATAGAGCGATTTTCAGAATAGATTGACTTTTGTGGTTGGGGATGGTGAGAATGTCAGAGTTTGGGATGATTGTTAGTATGGAGATCAACCACTAAAGTGAAGGTTTCCTTCTCTGCATCATATTGCGTTGGAACCTTCTGCTATGGTGAATGATGTATTAACTATACATGATGGGAGTCCTAACTGGAATATTGTCTTCGAGAGGGGCTTACATGATTGGGAATTGGATGATTATGCGCTCTTTCTGACCTCCTTGTATGAGGTGCACATTCGGACAGGTGAGGACGACTGTAGCAAGTGAAGGGTGGCAGCAAATGGTATCTTCTCTGTTCGCACCTATTTTAAATCTTTGTTGGAGTCCGTGGAGAATTCGTTTTCTTGGAAGAGGGTTTGACAATGTAAATTGCCCCCATGGGTGGCATTTTTACTGTGGACAGTTGTGAGAAGACAGGTGTTAACAGTGGATAATCTTCGAAAAAAAGGTTGTTATGTTACAGAGTGGTGTTACATGTGTAAGAGGGATAGCAGACGATTGACCACTTGTTTCTTCATTGTGATGGGGTACGTTGACTGTGGAACGATATTCTGGCTACTCAACAAATGAATTGGGTATTGCCAAGATATATAGAGGACGCGGTACAAATATGGAGGAGAAAATTTCGAAATAAGAATAGTAAACTTGTTTGGGACCTTATTTCAGGTTGTCTTGTATGGTGTGTGTGGAGAGAAAAGAACAACCGTTGTTTTGAAGATCAAGCACGGTCAACAGAGCAGATTAGAAAATTATTTTATGTGACATTGTTTAATTGGTTTAATGCGGCGGCAACTAACTCGATAGAGGGGCTGCTTGATTTTATTTTGTTTTTATCATGTTTACATTGATAATGCACACCTTGTGTATTATCTTTTGATTAATAAAATGAGATCATTATCTATCAAAAAAAAAAATTAAATTAAATACAACATGAAAGGTCTGTTAGTCACAGTATGAATGAGGAAGATATTGGAGTCATTAAGGAGAATCTAGTTATCTTGAAGAAAGAACGTAACAAAAAGGATTAGATCAAATTGGATGGATTAGAGAAATTCTTTAGAGATTCTAAGTGAACATAAGATACCTACAAATTTCTATACAACAATTGTTAGACCAATTGAGTTTCATAATATTGAGTGCTCCATTGTCAAAGGACGAAAAATCTATAAGATGAACACAGGGAAACAGGAATGTTAAGATGGATGCACAATTACTAGAATTCATTTTAAAAAATAATTAATTAATTAAAAAAAAAAAATTCACCGACAAATGAAAGTGCCGCCAATTGATACATCTAGCACAGACTTGAAGAAACTCCTTAGTCCTATTCATTAACAAAAATTATATTCTCACACATGTTAGAAAAGGGAGAAAGAAACCAAAATTAATATCACTTATTGTGGTTGTAAAAAAATTGATTTAATAAGATACTTTGGCAAATGAAAGGGCGAATCAAAAGGAGAGGCAATGAAAGATTCTAATTGGTTGAAGCTTACTTTATTATAGTAGTTTATATAAACAAAATTCATCTTTTACCCAATACAAATATTTGTCGACTTCTAACTTTCATTTCTTTCCTTCTTTTTCTCCTCTCTTATGGAGTTAGTGGATGTTACTCCTTTTATCCAAATGTAATGCAATGGATATAACTATCTAATTTATCGCCATGTGAGCCGGCATAATTTACATGAACTGAGGGCAAGGAAACACCGTGTAAGAAATACATTGTAGCTATCACAAGTTAAAGTTTTAATATTCTCATTGGAGAATTTGCATATATCTTACTACTATAAGTAAAACTATCCCCAGATAAATCTGTCTGATGGATACTCCAATACTAAATTTTTCCACTTACGAAGATTCAACTCCAATGAAGTGACAGTTAATGAGAGGAAGGAGAATCACAATTATACCTTCTTAATGACCAGCACATTGAAATATGCCTTCTTATTTAGGTTACAAGCCTTAGCCTGACAACTGAGCATCACATATTGTTTACCAATAAAGAGTGTGTAACCATCTAAAGTAACATCTTATAAAAATGAGAACTACTATCCAGGAATAAGGCCATTGAAGATTGATCATCATCAATCAAACTCCAAACAGCATGCATTCAGCTAGCACGTAATTATAGATACCTAAATTGCAATTATTCAGCTCGTACATGTCCTCATTTTCGCTTAATGAATTTCATAAGAGTTAATTTCTAAAAAAAGTAACCCGAGGGATAGGTTCACACATAATGATACAGGTCAGGATCTCTAAGTATGTTGATTTATTCACTATATTACTTCTTTTCTTTTTTACGCACCTTCAAAGCACTTAACTTACTTAACTACTTGGATCAACTTTATTAAAGAGGCCACGAAAAAGAAAAAGAGAAAGATATAAAATTCTGTGTGCATATAAAAGAACATTACATGCCTTAAAAGTAAGATCTCAAATTCATCTATAGAAACCAGTAATGCTGCTGATTTGAGAAGCTCATCTGCATTCTTGTATCTAACAATTGGAGCAACAACCTTCTCACGACTAGGATCTGAAATGTAAATTGGTAATCAGAGAGGGAGGCTAATAATGCATTAGATATGCAACAAGTTCAATCAACAATATAATAAAAATACCAACTTGAACAACCGATTTCCCCTGAAAGGTTGAGCAGCCGTACACATGGGTATCCATCAATATGCATGTACATTGACTTCTCCAGATCAGGAACCGACTCAAATGAGTTCTCCTGTCCTGAATCTGTCCAAAACCAACAAACTTAAAACTAAAACAGTTAAGATATTCCACAAAAAACGTGCCAGAAAGAAATTTAACATAAGGGAAGAAGGGAAAAAAACAAAGTAACAGAGCAAAGTACAAATTTAAAGTCATTTAAGTGTGAACCGCAGCTTCAGATATTTGCACAAGAGAAGCATACAAGTACCTTATAGAAAGAGACCTAATTACTAGTCCACTACTTCCGCAGCCTGACTAGACTTGGCAGACCACCTAATATATTCAAATCTTCTTTAACAATAATAAACAAGAAGAAGATCTCATACATTACAATCATATATAATCTCAATCAATATCTTTTGAATACATATTACATTCATGTTCAACTAAATATACTCCTCTAAACACAAAAAGGTTTGACATGCAAATGATAGTTAGCCCCTAAAAGGTAGAGATTTTTGAGAATAGATTTTGTGAAAAGTGATTTGATGTATAGTTAAAAAGCAAGAAAAAGTTATGGAACCACGTGCAAAATTGTTTTATTTGGGGAATGTGTGGTTGAAAATGAGTGTGGACAAAAGTGAGTTTTAGAATATGAGGGCCAAAAAAAGACCTAGTAACCTAGAACAGGAACATTGTCAATTGATGTAATGATCCAAGTATTAACCTCTACATGCAGTTACAGATCTCTACTGAGTCTTAATACAAAGCTTTCGGGTCTGCCAATTTTAGTTTAATCTCAAATACTTCGATGAAACATTTGAATTCACGAATAATCTGTCCCTTTGATGCCACTTTTAGAGGAAAGCTCTTTCAGCATGGGCATGCCTGTCACAAAAATTACGAAAGTTGATGACACTGTGGATTGATTACACTTTCTCCACATGAGATCTTATTTAATTCTTACACATTAAAAACAAACTTATCTAATCCTTCCTTTTATTGATTGTTATATAATAAAGCAAAGGCTGCTCACGATTTAAAACCTAAAATCCAACACTAATTTAAAACCTAAAATCCAACACTAAGGGTCCGTTTGATTGCAATGGTGAAAAATTGGTGAAAAGAAAATGAATGGCAGGGAATTGAATTGAATAGAATTTGTTTTAGAGAGAATTGTAATTAATGGTGTTTGATTGGTATAATTTTCCACCTAATCCGTTTGAATTTATTTTTCATGCAAATTGTTACCTTTTGGGATAAATTTTTTCACAATCTGTATTAAAATTTGTTTGGATTGCAAAAAAGTTTTAAAAAAAAAAAAAAATTTAAAAATTTTTGAAATTTTTTTGTGTTCATTTGGCTTATTTTTCATGCAAATTGTCAATTAAATGGATAAATTTTTTTACCATTGGATTTAGAATATGTTTCCATTGCCAAAAAATTAAAAAAAAAAAAAAAAAGGATGAAAAATATTTTCCCACCATACCCATAAGGAAAATAAAAGATGAAAAATGTGTTTTAAATGATTGTACCTAGAAAATGGGTGAAAATGAATTTCATGAAAAAGTCATGCAATCAAACACCAAATTTAAGGATTTCATTTTTCACCCAATTCCACCCCAATCAAACAGGGCCTAAGGGTCCGTTTGATAGAAATATGGAATTTGGATGGAAGGAAAATAAATTACAGAGAATTAAATTGCCTAGAATTTGTTTTATTGGGTATTATAATTAAATATGTTTGATTGGTATAATTTCACCTGAAAAATATAACAGTTTTGGTGTCCGTTTGACTTTGTTTTTCATGAAAATTGTCAATTAAAGGAATAAATTTTCTTACCATTGGTGACAAAATTTGTTTAGATAGCCAAAAATTTTAAAAAAAAAATTTAATTTTAAAAAATTTTAATGTTCGTTTGGCTTTATTTTACATGAAATTTGTCGATTAAATAGATAATTTTTACACTTCATCTTAGAATTTGTTTCTATTACTTAAAAAAATGAGGTGGAATTTCAATTCTCACCAAAGTGGTAGAAAAAGAAATTCCTTATGATTAAGAAAAATTTCAAAAGTTGGAAAACGGTTTCCATGAAAATTTTGGTCAATCAAACAAGTCAAAAGTGGAAGTTGGAATTCGAATTCCAAGTTTCAGGAAAATCTGGTGCTATCCAACGGAACCTAATCAGAACTAAACAAGGAAGCCAAGTTGTACTCCCCGACTACAACTTAAACCTACAATTAGTAGTCCATTCTAGGAAAAGATACATCTTTTTATATACTACATGCAGAAAACTTAAAGACTCTGGTTCACGTGAAGTTTTTTCCCTATAAGTAAGGCAAAAAACTAACAATTGAATATATTTTTTCAAAGATCTCATTCTTTTTTCTGTGGAAGATATCTATATATATATATATATATATATATATATATATACTCAATGATGTTGATAATCTCTTGCTCACTTTGTCTCTTCCTTACCAGCAAGGTGACAGTCTAACATTTCAATTATACTGTTCCATAGATGAGAATTCTTGTAGCACACAATTCTTTTGTAGTAGTTTGTGCATGGGGTATGCAATGGAGATTTTATCTACGTAGTACATTCACCTAAATCTTAGTTACCGCTTACCACCAAACAGGTTTCTTGTGAAAAAATAGTGGTACCTTAATTATCTAGTTTGTCACTACATGAATTGAGCATATCTAGTGTTAACAATCATGTACATGCAACTTGGCCTGCATGCCCATCAATGTTTTGTCATCTTGCCTTTCTCTAAACACGTTCATCCTACTCAGTATAGCTCTTCGAAAACAACAAATACAGAACAACTACTTTACACGTAACTTTAATGATTGAGTCTATATATAACATCCCAAAACGCTAGCCACACAGCTAGCCATTCCTCCAACACGGGAAATCATTAAATAAATTCCCAGAAAATGTATCATTTCAATCCTCCGTAACATAACAGCGACAGTTAAAGGATCCTTGCATAACAAAACCTCATAATCATCACCAAACAACGAAATGACCTAAACATGAAGCAAGCCAACTGCAATTGAACCTTAACTGGCCACCGTTCTTATCAAAATAGAACTAAAACAGACTCAAAAAAATCAAATCACTCCTATAGTCCTCCATTTTTCTCAGAATATAAATAATTAAAAGTAAAAAGTTCAAGTAACGAACCTGAGAAAGAGAGGCCGAAGCTAGCGATGCAGCAGAGTACAAAGAGCAATAATGAGATCAGAGTGGCCATGGCGAAGGGGAAAGTGGTTGATTTGTGCAAGAATTGTCAATAACAAAACCCCTAGCCTTAGGCCATGGACAAAAGACAGGAATTTTCAGTGAAGGTGCCCTACCTACGCCATTTTACTGGCTATAGTAATCTTACTATTTGTAGCTTAGAGATGATTCTCTTCAAAATTAAATTTTTTTTTTTTTTTTTTCATACTTATCTTTCACATAATAAAAATATTCTGCACATTAATTTAAAAAAAATCAACCTTTTAATTAATCACATATTCTCCAAAATTTAGTGTTGAAAATATTATTTTTCCTTAATTTTTCTCAGGAAAAATTCATAATTAAGGTGTATAGTTTACACAAATTCAAAAATCAGGTATATAGTTTAAAAATCCAAAAATCAAGTTTATATATAATTAATTAAATATATTTATTAATTAAATATAATAAAGTCATAATTATATAATTATTGATCACAGATTTATAATTAAGGTCACAAATTATTTATTGATCACATATTATTAAATTAATGAGTCACGAATTATTTCGAAAAAAAATTATAGGTCACAGTTTATTTGTTGGTCACAGTTTTTCAATTAATTGATCACAGGAATTTTTCAGTCACACTATCAATTGTTTAGGTCGATGAGTAATTGATCACAATTTTTAAGTCACAGTTGAAAGTTTGGTCACAGATAACTAGATAATTGGTCACACACACCAGATTGTATGTCACACATCTCGCCACCAACACTGCGACTACTGCACCCTCCTCCTGCAAGCTAAGACCACACCACCACCATCTTCCAAAAAGGAAAAATCTCAACCCCTTTCCCTCTCCCACCCACCTCCAAAATCACTATCTCCACCAATCATTACCGCCACCACCTCAAATCCAACATCATAACCTCCTTCACCAAACCACAGTCAGCAACAATACCATACCACATCATACCACCACACCACCAACCACAATCGTCAGATCTAAAGTCGGACTAGACATTTCAAAGTTTCGACGCTTACAACTCTCCTGTGAGTATCGTCGTCTTCCGGGATGGAGAAGTGAGCATCGGTTTGTGAAGGGCATATTTGTACGAGTTCCCTGTAAATTGCAGAAGCAGCGAAAGCAGACTAAAAGCAGGGGTTTGAGGTTGTTGCTGGATTGGGTGCAAAATTGGGAAAACTGTGGATGGTACATGAACTGAATGGTGAAGATTATGAGTAGGGTTGGTTGTTTTAATTGCAGGCAGCGACCATTGATGTGGTGGTTATGGTGTCGAGGACTTGGATATGTTGTTGGTTGTTGGGTGTAGGTTGCTGGTGTCGTCAATTGGATCGAACAATCGACAAGGGTGGTTCTTGTGACTGGAGAGGGGTAAAGAGATGAAGAAAGGGCGGTGGTGGATTGGAGAGAGAGAGAGAGAGAGAGAGAGAGAGAGAGAGACGAGTCAATTGGATTCGGGTATGTGGAAAATATATAATTAATTAATTATTAATTACACACCTGATGTTTGCATAAAAAAATCTTTGGACCTAATTTTTGCACTGGTAACTAGAAACACCTGGAGCTATGTAATTTCCACATTTTTCTTTATAATGACAATTAAACATGGGCTTCATATTGATATTGCAAATTTATTTTTGTTTGGATCAAATTGACCATCGGTTTTGCTATTCATTTTTCGAACTTGAGTCATCAGCTTTTACTTGGATATGGCCTATTTGATTACATTCTTTTTTTCTTCTTGGGTGAACTTGTTTCATGCCCAGTTCAAGATAATTTATATTAATTAAAAAAAAAAAAACATGTTGATCTAATTAAATATTTTGTTAGTTTATTGTTATTCATTTTGTTTCAACTAAATCACTATAACTGACAAAAATGTAATGTAGCCTATTTAGTAGGGAGTGAAATCTAAATTTTAGTAAATGCCAAAGTTAATAATTAATTTTAACCACATAGTTCATGAAATCCACATTTGTTTTCAACCACATATTTCGTCACCTTTTTTTTAATCAAAATTTACAAAAAAGTTTATTTTAATCCCACCAACATAATGTTTTGTTTTGCTAATGACTAACAGTTTTGTTTACTCAAACTAATAAGTAGAGTACAGATCACAGATTAGAAAACAAAATTAATTTCAGTGGTAAGTTAAAATATAATAGAGCTAAGTGATAAACTTGAAATAAAAATTGATATTAAGTAACTAATTGTTGACCTTCAAATCTAAATAAATAAGGGTATGTTTGATACAGACATTTTTCATGGAACTGACAATTGAATTTCGGGATTTTCCAAAATTTTGGTGTTTGATACACCAAATTTTTCATGGAATTGAATTCCTACCGTTTTCTTGGTACAACCTATCGATGCACATTTTGCTTGAAAATAGTTTCCCACCTATTAGGTGATTTTTGTTTTTCATTTTTTTTTTTTTTGCTCTTTTTTTTTTTACAATAGAAATAAATTCTAGACTCAATGATAAAAAAATAATTCCATTTAATTGACAATTTGCATGAAAAACGAAGCCAAACGAACACAAATTTTTTTTTAAGTTGTTGATAATCCAAACAAATTTTAATACAGATTGTAAAAAAAATTATCTCAAAAAATAACAATTTGCATGAAAAATAAAGTCAAACGTATTAGGTGAAAAATTATACGAATCAAACATATTTAATTAACAATTCCCATTAAAACAATTCTAGCCAATTCAATTCCTTAGAATTCATTTCCTTTCCATCCAAATTCCACTCTTACAATTAAACGGACCCTAAGTTGCATTTATCCCTTTCCACCTCCCGTCCACTTAAATGTTATATGAATGCTTAACACTAATTAAAATGTAAGGATGTTGTACCAAGGATGGTCTAATGATCGTTTATACTCTGACAATTAAGTTATTTACTGTAAATATTGTTGATTTTTTTTTTCGTATGGGTAACATAGATAATAGATGTTAGGTCCACTCGCATCCACGTAAGAAAATTTCAACATGTTTTGATTGGATACTTAGTCGAATGAGGTTATCGCATATGGATGTGGGAGACATTCTATGACGCGAGACAAAAATGTTCAGACACCGACAGTATTTTTAAAGACGATTGCATAATAATAATCAATCATCAACAACTCAACTCAACTCAAGTAAGATAATTTAAACTCCAACCAACAAGAATGTGAAATAAGCAAGAGAGAAGACAAAGAATATCTTTAAGATGGTGTTTGATGAAGATTAAAATTAGATTTTTAGTGGATCGTGATGGAAGTTTTTGAAATGTGTGATTAAAAAGTTGTGGGACTTATGAAAGATATGACTGATATTGATTGTTTACTTTGACTTAGATTAAAATCTGATTTTAATTAATACAAAACAAGCTCTAAGTGTAAATAGTTAAATTAGCCTTAGAGGGGGTATTTATAGTATTGCACATGAAATGATGTCCATTGGATGAGGGGGCACGTGATTTCATCTCCTTAACTGGAACATTTTATCCTAGACATCAAGTTGACTTCACTAGCCTATGACGCATTTAAGGTTCTTAAAGGGAATAGCCACCCTATAACCTATGTTAACAAGATTTTGACATATCACTTATTACAAAGTCAAATCAATCATTTCAACAAGATTTTATGAATTCAGGATTTTCAAGTGTGGGTCATCACTTGTCACAGTAGAGCTTCGGATTCAACTTTGAGCCTTACTACTTCAACAAGGGGTTTTCGATATTTTCCATTCACTTGGAACCGCTTTAGTTAAAGTGAACTTCGATGCTGTAAATTTAGAGGGTGTTTGATGGGGATTAAAATCAGATTTTTAATAGATTGTGATAGAAGTTTTTGAAAGGTGTGGTTAAAAAGTTGTGTGACCTATGAAAGATGTAATTAATATTGATTGTTTGACTTTGACTTGATTAAAATCAAGAACAAACAGACTCGTAGTGGACTTTGGCAAAGGGGATTCGATGGTTTAGCCACATAGGACACCAGGTGGGGAAGTACAATAAATATAATTAAGTGTGGGACTGATATAAAATTTTTGTTGAAGTTTGTAATACTGCGTGAAAGCCTAGAATATTTATAGGAGATTGGAGTCATGGGTGTTTCTGACATTTTGGACATATATCAATCATTTGCTCGCTTTGTCATCGTAATAATCTTGAACACATAACTTTTGTAATAGTTATTAGAGTCATGTTACATGAGCATCATGGGTGACCGCAGGGATGACCGCACACTTACATGCGGGAAAATATTATTTTATTCTCATGGCCCCGCACACTCACATGACCACCCATGTGGTTATTCATGCTGGTAGAATATCATTTTCCTAGTTATTATACACTTGAAAGTGGCCAATTCTTCCCTCCTCATCTCAAGAATCTAACATTGCCTCTATTTGGTTTAGATAAAAATTAAATTTTTATTAAATTTTAGTAAAAATTGGTAAAATGTATGGTTAAAAAATTATAGATTCCATAAATTTTTTTATTAAAATTTAATTATTTGATTTTGACTTAAATTTTAATTAATTTTTTAATTAAATCAAATAGGGGCATAGTTTCATGGGAAGAATTCAAAAGTAGGGCATTAATTATGCGCACTTCATTTTCCATGTTTCAAGTTGTCAAAATGCAAAAATCAAGTTTTTATTTTTTAATTAATTATAATAAAGTCAAAATTATACAATTAATTGTCACATATACATAATTATAGATCACATATTATTTTGAAGTTATAAATCAAAAAATTTATAGGTCACAAATGATTTAAATGTCAAAAATCAAAATTTTTATAGGTCACAAATTATGTCAAGATCACAAATCAACAATTTTATAGGTCACAGTTTATCGATCGGTTATATATTTTCAAATTTGTTGATCACGAATTATTTTTTAGTCACATATTATCGAACTTTATGGTCACAGTTTAATAGTTAGTCACATTCACCAAACCCTGACCTCAATCTGGATCCAATACTTGACCACAGTTCATCTTTTTCATTGGTCACATATTATTTATTGGTCACAGGTTAACTAATTTAATGGTCATAGTAAACCAAAAAATTTGTGACCAATAGAAACGCTCATGACCACCACAGTCATCGTCATCGCCTTAACCGCCAACACAAGCCATCGTTCCCACCTAAACCGCCACCACCACACTTCGCTACAGCCACAACTACAGCTACACCCACACGCACATCCACAATGACCACCACCATTGCCCACCACAAATACCAACAACACACCAACATCATAACCACGACTGCGATACAACCACCGCCTGATGCCATCATGACCCACGACCGAGCACCATCTACACCGTCGAATATCATCGTCCGCGCCACCATGACCATCCAAATAAATGGACCTAAAAACTCTCCCCAAAACACACCACCACCATCTCGCATCGCACGCCACACACCATCTTACACCCACATCACACCACAATCGAACAATACAGAAACTCGTCAGCGACCAAAATCAGAAATAAAAAAATAGATATGGGATGGAGCAACGAGGAACGCGAAGCAACAGTAGTTATCACGCAACATCAATAGCAAATCGTACAACGATGTCATTGACGGCGCTTCCCGACAAAGGCTCCCAACGACGGCGTCCAATGAAATAGAGAGAATGAAAATAATTAGAGTTTTGTGTGGGTGGTGTTAGTGTTGGTCATGGTGGTGGCAACAGTTGTGGCGGCGGTGGTGGTGGTGGTGGTGGTGGTGGCGGCGGTGGTGGCGAGACGAGAGCGACACAAGAGGAGAGGCAGAGAGAGAATGATTTTGGGGGAAATTAGGTGGGGGTAAGGGAGGTAGGATAGGGGTTAGTTTATAAATTAATTTAATTTAATTAAAATGTTTGAAACTTGAAAATTGCACAAATAAACATTGGGCCTGGATTATAAAATGTGGTCTTTAAAGACCGGTTGTCATGTAATTTCCTCTAGTTTCATGAGCTTTCTAAATGATAAAATGTTTGGGGGTGGGCCATGGCCCCTTTCCACGTCATCTCAAGAGTCTCAGATTGGTTCCATGAGCTTTCTAAATAAGAACATAATAAGGTTATCTTTGATAGTCATTAAAACAAGACTCTTTTTCAAATTCATTGTTCAATCACAAATTCTCACAAAAAAATATTTTGCACGTAATGATCACATCTTTTTTTTTCTTTTCTTTTCAAAAACTACTGTTCCAAAACTTATTTTCTCGAAAATAAAAATAAAAATTAATGGTTCTAAAACAAGGACAGGGATGGAAGAAGAATCTTTTTAAAGTAAAAGAGGTAGTCTAAGCTAAACCTACCATCGTTAAGGATCTTATTTCATACTTGGAAGGTGTGAACTAATCCAATAGTTTGTTTAAGGCTCTACGGCTCCTCTAAGAGTGTGTTTGATATTGATTTTAATGAGAATAGAATTTTTGGAATAGTGATTGATGGAATAATGTGTGGTGGAAAAATGATGAAAAGTTTTAGATTTGTGTGTAATATTATTTTATTTGAAAAATGTGTGGTTGAAATAAAGAAAGAGAAAATGAGAAGGAGAATGAGAATAAAAAGGGGGCCAAACGGGCTCTAAGATTCCAATATGATTTACGTTGACTTGGCAATCCATCTTATGTAGAGCCCATACTTTTACGTGGCATCCACGTATAATGAAGGGAAAAAATCATAATTAAAGTGTATAGTTTACACCAATTCAAAAATCAGGTATATAGTTTAAAAATTCAAAAATCAGGTTTATATATAATTAATTAAATATAATAAAATCACAATTACACAATTAATTTATAATTAAGGTCACAAATTATTTATTAGTCACATATTATCAAATTAATAAGTGATAGATTATTTTCGTGAAAAATTTACAAGTCACAGTTTATTTCGAGATTACAAATTGTAAGTCACAATTTATTTGTTGGTCACAATTTTTCATATTAGTTGGTCACATAAATTGTTTCAATCACAAATTGTAGGTCACAGATTATTTGTCGATCACAAATTTTCAAATTAGTTGGTCACAAATTTTTTCAATCACATATTATCAATTTTTTTAGGTCACAGTTAGTTATTAGTCACAGAAACCAAACAATGGTCACAGTGGCCTCACCAACATTATCGCCAATTAGAAAACTCTCTTTCGGTGACTGTCGTTGCCACCATTACCGTACCACCACCTCCACCTGCACTACCAACAAAATCGTCGCCAAATCCACCATCGCCACCAACATTTCTACCTACACAACCACCTAAAACTCCCAACACCACCAAAACCACTGCCAAACCACCACCACCACCACACTTACAATAGACCCAAACTACAACTATCACCATCACAAACAGCCTCCACAAACCACCAAAAGCAGCCTCCACAAACCACCACAAGTAGCCCCAAACCACTACAAGCAGTGTCAACACCACCACCACACCCTGACGCCTCCATCGTTGAAAATCACAATAGACCCAAACTAACACTACCACTACCACACCCCAACGCTACCATTGTTGAAAACCACAACAGCCCCAAATCACCACTACCACTACCACACCCCAACCCCGTCATCGCTTAAAATTGTACCGGAGATAACAACGATCTGGTTTTGACACCACGACGCTCACATTCGCGACAAGTAGACTCTACTACAACCACACCCAGCGTTGCCATCGCTGAAAACCACAGCAACCCCAAACAACACAACCTACCACCAACGCCTGCATAACCACCAAATCGAGTGAAGCTCAGATCGAGAAATCGGAGTCAAAACACATGGAGATTTCTGTGATTTCTGCGTGTGTGATTTCTGTGATTCACTGTGTAGAGAAGAGGTGGAGAGAAGGCATAGAGATTCACCGTCTTAGGGTGGGTAGAGAGAGAGAGAGTGGAGATATGAAGAGGAAAAAAATAATTTTAGGGTTTGTAGATAAAATATTTTAATTATTAATTTCATACATGATGTTTGCATAAAAAATATTCGGATCTGACTTTTGCACTGGTGACTTGAAACATTTGTGCCCATGTAATTTCCTCATCAAATAAAGTTGGGAAGAATTCACAAACCTGTATTAAGGGCCCGTTTGAGCCACATTCTCATTCTTCTACTCATTTTCAACCACATATTATTCAATAAAATAATATTTTTCATAACATCAATAATTTTTCATTATTTTCCAACCACATATTTTCCATCACATCAACTGTAAAAATGTATTTTTACTTCAAAAATATGCACCAAACACACTCTGATGCAGAGTTCAAAAATCAAGTTTTAAATTTGGTTAATACAAAAATCAGATTTTTGTCTAATTAATTAAAAATATTTATTAATTAAATAAAATAAGATCACAATTATACAAATAATGGTCACATAAACATAATTATAGGTCACAATTTGACTATTAGTCACATACTGTCAAATTAATTGGTCACAAATTATTTTGAGATCAAAAATCAAAATTTTTATAGGTTACATTTTATTTGTCGATCACAATTTTTACATTTATTGGTCACAGATTAATTTTTTATTGGTCACATATTATTATTTTTAGTCACAGATTAATTTTTTAGTCACAAATTATCGTCCTTTATGGTCACAGTCGGATCTCGATCCCGATTCACCACCAATACTTCGTCACAGATCATCGTCCTGCAACTGCTGCCTACACGACACCACCACAACCACCAGCAAACATCTCGATCCCACGCCGTCCCACCCTCCACCATCGTTACCAACATTACCACAACTACAAACGCCACTGGACCACCACCGCCCCCACAGCATCTACACCCACCACCACTCTAAAAACCAAAAAACCAATAGCACACACACCCAAGACCACACACACCATCGCCAAAAGCGTAGAGAAATCTCACCGGTTGTTTCGCTGGGTCTCGCTTTTTTTTTTAAACAGGAAAAGGAAAAATAATTGTAGAACTATATTGAGCAAGAAGAAAAATAAACAATTTTACCAATCATGTCCAACAGCATTATGAAAATGAAATGTAAAACTGTCAAGCACCTGCCAAGCTGGGAACACAACCAGGTTTGGCTATAAGAGACATCACACACACACACGAATATATAAAGATCAAAATTTTCAAGAATATGACGAAGTTCACTTCTAGAAGCAGAAAATGATTTCAGGAAGTCTTAAAAGAGAAAAGTCATTTGTACAGTCCACCTGGATTGTATAAATGACAGTTCCCTCACAATGAAGGAGGCCCGTACCAATAAAAAATGCGCGAACCCTCCCTCATGTGAGAGGACTATCACCCTTACTGTACACGAGAGTGTACAGCAAGGGCAGCTCGTCTTAAAAATGGTAGATAAAAGATTGAAAAACTCTCTTTCTAGTGATCACTAGACAGTGATTTGATGATGTCCGAGTCACTAGGATTTACAATGCTGAGAGAGGAAACTCGGAAGTATTTGCCCCATCCATTTCCCAAAGTCAACATTATTTCCATTGTAGTGGTGAACCCTAACTTTTGCCAGCATGGTGTAGTACTCAATCTCAGATTTCCTCAGCAGCGGACAATTGCTTGAAATGGGTATCGATTTCCCTTTGAAGCTGCGGAGAGATTTGAGGACGGTCTTGTAACCAAGAGTGCCAGATCCATCCCTACAAAAATCGCCACCACAAAAACACCTTAATTCATTTTTAATCCATTCAAACCATAAGAACATTGCCACAAAAACACTGTACATCATAGCGCTGCCCCCATCACACAACGATCGTGACCTCCAAAATCACAACAACGACCGCGACCTCCAAAATCACAGCAACGATTGCGAACTCAAACTAGATACGCCACCACCACACACACTATCACCACCATCAAAACAGAGATAAATCTCGTCGGTGGCCTCGCCCGGTATGGATCTGTAGCGGAGAGAATGGGTTGCCGGCGCTGACAGAGCATAGATAAGAGAGAGAGAGAAGAGAATGTTGTTGTGGGCGGTTGATTGTTATTGTTGTTGTGGAGCGGTGGATCGAGATGGAAGAAAGAGAGAGAGAGAGAGAGTTATTAGGATTTAAAATAATTAGAAAAAATAATTATTATATTAACACCTAATTTATGAGAGAGAGAGAGAGAGAGAGAGAGAGAGAGAGAGAGAGAGTTATTAGGATTTAAAATAATTAGAAAAAATAATTATTATATTAACACCTAATTTATGCATAAAATTTAGTCTTGATTTTTGAAAAGTGAAGTTTAAACCCTGAATTTATGTAATTTCCTCAAAAAAAAAAAAAAACACCTCAAGTGGCCTGCTCTATGTGGACTTCAATACTTGAATTTCCCAAAACCAATGCCAAAGAAGAAACTTGCATAGAAACCCTTCTCTTGTATCTCTTCCTTCTCGTCGCTGCTCAGACTCTGCAACAGTGATTGTGTCATTGTGAACCTTCAGGCTTCAGCAGCTTAGCTCTGCCAAAAGTCACACTCACTGTGGGTGCGGCGGGTTCCAAGACAGAGAAGGCTCTTGACGACCATTTTCCCAAACACGAACGCTATTTCGACCTCGACGGCAACACTTGATATTTCATCAGCATCCTCCAGGTAGTATCTAGATATGTTTAATATACGGTGTTTAATATGTGCTATATCAATTGTAGATTTATTTTATGGTATTTGATTTGTGGGTTTGTGATTCAATGCTATCTTTCTTTCTATTTTGGATTTTAATGATTTTGGGAAGTTTAGTTGAATTTTCGTCTTAGAATCGTGGAACAAGGTTTTGATCAGTTGGGTTGATTGGCTTTCTATATACAATTGTTTATGCTGTTCACAAAATCCAAAAAAAATGTTTCTTCTCTGAACCACCATGGGAGAACTATTTAATTACTATTGTTTCTGGGTTCTTGGGGGCAATATTTAGATGGGTCTCTCTGTTTGGTGTAAAATAGTGATCTTGGGAATTCTATTGCTCTTCTTTATATGGGGACATGGAAAATGAAGCATAGAAAGAAAAGGAAAATGGTTTTGTTGTGCAATGTTGATAGTCGACTGAAGTTCAACTGTAAAATTGTGTGATTCTTCTCTTGAATTTGTTTAGATAGGTTTGCCACAATTTTTTAGATGGATCCATTTGTTTGTGCATAAGCCGATAAGTTCAACTGTAATATTGATTGAAGAAATTTTTATTATTATTTAATTAAATATGAATAAACAATCTCGTTATTGCGATTGTTGACGGCGACCGCCCTAGCTCACTGAAATTTCTGGATCCATAGTTGTGTTAATACCATCTATCATGTTAAGCATCAACAAACAAAGTCCATTGAGACAACATAACACTACTACCAAATTTACAATCGAAGATCAATTGAAGCCTTGGTGACCTTGGCACCTTTCTTAGCAACAGCTTTGGTGACCTTGGCATCAGATAGATCATTCTTGTCCATGTTCTTGATGACACTGACAGCAACTGTCTGTCTTTTTCCTGCTATTTTTGTAGCAGTATCACCAGCATTTGCTAACTTGTTTACCCAACCTGTGACGGGAAGTATCAAGTACACGGTATTTTAAAGGGGGGAGGGGGGGGGGGGGGGGGAGAAAAAGAAGAACAACTTTCATTAAATAGCAAGACAACAAAAAAAATCCAATTCATGATCATTCAAATTGGTAAAATGAAACACAATGTATGCATGAATAGACTCTAATATGCAATTTCTTCCACATATACATCAACTTGTCACTTTACAAGCATACACCACCAACCAATTTTTAATGCTACATAGCACTGAGTAATAGTTTTATCAAGACATTTATATTTTGTGAGGAAAGACAAATCAATAAATACCAACAAACATGGGAATCAGGAAAACCCCAACATGCATTGTCACTTTTCTAAAGACCAAGTTAAAACACTTCTGAATTTTTAGCTGGGTCTTCAAAATTCCTTATGACGCCTTTAAACACACATCCAAATCCACTTTCCCCAGCTTGATTCTGAGATTTTTGTAGCTTGCTATAGGTCTGAAATAGTGAAAAGTGAGATTGTTGGGCCTTTCGGACAAATTTGGAAATTGGATCCTTCCTCTGGACTCTGTGCTAGTAGTATCTTAGGAATTCTGAGAATTGAATTTAGATTCTGATGGCTCACTCCTGATCAGTAAACAAGGATTGGACAAAATTCAACTTTGTGCTCTTCAGTTGCCCCTTCTTCTTTCCAATGTAGAATCGAAGACACTTCATAAACCTGAATAGTTTGAAATGCCCCTCACTGAACCTATGAACAGAGAGCAGGAAAGAGCTCAAAATTTACTCTGAATAACAGGGGTAGAAACAATTTAAACAAACACCTATTAGGTGCGAAATCTTTATTAGTAAGTGAAGTTCGTAATTGTTTCACAATTAGTTACTTGATTAGAAAAACAATATAAAATTTATCGAGTCATCGATAACTACTACAGTGGACCAATCTTAGGCTAAACTAAGAAACACAGCTAATACAATTAGTTTTAGATCAAAATTGAAAATAAAACTAACCGCAAGAAGACTTGAACTCTATAGCATTTCAACAATCACAAAAGCCCAATAATTAATAGATGCAATCCAATTTCAATAGGCGATTTAAAGAAAATTAAGCTATAAAATGTTGCATTTAATCGACAATCAAATGCCTTCATATACATACCTCGTTTACAAAGGAGACTTCCAGTATTACAAAAGAAGATGCCTTCATATACATACCTCGTTTACAAAGGAGACTTCCATTATTACAAAAGAAGATTTTGAACCCATTCCTGGTTCCAATTGCAAAGTAGCTTACCCAAAAATGAATATACATCCATTTAATTCAGAAAAATAAAGAAATTCAAAATCTGAAATGGGTGAGGAATTGCAGAGTCGTGTCTGAAAAAGCGTGGAGTCATAGCATGGTTGAAGATTTCTCTTTTCTGTACTGGTTTGAGAATTTTTTGGAATCGAGAATTGGGGGTTTTGATTTGGGCTTTTTTTGGGGGGGCGGATTCAGCTAGTGGCGAGTTAAAGCGGCCGCTCTAGCTGGATCCGCCAAAAGTTTGAGCTCTTGTGGGATGGACTGATAGAGGGAGAGCGGAGAAGAAGACTGGCATTCTGGACCTCTGGTTCTGGAACTGGGAAGTTAGAGACGAAGGAGAAATTGTTTCTGGTGTTGGGCCCTTTTTTTAAAAAAAAAAAAAAAATGGCCCAAATCATTTGGGTCCAGTCCATGTGGTGGGTCCAGGTCCAACCTTTAGTTAGTTAAGTGATCTAATTCCAAATCCAATTTCCCCCAATTCTAACCCACAGCAACACCACACGCCGGCAGATTGAGGATAGGAGAGGAGAGACCGAGATTAATCTCCATACGCGTATGCTGTTGATTTTTCATCAGGTCGTTTTTATCAGTGACTTAATTTTATTTAGCTACTGCTTAAATCCCTGTACCTTTTATGGTTTTCTGTAGACTGTAATTATTCCGGGTTTTTGATGGTTCAATTATTTGTGGATGTTTATTCTGTTTCGAGCTGGTTCTTTATTTATTTATTCTTTTGTTTTTATGTCTCTGTTCTTATTTGCTAGATATTGAATTCCTTTTGTTTCACAAATACCTATTAATTGATAAATTTTCTGACGTTTTAGCTTTGAAGCAATTAAAATGCCCTAACTATAGTATTTGGTAAGGAGAAGTTTGTATTGTTACTTTGATTGGAACCTGAATTGAAATGTAGATTTTTTGGGGTTACTCTCAGGTTCTTCGTGTGTGCTCTTCTTGTGCATAAACTTATAGAATGTTACTCTCCTTTACAATCTACAATGTTGAAGGATAAAACTTTGAGCATGAAAAAAAGACAAAAAGTAATGAATATCATTAATCAACTTCTGCTAACCTGAATTTGATTACGGTCAAGTTCTTGCTTAGACTGCTTATTGCTATGTTTTGTTACTTCATAAACCTTTAGTTATGGTAAACTTTCATGCAATGGCATTTCTTTCTTGGTTATTTGTTGTTTCTTTCAATCTTATATACTACACACTTCATTTATCGGGCTTTAGCTAATGTGTATTTGCCAATTTTGTATTAGAAAAACATTTAAATTTGCATCACAAAACATATTGATTAAAAAAACATTGATTGAGGAGAGGAGAGGAGAGGAGAGGAGAGATCGAGATTCTTCCTAATCAACAGCATACTCGTACGGAGATATCAAATTTTAATAAACGACCGGCGGATCGGGCTATTACGATCGTTGATTGTCGACGGTCAACGTTAACTTTCGCTCTAGCTGAACATTTATACTGGATTCGCCGCTTGGGGGGGGGGGGGGGGGGGGGTGTAGAACCTATTAATTACGTGATTAAAGGTTTTAATTTGTTAAGAGAGTGTTATTCAAATTATTTAATTTTGGATGGTAGCGGGTCTAATTTTCCCATTTAAAATTTCATTAACCATTAAATTTTAGGCCCATTATAACTTAACCATGCAGCCCATTGTCGGGAGCCTTTAGCAACGTAGTCCAGCAACATAAAATAGGCCTATAGCTATGCACAACTACTTCCTGTTCTTCGTTAATCCCCACGATACAAGGTACCTAGACAGTACTACAGTCTACAGGTAATTTACTGAATGAATTGTTGAGATTCGGTGCTCAGGTGTGCGTGTTCTGATAGAGTTTAGTTGACATTAAGTATTTTTTTTAGATATGTTGAATTTTTGGGATTTTGAAGAGATTGATTTTTAGTTATAATTTGGTTAATTTTATTTAGGAATTTAGATTGTTTGAAATTGGGTCCTGGGTTATAGACGATTGGATTCGTTGGCGTATAGTTTAGGTTTTAGAATTCACGTTTGTGTATTTTAATTTCTCTTATTTATATTCCTTTTTTCTTTGTTCTTAATTGCATGAGAAATATTAGTCTATAATGCTACTGAAGAGTTAAACTTTGATAGAAGTGGTTTTACACCATATGGTTGTGTTATTATTATTTAAATGTTAACTCTTATATTTTCCCAATCTTCCTGATTACATAGGTAGACTGTACCGTTCAATCACCTCTTTGGCTTGTTCTGGTAATTGGGGGTAGATTTTTTCCAGATTCAAGGCGTGAAAGAAGTGTTGAGATGAGGGATGAAGATGACCAACCTATGAGGGAGAGGTGGGGCGATGAATATGACGATATGGAAGAAAATGTGTCTAATGAACTAAGAGAGTCAGGCAAGTACCGAAGCAAAGATAAGAGCAAAAGCAGTGGCTGGAAAGAGGATAAAGAGCATAGGAGTAGAGATCGTGAAAAGTCAAAGAGCGAGATTTTGAAGGAGACAGAGAAAGAGAGCAAAGATTTAGAGAAAGAGAGAGTGTCCAGTAGGGATAGAAGGAAGGAGGACAGAGATGAGCGGGGAAAGGACAAGACACGGGACAAGGTACGGGAGAAGGATACTGATCGTGACAAGAACAGGGACAAAGAGAGAGATAAAGACCGTAAGGACAGGGGGAAGGAGAAGGAGAGGGAGAAAGTATTGGAGAAGGATGGTGAGAGAGGACGAGATAAAGAGGGTGTAAAAGATAAGAGCAGAGAAAAGGTTAAAGATAGGGAAAGGACAAAAGAGAGGGAACGAGAAAAGCACAAAGATAGGGAAAGGGAGAGGGATAGGGAAAATGACAGGGACATGGGTAAAGAAGCAGTTGAGAGAGAGAAGGGGAAGGAGAGAACTAGGGAGAAGGAAAAACAGGCAGACCAGGACAAGGAAAGGGCAAGGGATAGAGATAGAAGTAGTCGTAAACACAAGGATGACAGTCGTGAACGGAGCAAGGATTTGGAAAAGGATGATAACTCAAGATTAGAAACTAATTATTCTCATGATAAGCATACTCAGGAGGGAATGGATTATTTTGATGAGGGCAACTCCAAGTTTCTCAAGACTAAACAAAGTGCCAAGGCTGAAGCTACTAGATCTCTTCAACCAGCATCTGAGTTGGAGGACCGCATTTTAAAGTGAGTAAATTTTTACTGCTTAATTCTTAAATTCTTAATATACAATCCCATCCCTCATAAATGGAAATATTGTTTCTTTATTTTTTAATATTATATGAATTATTGAAATTTCCATGACTATCTTTATGTGAAAACTTATTTAACTTTCTAATTTGTTAAAATTAAAAAATATTCTGTATGATCAGTATTTTGACTACTTTCTGATATAAAACAATGATTTTTCTGTCAAAAAGTAGTAAAATACTGCATTTAAGCAAATGCTATTTCATTTCCACTTCAACAATTTACATCTAATATTGTAAAGATTGCAATGGGTTTACCAAAGTCAACCAGTTTCTATTTTCAATATGAAGGGATAGAGAGGTTGACTGTACCTTTTCTTAGTGGAACATACTTACAATATGAATGGTATCACTCCAACTTTAATCCAAAGGGTATAAAATTAATCCGAATTAGCTTCCAATTTGTGAACAATATGCATCCAGTAATAGGTCTTCTGATGTTTTGTTGCGGGCCAGCGTCACTAATTACATTTTGTTGCAGAATAAGGGAAGAAAGATTGAAGAAAAAGTCAGAAGGTGGTTCTGAGGTTTTATCATGGGTAGACAAGAGCAGAAAACTTGAAGAGAAAAGAAATGCTGAAAAAGAGAAAGCCTTGCAGCTATCAAAAATATTTGAGGAGCAGGTTTTTCGTCTTAAATTTAGTCTTTATTTTTATTTATTACCTAAAGAGGAGATAAATTTATCATTTGACTATGTGATGTAATTTATGATGAGTTTTGTTGAAAATTATGTTCTAATTTTCTTATTCTTACATGCCGCAGGATAACGTCAATGAAGGAGAAAGTGATGAAGAGGGAGCACCACAACATTTCACTGGTATGTTCCCTTTTTAAGCCATACACACACTCTAACAATTATATTAGAAACCATTTCATAATGTTTTACATTATATTTTAGCATACATTTGATGACATAGATTGTCATCCAGCTAATTCATGATTTTAGAAAGTTTTAGCTGCAATTATTTCTTCTGAATGTATTTTATTGGATTAATCTGTTATCCATCTGGACACTTTTTTACAATTTTGACAGTATGTAGCTGTTTTGATATTTGTATGCAAGTTGTGTATTTGATATGGGAATAGATATGTATGTCAATGAGAATTCTTGAAGGCTGAAATAATTAAAATTCTTTGGGGGAAAGATCAATTGAGTTTCACTTTTTTAATTGGCTTATACTTAGCATCTACGTCAAATTGGACTGAAGTTTCAACTTCACCATCTGTTAGCAGAAAACCTAGGTGGGGTCAGAATTCTTCATGGACTCGACAAAGTACTTGAAGGTGGAGCGGTTGTATTGACACTCAAAGATCAGAGTATAATTGCTGACGGTGATATCAATCAAGGTAACCTATTGATGTTGTTTTCCTTTCCCTTCTTTGCTCTTTACTCTCATATTTTTTTTTCATCCTTTGGGATATTTTCTGGACTCAGATTTCCTAAGATGACATTACATTGTATATGCCAGAGATTGATATGCTTGAAAATGTGGAAATGGGAGAGCAAAAGCGGAGGAATGAAGCTTATAAGGCCGCAAAGAAGAAAACTGGGATTTATGATGACAAGTAAGATTAACCACATCCATTTCTTAATAATCTCTCATGAAGCCTGGATGGTTAACTCGTCATGGTTTAATATTAGGTTTAATGATGAGCCCGGTGCTGAGAAGAAAATACTTCCCCAATATGACGATCCGGTTGCTGATGAGGTTCATTTGTCACTTTAACTTGAACGAACTTGTCTTTTTTGTGAATTTTTGAATTTATTTCTTGATTCTTGTTTTAGGGGATAACTCTTGATGCAAGTGGACATTTTACTGGTGAAGCAGAAAAGAAACTGGAAGAGGCAAGTTATTTGTGCTGATGCGTATTGTACTCGTTTACATTAAAATGACTAGAATTATGTTGATTGACACGAGTCTTTCATCTATTGCCAGCTTCGTAAAAGATTACAAGGGGTTTCTGCAAGTAATCATGTTGAAGATCTGAATTCAACTGGGAAGATCTCAACAGATTATTATACCCAAGAAGAGATGCTTAAATTTAAAAAGTCTAAGAAAAAGAAATCTTTGAGGAAGAAGGAGAAAATGGACTTAGACGCTCTTGAAGCAGAGGCTATATCTGCTGGATTGGGTGCTGAGGATCTTGGTTCACGAAATGATGTCAGAAGGCGGAATGTCAGGGAGGAACAGGAGAAATCTGAAGCTGAGATGAGAAGCAATGCTTACCAGTCTGCATATGCTAGAGCAGATGAGGCATCTAAAGCACTTCGACAAGGACAAACACATACCGTGAAGCCAGAAGAAGATGATGCTCCTGTGTTTGATGATGATGATGATGATGATGAGCTCCGGAAATCATTAGAAAGGGCGAGAAAATTAGCATTGAAAAAACAAGACGAGAAAGAAAATTTTGGTCCGCAGGTGATAGCCCAACTTGCTACCTCCAGTGCCAATAATTCAACTGTGGACAACCAAAATTCTGGGTCTGGAGAGCCACAAGAGAACAAGGTTGTCTTCACGGAGATGGAAGAATTTGTCTGGGGTCTTCAGCTTGATGAAGGTAATCTCTGAGAGTCCTGTGTTTTTCTATTGCCATTGACTATTTCATTTCTTTTGCAATGTTGTAATCCTACTCTTAGTTGCAATCAGTTTTTCTTTTATTTATTTTGAGTTTTTTTTCCTGGGTTGGGAAGAGGGGGAGTTCGGGTGGTAGAGAGACTGGTTATAATTTAATACCATTGTTATTACAGTGAGCTTCAATAAAAAAAATAAAAAATGTTGAGGTGTATTATTTGATCTTGATGTCTCAAATATTAAATGTTGTACTAAAAAATAACCCAGTGGCTTTGTATTCCTCTCTTGGATGCTAGAGATACATAACTGCAAATGGTAGCCATGAATCCTTTTGTTAAACTAGGCTGTCATAAAATACCCCTGATTTGACATTCTTTCAAATGGGCGTCTTTGCTTTCATCTACTATAAGGGTCCATTTGATAGCAAGATGGAAAATGGATGGCAAATAAAATGTTTGGCAGGGAAGTGATTTGCCTAGAATTTGTTTTAGAGGGAATTGTAATTAATGGTGTTTGATTGGCATAATTTTCCACCTAATCCGTTTGGCTTTATTTTTCATGCAAATGATTACTTTTTGGGATAATTTTTTTACAATCTGTATTAAAATTTGTTTGGATTGCCAAAAAGTAAAAAAAAAAAAATTAAAAAAAAATATTTTCATAAAATTTTTATGTTCGTTTGGCTTCGTTTTTTATGCAAATTGTCAATTAAATGGATAAAATTTTTTACCATTGAATTTAGAATATGTTTCCATTGCCAAAAAGTAAAAAAAAAGAAAAAAAAAAGGAAAAAAAAAACACCCAACAAGGTGGAAAATAATTTCCCACCAAAATCATAAGAAAATATTTTCCTACTTTTGTGCTTCAAGGGATTGTACATTAGAAATTGGTGGCAAACATTTTTCAGGGCAAATTTGGCTAATCAAACAGCCGAAAGTAGGAACTAGGAAAATATTTTCCTAATTCCATGGCAAATTCGTCGTATCAAACACAGCCTAAGAGTTAGGTGTATCGGATGGCATCTCTTATATGCCCTTCTCTTTCTATTGTTTGCACCTCTCACGTTAGCTTATGTGGTAGATTCACATTTTATATGTTTTATGGCTCTGATACTCGGACTTTTCGAAATGGTTGGAGTACCCGTGTCGTACATGACATGACATAGATATGGGTATGGAAAATGTGTTGGATTTTCCAAGTTTCAACTGGACATTTTGCCATTTTTGCTGCTACTTTTTCTTTTCTTTTCCTTTTCTTTCTTGTGTTTGCTTTCTATAAACTTAGCTCCACTTCGGAGAGGGTAGAGAAAGGCGATGGCGCTAGGTTTTCCCTTATTCATCTTCTTTCTTTTTCCTTTCCCTTTTCCTTTTTTTTCTTTCTTTCCCTCTTTGTATCGGTGGTCTAGGATTTTGTTTGTATAAAATGAAAACGGGTTCCATATAGAGCTATTTAGTGCTTCACTAAGTCCAAATTGTAATTTCCTCATTTTCTATTATATATATTTAGTAATTAACTTTCCATAATTGAAAACTAAACCCGAAAATTATATTTTATTCTTCTTAACCCTTTATTTAGTACTTATTTTTTTTTTTTGTGAACAATTGATTTTGGTCTAATTAATTTGACATCTTGGATTAGTAAAAAGTTTGATGCTTGGAAGACGTACGCACGTACTTGTGTCCAAAATTTGGGCTCTTTTTAGCCATATTATCTTATTCTACATTTATAAAAAAATAGAAAATCCAACACTTAGATACGTATTTGTACTTGATATTCGTATCGGAGTCTGAGCATCATAGTTTTATGGTGTATTGGAAGGCATCTCTTGTGTGCCTTTTTTTTCTTTTTGTTGTTTGCACCTCTCATGTCAGTTTATGTGGTAGATTAACATTTTATATATTTCATGGTGTCTCCAGATTCTCATTGGGTAAGTAGACATCTTCATATCCATTCATTATATAGTACTCTCTAAGCTCTCGTCGTTTAGTGTGGCTGAAATGGCAAGAAATTCTACATTTTATTTTTCTCGTGTTTCTAATATTTGTTTATTTTTGCTATTGCAGAAGCACAAAAACCTGAGAGTGAAGATGTTTTTATGGATGAAGATGTGGCGCCGAGCACATCTGATCAGGAGAAAAAAGATGAAGGTAGTTGGACAGAGGTGGAAGAGACAATGAAAGACGAGACTCCTGCTGAGGAGGAAAAGGAGGCCATTCCTGATGAAACAATTCATGAATCTGCTGTTGGAAAGGGGCTTGCTGGGGCACTCAAACTTCTTAAAGATCGAGGAACGCTCAAGGAAACCGTTGAATGGGGTGGACGAAATATGGACAAGAAAAAAAGCAAGCTTGTTGGCATTTATGATGACGATAAAGCGAAGGAAATACGCATTGAGAGGACAGACGAGTATGGACGAATTGTAAGTGGGCTTCACTACATGAGTCATTTACTCTTCAGTTTATTTAATCTTATGTCCGTAACATTCTTTAGTTGCGTAAATTCATCATATATGGAATATTACTTTGTGAGGAAATTCCTCCGAAGGAGACTTTTACAGATGGAAAATTATGTGTCCACTACTTTGGGTTTCTTAATAGTGTGCATTTTCTGAATTTTTGATGAATATACCCTTCTCTCTTCAACAGTTACCAAATCCTCCCTCTTCCTTTTAACATGAATTCAAAGCATCTAGGCATTATTGTCAAACTAGACAAAGTTGATGAGAATAATTTGTTCTATTTAGACACTATCCCTCCCTTTGCAGATTTTCGAAACATCTAGACATTCTCATCAAAATATGCGAAGTTGACAAGTTTTCTAGTCCATTTAGACATTCCCTCTTCCTTTTTGCCCAAATTTGGAAGCATCTAGGCATTCTCGTCAAACTTGACAAAGTTGATAGAGTTTATTGTCCATTTCAACACTTCAGGCTTCCCGGGCAATTTTTCTTGAAGGCATTTTGATGAAAGAGCGCTATAGTCATTCTGCATGACTAAATGGCCATATTTGATAAAATGTTTTGCTGGAGACAGTTTTCATTTTAGCCAGGAAAATTTTACTAGTTAGAATGACTGGTTAAATTATGTTTCAGATATGCCCTACTTTTTGAAATGAATGATACTGTTTGATGTGTAATTGTTATAGTTGTCCAATATATTCGTACCTTGTTGAAGTATTGGAAATAAATAGGTTAGATTTTTACATCTGTTAGGATAAAGAATTTTTGTAACTCAGTTTGTCTGAGATTTCGATACTGTGTCTCCTTACCCCCATGGTGAGGTTTAAGATTCTTTTTTTGTTTTTTTTTTAATTTCATCCTGTCATCCATAACATCAAATC
Organism: Osmanthus fragrans; assembly: GCA_019395295.1. Classification (NCBI taxonomy): domain Eukaryota; kingdom Viridiplantae; phylum Streptophyta; class Magnoliopsida; order Lamiales; family Oleaceae; genus Osmanthus; species Osmanthus fragrans. The sequence goes on from CM033341.1 coordinate 9,183,195, forward strand.
ACTTAATAGCATTGGAATTTAAATGATGTATGAGAATAATAAATTTTAGTTTTGATGGAGTTCTGCTTTTCCTCTGCACCAGTTGACACCAAAAGAAGCCTTTCGGCTGCTCTCACACAAGTTCCATGGAAAGGGGCCTGGAAAAATGAAACAAGAAAAGCGCATTCGGCAATATCAGGAGGAGCTGAAGATAAAGCAGATGAAAAATGCAGATACACCATCACTTTCCGTGGAGAGAATGAGGGAGGCTCAAGCTCAATTGAAGACACCCTATCTTGTTCTCAGTGGCCATGTTAAACCTGGGTATGATCTCTACTTTTTCTTTCTTCATGTACATTTATATCTGCTGCCTTTTGATCTGATGAGGAAGTGGAATCTTGAGCCCTGAATTGCCAATCAGCCCCCTGCCCAGCACGTGCACTGGCTTAAAAATGGAAAAAATAAGATCTTACTACATCCACGACTTGCATTTGCAATTTGGTCCTGTCAACCTTTTGGTTTCAAAGTCTTCTCAGGTGTGTTGGTGATGAACCTAGCTGCAGTGGATGTGCACTGTTCTAACTAGGTTTTTGATAAATAAGAAGAGTTACATTTTCAAAGGAATAATGAATAAAGCTAAAAAAAATAATTAAGAAAAAAATGATGAGATTTGAATGCCGTAGAATTATCTGTTGTTTTGCAAGTCATGTGCTTGTATTTTGTTCTTCACATGCAATTGTGTGTGCTTGGTAATCAATTCCACCAACCAAACCATTTGTTATGTGCTGGAAAGGAGTCAATTTCTCGTAACTATAGTGCTGCATTTTATGAACGGGGAAATGAGCCATGTGTTCTTGATGCAGTTGATCTCTTTAAGATGAGCTACGCCATTATTTTGAATTTGTCATAACTTCTCTTGGCTTCTAAATTTTATGGATTCAGGCAAACTAGTGATCCCAGAAGCGGATTTGCTACTGTCGAGAAGGACTTCACTGGAGGCTTGACCCCCATGCTCGGAGACAAAAAGGTAACTAGTTTACAAGATTTTGTGGCTTCTTGATTTCTAGTTAGTTATTTTCCTTTCATGAGGTTGAAGTCGCAAGCTGTTATCATAATGTCATCCACTCTAGATCTTGTGCTCCCTCTGCTTAATTGTTTTCCTTTCAGGTTGAGCACTTCTTGAATATGAAGCGCAAGTCCGAGCCTGAAGATAGTGTCTCCCACAAGCAGCCTAAAACTTGAAACACATATCCAAGTTGTCAAATGTTCAGTGCACACATGTAGTCACATTCGCATTACAACTTTGATCATAAAAGATAGTATGCAAAGAATTTAATTTCTGAAGCTCTTCAATCACCATTATTTTCTTACACATAAATTGATTCTGTATTAAGAACCGATATTTGCTTGATTTCCTTTCCAACCGACATGTTTTCACGGCATTGGAATGATGAAGATATTGTATTTACATACTGTTGGAATAATTTTATTACGTACTGGTTTTTGCACAAATTTTCTTTGTGAGGCTATGGGTCCTCAAGACTGGTGGCTTGATACGGTACCATTCTGTTTATGCCTTAACTCCTATTCAGTCGTCAACTATGTATAATTATCTCACACTGGACATTATTCTTGCACATTGGCATCTTGTATCAACTTCCTAATGGTGTGAAGTCGCCCGAAAACATATTTAAACCAAGGACCACTAGGACGAAGCAGTCATATTCATCGTTCAACCCCTGCGTGTAGCGACCGAGAATTTTAGTTATGTTTCTTGAAAAACGTGTCGCTAACTCTTAAACCCGAATTTTAAAAATAAAAACGCGTTCGTCTAGCCGTTATTAAATTAATTTAAATCCAATCCAATTTCGAATATTTTAAATTCCCTATCGTTTAAATTCGGATTATTATTTTGGGTCCAATAATCCATTAGTCCAATTAGGGTTATTCTAAGTCCAGTTCCTTAAGTCCAATTAGACAAATCCTCCAGCCCAAATTTCGGTCCATTACTGCCTAGGGATTCGTGCCCTAGTTTTTCTACTGTATATATACCCCATCACTTTCCCCCCTCGTTCTCACTCACGCAGCCATTAGCCAAGGGTAAGAAACTCCAAAATTTTCTTCTCCAACGCAGTAATTTCTCAGCCCCAATCACGTGTGATGCTAGAGAACCAATTTCTAGCATCCACACCATCACCTCCAACCTGCAGGCATTGCACACGGCCACAGTCGAGAACCACCACCTCCAACATCACAAGGTTCCATCCCTCACCCCAGTTGAAGCCCACGTTGGAAGCTTGATGCTAGAAAATTAATTTCTAGCATCAACACCACCAATGCACCACAGTCAAGCCGCCATCTCCCTAGCCCGGAAAACCACCAACACTGTCTGCAAGCACACCAACTGCAGCCATCCATCCCCCAACCCAGAACCGCCACTTCAACACCACCACCACAAGAACACCCAAATCCACCCGCCCTTCCCGTTTTCGAGCAGCCACACACCAACCATCGACAGCCCCCTTCGACCCCAAAATCGAGCCCAAATCAAAAACCAAAAACTAGAAAAAGAGACCCACGAACTTACCTCAAACTTCGACCCATCTTCCAACCAGTGCCACCGCCGGAAAGTCCAAGAAAAATTGCATCTCCAAGTCTCGGTCTCGCTCTCCAACCCGAACACCAAACCATCCAACCATCACCCCCACGCAACCGGCGTTCCCACGCGACGCCGGCGCTGGCGTCGCCGGCCGGATTGGAGGAAGGGGCTTCGCCCCCTTCCCAGTCGCCTTCCTCCTCTCTCTCTCTGCTCGAACGTGAGGAAGAGAGAGAGAGAGGAAAGTTTTATAAATTTTGTTTTTTTAAAAAATTATTTTTTAGCCCCTAGTTTAGAAGTTAGTTCAATTAGGTCCCCCAGGTTTTAAAATGGGTTATTTCAGTTCTAAAGTTTGGTTTTTAAAAGAAGAACAGCCCAAATTTATGTTTTAAAAACAAATCAGCCCTCAGATTTCGAAAAAAGTCAATTTCAGTCCCCGAATTCTTAATTTCAGTTTTAACAATTTCAATTTAGTCCCTATTTTAGAAAAGTTCAATTTTAGCCATTAAACTTTTATTTCCAGTTTTAATAAATTTCGATTGAGTCCCTAAACCTTATTTTTATCGTTTTTAATCTTTAAAAATTTCGAAACACTAATTCAAGGTTTATTTTCTATTTTTGGCTAGACGAAACGTACGGACGATAGAGTTTGAGATTTCCTCCCGCTCCAATTTTTACAACTCGAGATAGATTGAGGTAGACTCGCCCCCATTAATTAGTTTAAATTATAATTGCACGTATTATGTGATTTTATGTGATTTATATGCTTTGATGCATAAGATGAGAATCCCTTATGGGATAGATTATGTTGTTATGCTTGTCGTAACTTATATGCTTAATTGCATGAGAAGAAAGAGAATCTCTTATGAGATAAGATGATGTTATGCATAACTTACTTGCTTAAATGCATGAGACAGACTACCCACACCCTATGATTTTAAAGAGCCTATGTTTTTCAAAGAAAATAAGCCCATGAGAATATCACTGTATAAATTGCATAATTATGTGTTCAATTATTCTGTAAATTAATTACTGGCGATGAGTCTACTGAGTATTTCTTCGAAATGCTCATTCCACTATTTTAACAATATTTGCAGATTTTGGAGACGGCCGAGTTTGATGGGCAGTGGTGGCATGAACGAATAATAGTAGTTAATTGTTTTTAATTTACTTTTAAATTTCACTCATTTGAACGTTATGAACTTACCTTGTCGTTTCCGCTATTTCAAACTGGAGTTTTAAAGTTTAATAAATTTTCTTTAAATTAATTCTAATGAGGTTTATTGCCGTTAACGTTCACAAATTTTAAATGTGATGTTTTTTAAAAATTAGTTATTCCGCCAAACTTTTCAATTAAATTAGGGCAAAGAGAAGATGACGTAGCGTTCCGGGTCCGCGGAACTCGGGGCGTTACACTGCGCATCCACCCCAACTTGTAGTAACTTCCAGCAGTTGATGTTTATGAGACCTACGGCTCGATTGTTCTGTACATGGATGGGAATAACTAACAGTGAGTTATACAAGTGTGCCTGGGGGATCGAATGTATTACCAAATCATTTTGTAATTTCAATCTCGTCTTAAGCATAAATGGAATGGATTCAGTGAAATTTAGAACTTTTTCAGCTAAAAATGAATGTTGACAACATGTCTTGACAAAGTACAGTTCTATTACAAACTTAGTTCGATATTGGTACCGTGTGAGAATTAAGTCTATCAACAAATAGAATGAAAGAAATGATCAATTCCCAGAATACACGATTCTAGGCAGTTTTCGAAAGATATTCCTCCTTTCAAATTACTTGAGCACAGTTTCCTGCATCGCATGTCAAGACAGTCTCTGCATTCATCTGGCTTGCCAACTCTGATTGGAACTTGCTATACTCATTCTTGATATACGACTCAGCTTTTACAGTTCTGCATCAACGAACGCAATGCAGCACCCTCTGAATCCTGCACAGCTGAATTGTGCTCCATACACACCGGGAGCCTTCAGAAGGATATTATACATTTGTATCAGCGGTTCACAACTTAGAAATTTAGAGATATCAGACGTGAAGCTCTGTTAACGATAAATTTCTTTTCTAGAAGAAATCATACTGCACTCATAGTTCTTGATAGAACTTAGACCGGATGCAGTGACGAGTTTTCCAAACTCCTCCATGCCTCAACTCCTTAAATTACGAGAAGTAGTATATATAGTTAACAAAGAATTATATCCATGAGAAAAGCACAGATCATGGAGATGTTAAGAGATTCTTGCTAGGTACCATACCTTTTCTAACTCGTTCATTCTCTGAGAAGTAATGCTCTGCCCTTTTCACAAGAGTCTGTGTTAATTCACACTGCAGAGAATTCGCAGACTTGCACCTTAGAAGTGTAATTTTGGGATAGAATCAAGTTTTAGTTCAGAAAAAGTTCACGTTCCACGGTGACAACATTTGACAAATACCTAAGAAACGTACCTTATGCTTCTCATATTCTTCTAGTTTAACTGCTCAAATATTGGGGAACGATTAGAAATTGTAAAGAACATGTATTTATTTCCGATGCTAATTAATGCTAGTTCAAGTTCTTACCATTGGATAGGAGAGGTTCTACACCATCATTCCCAGTAGCTCTGTAATTAAGTTCATTAGAATAACAAGATGTAACGACACATCAACCTAGTTTGCTCATCATATATAATCTAATGAAAACTTACCAGTCCATTGGTAGTCTAAAAGCAAAAAGAAATATGTTTCTGAAAATTTGCACGAGGGCCTTAGAGAGAGCATGTCAAGAAAAAAGCAAAGAGAGAGTAATCTCAAAGACCATAAAAAAGGATGTAGGTTGCAAGCTAAAAATACTTCCCATCTTTAATCAATAGCACCATAGGCACAAAACATTTTATCACACTAATGGATGAACTTGCATTTTCTCCGAAGATGTTCAGAAGTATCATTACTTAACTGGGTAGGAGTAACAGGAAATGGTACGGCATTATAATTTCAAAACCAGTTCTCAAAATTCGTTTTCAACTGGGCATGCACATAAGGGCATAGACGCATTATTTGTTTTGATAATAAATGGTCTTACTTGAGAAGAACTCTTGCAGCATCTCGACATTCATTTACTCGATTATTGTAGCCAGGATTAGAAGTTAAAGACTGCTTTAAGCCTGAAAATGCCAGTAATATCTTGTATTTGTTCTTCATTTCTTTTTTAAAATCTTCAAGTCTGGAGGACGTATAAGTTTGTGTTCTTTAGTCTGCGAGTGATTTCACAGTATCAGAAATGAAGAATGAGAGAAACCATACTTTAAAAGAGAAAGTGAGCTGTACTGATAGGACTGAATGCTATAAAATGAACAAATATTTTAGTTTCTTTTTCTTCTTTAATATCATCTAGTGTATCCAATCCTCTACCAAACATGCCATAAGAGAAAATTTGAAGATGTATTGTACTCATGCAACTCGTTAATGCATTTAGGGGCCATAACCAATACTTAAACAGTGTTTATATTGCTCACTGTTTCATTTTATACACATCGTGAAACTATTTAGTCACGAACCATTTAAAGCAGTTTGCAACTAGATCTTGTCTCTTATCGACCATAAATCCATTTTCAAACTAGTCTGTGAATAGTTGGTTGACTTCTTTCAGTCAGTCAGGTAGTTTCTAAAGCCAAATGGTAGCGTTTGATAAGAATTCTAAAAAATATTGTTACAAATTCCATCCACAACTAAAGAAAGCTATGAGATATTGCTGCTTCTTTATGAAGTTTGCTTGAATATAAAATTTAAACATAGCAATTATAATGAGATTACAGCCACCAAGGACATTTTAACAAAATCAGTAAAGAAGCCATAAGTCCACTAGTTTATTAAGAATCTGTAGAATGTGGGGAAAGAGATGTCTAGCTCTGCAATAGCCCCTGCAGCCTGTTCATAGGAACTTATGGACTTCAAATCATTATACATTCTGGTTAAATCAGCAAGTAACATAGTAGAGACACACATTCCATGAGTTTACTGACACCCATAACGTTATATGAGTGGACACTGACATAATTACTAAAGGACAAACACGTTTTTATAGAGATCAATGCAACTTGTTTTATTGAATAACAAGCCATAGAGAGGAAGGAAACAAATGAGTTGCAAGAACATAAATAATGGAATCACGAAAATCCTTTTAGAATACAGCAGTTGGTGAGCATTACCTTGCAGTCCATATACGTTAAACATCCATAGGCAGAAAGCAATATGGCTGACTGATCCAATATACCATTTTTCAAACCTAAATATTCATTTTCGATAAGCCTATGCACATGGATAAGAATAAATAAAAATGTGAGTTTAAATAACGCAGAACTAAAGAAACATTTCGTGGGAAATAATTTCAAAGAAGAAACATAAAAAAATGGCAATCCGGCTGTAGTTTTAAGGCTCTTGATTTCATCTACCACATTCATGTCTCAATCTAACAAGTTATCGTCAGTTATCAATGCAGGTAATGGTTCAAAGTCTTAACACCACTAATTTATAAATATTCTGCCTACACTTGAGGGAACGATTTGAAGATAAAATATAAATAAATAAATTCCTCCCTTTCCTATCTGCTACTTTAAGCTTTTAATAGGGGTGATTCAATAGCTTGACATACTATAATCGAAGAAAAAAATCATGCTGGAACTTAGTAGGGTTGAGTTGACAATTCTTATCTCTGGAAGGAATTTTCTTTCATGTGTTAAAATATTTAGGCATGAGTTGAAGCTAGGTCATAAATAGAAGCAGTTATCATTGCTGCTATACTATAAAGACAGAGAATGAGAAATGTGTGTGAGAGAGAGATGGAGAGAGGATAGCTAAGTAAATGATGATATCATGTGAACATACCTATCGTACTCTATATTCTCCAGTGGTGTTACTGTGAGGTTATTAGCACGTTCAAATGCCAACAGGTATGCTATGCCTACCTGTCAAAAGTGGCTAAAGATAACAATTGCAGAACATGTAATAAAATGCAGAAATAAACAAATTCAATTCAACAAATACATCTGTAAGACCACTCTCAGAATTCAAAAGATATAGATCTCTTTTTCGTCAATGTAATGCTTCAATTACCTGAATTCATTATGATGAAAAAAAAAATAATTTCTCAGTAAAAATGTAACAACTTCAGTTCAAATCAGTACATAAACATTAGTAACACTCACCTCACTTGAACTTAAGTCTTCAAAAACAATGATTGGTCTGAATTCAATGTAAGGGGTCATACTTTTAAATCAACTAAAGGATAAATACATATTTTGATATGTGCGCGTGTTTAAATGTAGGCGTGCCTGAGAAAAAAGCTAGACAGTGGAGAAAGTTCTAGATATATCTAGCAACGTGCAGCATTGATAAGTTTGAGAGCCTACACTTGTAAAACATTAACGAGAACTATTTTCTCATCCCATAATAGACATAGAGAACAGAAACATATTTTGCGTCAGATGCATGAGCTATCTTAAACCCATAATTTTTCCATTTTAGATATTCAAGTAAAATGATGAGATTTTTCTTCCTGGTATATTGAAAAAGGACACAGATGGTTTCGTCCCCACAGATGACGACCAGGAGGTGGGATTAGACACAACAAAAATAAGGCCCAAGTCATGGTTTGGAGTCATAACAAAGGCACAACATGATAAGGAGGTAACCCAATTTTCTACAGATTGATAGTAAGACTTGTGTTAGAAGCTGTCTGATCACTGTATCACCCTGCTTCTAAATCAAATTAATGATTGCTCAAGTAGAGTAGAGATTATGTCCTAAAAAGAGTCAAGACTGTGAATGAGCCTTCTATACCTATAAGGAGATTAGCCCAATTCTGAGCCCATAATTTAATCTTCAAGCAAATAATAAAAGACGAGCAAAGAAACAAAAACTTATAGCTTCTGAAGAACTCAAGCCTGAACTGTCTAGACCATCAGTACCACAGATAAAGCTAGTAATACCCTGAAAAATCATGACAGGGTTGATCTAATATATAATATCAACTTGCACGGCTCAACAGAAAGTTACAAAAATTTGACATCACATGCTATCTCATTAAAACACAAACCACAAAAGAATGTTGGAAAAATAGTAGAAGGCATTTATTTTCTACGACAAAAGAATATCAATTCACTTTATCAAAGTTGATGTTATATTGTTTGTGACTTCTTATAATTAATCTGAGAGATAATGTTTTACGGCTCTCTGAGCTAGTAATTTTAAAAAGAGAAATTTGGACAGACAAGCGTCCTTTTTAACTTAGGTATCAGTTCTACACTTGCTCAGCTAGTATGTAGCTATTCTTGTATGAGGTGGATCTCATAAGTAATCCCATCACTGATCAGAGTAAAATTTTGTCAACCTAGTCTGATCTTTCAGGAATCCTATGTGAAAGACTGAAAGTTATAATATTTCATTGTAAAGGAAGACCTTCAACTTCACATATGCATTGTAGCCAGCCTCCTTGATATCATATTAATTTGACTGTGACAAATTATCTGGCAAAAAATTAGAAATCGAAGGCATTTGAGAAGTCTTTCAACAATTTCATCAATTTTGAGGTTCACCCTCTTTCTCTTATGGAATTGTTTTATACAGCCCATGGATGAAACTTTTTCATGTCTCTTTTCCATCCACTGCATGTATTAAGACAGATGGTACACGAACCTTAGGTAGCTGGACAACTCATAGTAAATTGGACTTTATTTGCACATAGGAACTTCACAGTATATGAAAGAAAGCCTTTCAAGTTGTAGTCCAGAAGAAGATAAAGCCAATAAATGTTTAATTTGATATGTATTAGAGTACGGAAAGGTTCTGTACTGCTGATGCTAGAACTTCCTATTTTTTATCAATCAAGCTGCTGGAATTGTTATTTTACTAAATTTCTTATGCGCAGAATTTATGGATTATCTGGTATCTTTCAAACTTGTGGAAAATCAGGAGGTCTGGTGCATAGTCAGATTTGCTTGAATTTCATGAATTTAAGGTATTCTAGAGCGGTGCTCAGAGTAAAGAATTCTCCAATAGTTCTGTTCTCTAAATTTTATTATATTCTAGGAGGTATACAAAATCCCATCTTGAGAATTTATTCTTTCAGAACACACACACATCAATTTCATTTAGAAGTGTTGGTCTGTTTTATACTTGACGCAGCCATATCTAGAAGAAACATTATGTTTTCATAATTTAAAGGTTATCAGAAATTACTCCACAAGGCAATACCAGCCAATATGCATAGTTAAAAAAGTTCCTTATAGAATATTTTTTCCTCCTTTTTCTGTTCTTTCTTTCTTAAAGCTACTTCCGTCAATTTTAGAAACCTTAGTTTACATTGCCTGAACTCCATAACATCAATTTCACCACAAGAATGTCATATACCCCAAAGACAAAACAAATAGCTATTGACAGCTTCCAGGATGCGATAATAGTGTTGAACTTGAACTTCATCCTCAAAAAATTGTTCTTAATTTGCCCATTTTGACCTTTTAAGACCATCATCGATCTAACTTTTCAGCACATAATAACAGTGCACTGTACTTAACTTCCATTGTATGAAGTTAGTATCTACATTACGTAAGAGAAGTGGAGATGCCTTGTACTTCTTGTACAAAAATTGAAGAAAAATTCTGTTTGTACAGAAAAATTACACCCCATGTGATATTTTATTGTCAAAAAATCTATGCAAACATTTAAAAATATTTTTTTAGGGATCTATATAATCATTATGAAAGAAATTTAATTAAGAATTTCTTTTTTGGGGAGTCCCTAAAAGGTCTAAAACTAAAACTCCAAACGAGTTTTCTAATTTTTCTGTTAAAAATTTTAAATCAGTTTCTGTGTGTGATTGTTCACCTGTTACTTTTTTCTTATTTAGACTATCAATCTTTTTATGAAGTGATAATAAAAGTACTATTATCAAATTATTCTGTTTTATAATTATTATTTCTGTAGTCTTTGGTGAAGAGGTATGAGTTATTTTGCTAATTCTTCGTGAAAGTTTTTACAATATTCTAATACTTCTAAATAATTTTTATCTGTCATTAACTAATAATAATTTTTTTTAATTTTTTTTTACTAATCCTTCTATTCTAATTATTATTATTTATTTTTATTTCTATTTCTTTAGATTTATTGAAATCTAAAGTTCTTTTAATCTCTGTTAAATCTACTTTAAAGGGTACTTTTTATAATTTAACAATTTTATCTAAAATACTAGAATTTTGATTTTTAATATAATCTAATGATTCTTTTATATTTCTTATTTCTAAGTCTTTGACTATAATATTATCTTTGATTATTTCTAAATAATTAACTTCTTTTTATTTTTTAATTCTAAATTTCTGGATAAATTTATAATTAAGTCTATTAAACTATTCTGACTTGGATCTTTTGAGAATAAACTATGTAATTTATGTTTATTTTCTAAATTACACTTTATTATATTGTTTTCTATAGTTTGTACTTTCTTACTAAGACTTCTTATATCTAAATCTAAATATTCTAATTGTCTTTTTGTTTTCAGTATCCTCCCAAATTTATGTCACTCCAAATTTCTTCTAATATATATATATATATATATATGCTTATATTCTTCTCTATGTTCTCTTCTATTTTTACTAAATACAATTATATCATCTATGTATACTATTACAAATTTACTATGTTTATTAAAAATATTCTCCATTTTTCTTTGAAAAATACTTGGTGCATTCTTTAATCCAAATGACATTACAAGCCATTCATAATGTCTTTCTGGACAGGTGAAAGTTGTCCATTTAATACTGTTTGGGTGCATTTTTACTTGCCAAAATCCTGACTTTAAATGAAGTTTACTAAAAAATTTACAGTCTTGTATCTTATTTACAAAAACTGTTTTATCTGGTATATTATAAGTATCATCTATAATATAATCATTAAGTATTTTATAATTAATAACTATTCTACTTTTTCCTCTAACAATTTCTGAATGTTTTCTAACTATAAAGGCTGTTGATCTGTGTGGACTTTTTGATTTTCTAATTACTCCTATTAAGAGTTCTTTTATGTGCATTTTAAAATCTTCTATTCTAAATTTGTTGCCTCTATATTTTTTGTCTTATCTTCTGAATTTTCTGGAATTCTTTCTTCTTTATATCTATCTTCAAAGATATTCTCAAAAACTTGTTTAACTGCTGATCTAATCTGTTCTTTCAGTTCTTCATCATTTTTCTTCTTTTTAATATGAATCTTTCTCTTTCTTTTGGATGAATTTCCTCTGTCTTTCTTAAATTGTTTCTGAAATTCTTCAATTTGTGTAAAAATCTTTTCTAAGGAAACATCTTTATTTGGATCTTGTGCATCTTGTAGAAGTATTAAGTTTTGATTATCTTGGACAATCATCTTTCCTTTATCTTAACTGGACTGTAATTCTTCAGTTTGTGATGAGCTTGGTTTGTCTAAATAATGTTTTGGTGGACTATACTTAACAAGGTAATCAAATTTACCACTGGACTGTCCTAATAAATCCCAAATCTCTTTACCTTTATTTGTAGCAGATTTATCAGTCTGCTGAGTCTGATTTTCTGTTTTAGTAGAAGAATCAACAGTCCTCTGAGTCTATTGAATTTTTGATAAGTCTACAATCATCAACGGATTTGATAAGTCTTTACCAGCTACCGTTTGGGCTAGACTAGCTATGGATTGAAAATATTCCCAAAGAAGATGATAATCACAGTCCTTCAAGGTACTCAAATGAAGATCTATGAATGAAGGATACAATAATTCAGATAGTGGAATGTCATTTTCATCGATGGCACTTCATAATCTCAGTACAGATTAATCTAGTTAGAAGAAAAGAAGTAAAACAAAGATTCTCTCAGAGCTACAGCAAAAAGAAGAAGACACGATAAAAAGATTTGTAAATCTTTTTGACTTTAGAAAAGATTTTTTAGCTTTTAGATTTTAGAGGTAGGAAATTTTCAAAAAAAGAAAGATTCCCATTAATCAGATATCTGATTGCCCAAAAGCTTTTCGGTGAAGTGAGTGTCTTTCCCACTAAGGATAAAATAGACTTTTTGCTCCCAAGAGTTTCTCTATTTAAGGAGATAGTTTCATACAATTAAGGCAGAAATTTACAACTTGTGTAATCACTACTCTTAAAAAACCCTTGAAACCTCTCCTCCAGAAAATTCTCAATCCAAAAAACTGTAAATCATTGTACAAATTTCTCAATAGAAGCACAACAGATGGATGGAGAATTATATACTTATATAGAATTACTCAATCAAATAGTAAGATTAGTTTTGAAACAAACTGTGGCAGAAGTATAGAATATACCTTACTTAAAAAACTAATGGCTGAGCCAACTAAAAGTCTGGCTTGTGGACATATACGGCTACTAGCTCAAAATATCAATGGCTGGGCCGACCAAAAATTTGGCTTGTGAACAGTAGATGTCATCCGCCTCTTTTTATTTGTATAGTTAGATAAACCCTAGAAAAATTGTAGACAAGTCCCTGAAGTTTCGAAAAGTGACAAAACGATCCTCAAATCCATTTTTTAATTAAACGTGACGTCTAGGCGCTGCTATAGTGGTGCCTAGGAGCCAAGTCTTCGCCAAAAATAAGAATGGGTTCAATTTGTAGCAAAGTCCCTTAGATAATTGCGTGTTAGGTCTCTCAACTTTGATCTTGTACAATTTGGTCCTTAGATTTCGACTTTTATATCAATTTTACCCTACATAAATTGCAGCCCAAGGCCCTCAAATTTTGGCAAGTGTGCACTTTGGTCCACAACTTCACAATTTTGCACGTTGTTAGTCAATGTTTCCTCATTTTGTTTTGTTCTCTTTCCTTTGTGTGATTTTTGCCTATAAAATCACAAATTATACAATTATGAGTAGAAATTCACTCATTTAATCAATAATAAGTTTAGTTTAAGTATTAAGTGAGCAAGCAAAAATACACTTATCATGGCTCAAGTCTTTTATTGTCTATTAATTTAATCTTTTAAAAACATAACATCAACGTCAACACATTACATGTTGATATGCATTGTATTTTCAATTGCGGTTGTGAAACGTTTATTTGTAGAGATACGAATCTTCAATCTCTAGCTTTTCGAATGGTAAAACCGTTATGAAACTACATGACCTCAACTTGCCTCCAACATAAAAGCAAAACCTCTTAGACGACTAGTTTAGAATTAAAGCTTGTCTTATCCTCATCAACGTCAAAGTCGTCGCCAGATTACCAAAGCATATGCACTCTTGACAAAGTTAAGTTTGCACTCGAGAAGGTAGAGAATGAGTTAACAATAAAGCATTGGATCTCAATGTTTTTTAGGATTAAAAAAATATTGCAGCTCAAGAAGCATATAGATATTTATTATGATCACCAATTATTTGATATCAATGCCATTGCATTCCTATATGATAGTCATCGCCTTTACCAATTCTGACTCCTGATGAGATTGAAATGGAGGATGGGGATGCAATCGATGTTATGTTGCACCAGAATGGACGAGATTGATGATACAGTGGTAGATTCGTGACTTTGTTTTAGGCATTCACGGATATAGTTTGTTCTAAATTGTTGCATTATTTCAATTGGGATAAAAATTTTGTGATCTAAATTATTAACAAGGATAATGACCATTCAAAGGTCGCAATTGCATTCAATAGCAAAATCAAACGATAGTTGTAGGATGTCTATTTTTGCACGTGTATACTATGTGTTGTCTAACATACATGTTGAATGAAACCTTCACTGGTCCAAACATGTGCAATGAATGCATAGTAAAAATGGATAGAGTTTTTGTTGCGGAACGAAGATGATATTGGTTTAATCCAATAACAATTTGCTGGAGAAAATAAAAGATTATATCCACAATATGAAGTAATTGATCACGAGAACACAATAATAAAATAATTTACAAAGAATGAAAATTTTGTTATCATATGGAGAAAAAAATACAAAAATGATGTGTTTACAATGTTTCTAACTTCCATTAAATAATAATTAAGAGCTAACTATATATCAGGAACAAATAGGAGAAGTCCTAACCCTAATAGTGGAGTTGTAGTTGAAGTAAAATGCAAGAAACGGAATAGGGGAGGAAAAATTGAGCAGAGGTGAAACATATAGGTGGCACTTTGTGTGGAGCCGCATCACCGGGTGAAAATCACCTTGACGCTGAGGCACCCAGTTTCGGGTGCCGTTACTCCAAAATCTTGATTTTCTTCATCCCAATGTCATCTTCTAGTCCAATACAAATTCAAACTCCTAATTGGGCTTCCAAGTAGAATTTAAACCAGAATTCGCCAAGTGAACTTGAATAGGATTCAACGGTAGCATTCCAGATGAATTATTCTTAATGTGCACTTTAATTAGAACTCTCAATTATTTTCAATAAAGAATTTGGATCACGCCCAAATTCTAACAATCTCCATCTTAAGACGAATTCTACTACAATGAACAAAACTTCAAAAGAATATCTTTTTACCTAGAGACAAATTCCACTGCAAAGTATAAACTTGAACTCTTCAATGAAAAACAGAAACAAACTTCTCTACCAAAAATTTTCAATTGCAAATATTCTCCACCTCTATTACCCCAACTGAGGGAAAAAGTGGTCTAATTACCACCAAATAAGGTTGAAAAAAGCCCTATAATGAATCACAAATGAATGCATAAAAAAAGGACCTTAGCTGAAATCAACACCTTTAACAACATAATAACCATCAGCAAAATCGTACCTATGTGGAATCTTGTGGACAAATATGGGTCTGTTACTAGTACCTGGGTACAATGACATCACTGATGATGGTGGCAAGGCGAATTTACCCATAACTACTAAATTCAAATGTGATGTATTCATTAAAGAAGACCCCTAACTAAACTTTGACGGTACAGAATCCAACTCCAAATCCACCTGAGTTCTTAAACTACGTTGATTGCTTAAAGATTCTGTATAACACTGTAAGATATATAAATTGGATTTTCTATGTCTCTTTAACAAAACATGGGTTTCTTTATTAATTTTTAGGACTCCACCTTCAACAGTATATACATACACCCTTTTGAATCAAGAGTACTTAAGGGAGATAATATTTCTTTTCAAATCTGGAACGTGTCTCATTGCATCAAGTGTTCTAATAGTCTCATCAAACATCTTTATTCTAACCCGACCAATACCATGTATTCGACAAGATGTATTATTACCGGTCATCACAATACTTTTTGAAAGTTCTTCATATGTTGAAAACAATTTTCGATTGGGAGACATACGAAAAGTGCAAGCTGTATCAAGAATTCAAGTCTCGTCATGTTTGGAGTTATAGTTAGACATAAGTAAAAGATCTACATTACTGTTAGGATTTTCTGCAATACTTGCTTTCCCTGAAATTTTTTATTGTTGATTTGCAGTCAATTCCTATTTATTCTACAACTTAAAACAATCATTTATCATGTATCCTCTTTTCTTGTAATAATTACAAATTTTGAAGTTAGATTTTGACTTTCCCTTGCACGACCACCATCAACAATGAGGCTAGTTCCATGACCATTAGATGCTACAAGATGCTTCATCTTCTCTTTTGAATAAAAATCATCATAGACTTCTTGACAGTGAGATTATCACGACTATACAAAATTGTGTCTCTAAGAGTCATGTATGAAGTGGGCAATGAACACAATAAAATCATTTCAAATCTTTTTCATCATATTTGACGTCCAAAGTCTCCAAATCAATGACGATTTCTTTTAAAAACAGCTAGGTGATCCTCAAGAAATGTATCTTCTATCATACGAAGAGAATATAGATGTTGCTTCAAATGCAATTTGCTAGTAAGACTTTTTGTCCTGCATAATTGTTTCAATTTTAACCATAATGCAGCGGCTGACTTCTCCTTCAAAAAGTCCTAAAGAATATTATTTGAAAGATGATAATGTATCTGAAATTGGGCCTTTCGATCATTTCATTGTTTTTCTTCTAGAGTCCAAATTGTGGGTATCTTGTCAAATTCCAACAACGCATCGTCCAAATTCATATGAACAAATACTGCTTCTATCTTTACCTGTCACAAAGATAATCTTCCATTGCAATCTAATAGTGAAATATCATACTTCATAGTTGCCATCACGAAAAACCTTGATCTTCCCAATAATTTCAAAACTAAAAGCTTTGATACCAATTTGTTACCAGATTAATCTAATACCAATTTGCTGGAGAAAAAAAAAGATTATAGCCACAATATAAAGTAATTGATTACAGGAACACAAGAATAAAATAATTTGCAGAGAATGAAGATTTTATTATAACATGGTGAAAAAATATTAAGATTATGTATTTACAATATTTCTAACTTCTAAATCATACTGAAGAGTTAATTATATATAAGGAACAAATAGGGGACATCCAAACCTTAATAGTAGAGTGGTAGTTAAAGTGGAATGAAAGAAAACAGAGCAAAGGAGGAAAAATTGCGCAAGAGGCGAAATATACAGGGGTGGCACCGCAGCCGCGAGCAAAAATCGCCTTGGCGCCGCGGCACCCACTTTAGGGTCCTTTACTCTCAAATCTTGATTTTCTTCAACCCAATGTCCTCTTCAAATCCAACACAAATTCCAACTCACAATTGGGTTTCCAAGTAAAACATAAGCTAGAATTCACCAAGTAAACTTGAATAGGATTCAACAATAGTATTTCAAATAGAATTTTTCTTAATTTGCACTTTAATTAGAGCACCCAAATTCTAACAGTTTTGTTTTAGGAACACTTTGACTTTAGTTGATTGATGAACGATAATGTAAGACTTGAGAGTTTGATTTAGGTCTATCGACACTAGCCTGAAATAGGAAAACAAAAAAAGAAAGAAAGAAGAGTTAATAACAAAAATTGGAGGTGGATGCTGTTATTTGACTGGTCTTCATAGTATATATATGGTTGTTTTCCTTTTCCTTTGCAAATTTTATGTACTTCAAATGCCCGTGACAATAGTTCTATACCGCAATTGTTAACCAAGTTGTGTTTTTAATTTCTCAATAGATTGCAGTAGTGTTGAATTGGTTCAAAGGAGTTCAGTGAGAACATTGGCTGATTGTTTCAATTCGTCTCTTTTACTCAAGGTTTGAATTAATTTTTTGTAATTTTAAATTGGGAATTTTACAGTTATCTTAAACACATCCATTTTCACGAATGTTTCAATATTGAATGTTTGATACTTTCATCATAGCTTGTTACAAGATGTTTTTAATTTTCTTATATCAAAACAAAATCATCACAAGGGGAAAAAAAAAAATACATATTTGAGGATTTAAAAAACATTGCGGCTCAAGAAGCATATAGAAACTTATTGTGATCGACAATTATTTGATATCAAAATATTGCAATCCTATTTGATGGTCACCGCCTTCGACCAGTTCTGACTCCTAATGAAATTGAAATGCGACGCTATACTGCTCTAGACTGAACAAGATTGATGATACATGTATTCGTGACTTTGTTTTTAGGCATCAACGGATATGGCTCATTCTAAATTATTGCTTTTTTTCAATGGGGATTTTTCATTTATTTAAATGTGGTTTAAATCAATGACAAAGATAGGTCGTTGGTGAGCACATTGAAAAAAATTACACGAATATGTGCACAAAACCTTCACTGTTCCAACATATGCAATGCCTATCGACGTGTAAATTGGATATAGAAAATACGGATAAAGTTGTTTTTAGAGACTGATTTGGTTGATTGATGAACAATGTTACCAGTCTTAAGAATTTGCTTTAGGTAACACCATCATGAAATTGAAATAAAAGTTTGTAATACTAAGAAGAGTATAATTTTTAATATCCCTTTATAGAGAGACATTCTCATACCAACATAAAGCTTATATAAATTGTCCGTACTAAAGACCTTTGACCTTTTGTCAAGTCAATCCCATAAAAGATATAACTATACCAAAAAATATTTGGTTCCCATTTTTTCCAAAATTCATCTCTTCTTTTTAACCAGATTTTTCAATAAAATAATATTACATGCTAATCCAAAACTTTTTCCTTAATTTTTAACCACACATTCTCCATTAATCAACTATTCAAAATGCATTATTTTCCCCAAAATGGAAATCAAACGAGGCCCAAATATAGACTACCGGTTTGTTTATCCTTTCTTACCCCCAAAATAGTACAATAATGTCTTCTACTTTTCAACATTCACCGGCAACAATTAGTTACATCAAGATAGTCTTCGAAATCTTGGCAAACAAATATAGCAGCATTGGAACAAGTAATTGATAAAACCAAACCAGTAGACATAGAGAGTGAAAATATCCAACGGGACTGAAAGGAGGACAATGTATAGAAGAATGATGACGCTATTCTTATAGTTGCCACCTGTTTCTAACTCTGAAAGCGTCAAATAGCAGCAAGCCTCTATGGAAACATTGTTCATCCTGAGAATTCTGCACTAAAGTTTATTGTCTTGTAATTTTAAATGTGCATCGATAGGAGCAAACCTCACAAACCGAAATCCAGGCATTCTGAGGCGTGGGAAAATCACAAACCGAAATCCAGTTCAGCTCGTTTCAGCACAGATGTTACCCTGAAGAAAAATTCTGGTTCCTTTGCCTTTATATCTTCAAGATACCTCGACTCATGTTCATCAGCCTGCAAAATAATATCAAAATTCTTCAGGATTGTTTTAATAGTTTTTCTCAATAGTCACTATAATACATAAAAGTAGCAGGGCCAGCAGCTAAAACTTAAAATCAAACTTAAAAGATATGTAAAGGATTATGGGACAATCATATTTATTTATCTCATATGGCTTCAAACTGTCATTTTATTAATCAGAATTGCTAGAATGTAACATATTTACAACTGCTGCTCTTATATACGATTTTCTAAAAGTAACAATTTTCATTCAAACTCAACTTCAATAGATGCATTCCTCGTTCCAAATTGAATAGTTTTAAACTGAAAATTCATGCCCTGAAGAATTCGTCTCTTGAGAGGAAGACAGACCAAAATACCCAACTTAAGGTAGGTGCAAAAAATTGACATAATTGGAACTTTCATTAGTAGTAGTCCAGACTTAATGTAATTACCAAAAAGGATCTAATTAGCTGATTAAGTTTATCCAGAATAAAACTTAGCTTCGTTTTGTCATAAATTGTTGTATAATCCACAGTAACTAATATATTGCTTTAGCGAAAGAATTCTACAGCACTGACTATAGGAATGGATAATTGAATGTGCATGAATAGAAACAAATACAAACAGGGGTGGAGCCAGACAAAGACGTTGGGGTGGGCAGAAATGAAAAAAAAAAAATTAATAATAATAATAATAAATAAATACATAAATTCAATGAACTCACACCATACGAGATCAAATTTAGAAGGCAATGCTCATGACACTCGGGATAAAGTGATCAGATTCTCAAGTAAGAATCTAGATGCCAACCCTGAGAAGTCTACTAGATTTTCTTAGCTTTTCTTGTTGAATAGGATTGATGCTCTCCCTAAACCCAAGTCCTAAAGAACTTTGACAACCAATAATTCCAAACATTTGAAAATTGTCCAAACACACAATAAAAGATACATGATTGTACGTCATTGTTTTCAAAATACTATATGATGTGGGCATGAGTGTTCTATACCAACACATTCTAATACCACCTGAAGTGAGAAAATCCAACATGAAATATTGACGGTCCAAAGAAATTGGATTTATTTCATGTCTATACTTGACTCACTTCATTAATGTGCTTATAATCTGATTAATTTATATATTACATACTTTTTTTGCTATTAATGCTGGAATTGTGGTTACTGGGCTAAAATGGAATTTGCGTTACATTTGAGCATAAAAAACTCTTTTTACATCTCTATTTAAATCTAGCCAGCCCTCCAATACATATCTGCCCCTGTCTATGAATGAGTCACAAATGTACTTGACAGATACTTGAGAGATAGGTGCTCAATTCTAGTCGGGAATGTAAATTGTGGCCCATTTATGAGGTCATAACCTAAATGTATCATGTCAATCAACCAGTTCAATAGTTTAATTGCATATACTCATTTGTTCCTAATGCGTGTCGTCACATTTCTTTGTTTTGCAACCAAAAGAAAATAAAGAGAAGAAAAGTGCAAGTACTCCTCTTCTTTTCGCCTTACAAGTTTAATATTATTCTTTGGTGGACAATAGCACATGCAACTTATAATAAGACTTCATACATTTAACAAACAGAATTCCCTGTCTTATGCTTACCTCTTTGAATCTAAGAAGAATTAAATTTGACACAGAAGCAGGTTTCATGCGATCCCATCTGAAATCATACCATGGATTGAGGAAGATGAGTAAATTTTAACAAACATGATATCGTTTCATTTGTAAAGAAATGCGCATTTCACCAACACACTAGAAGATACACATGATAAAATAGAAATCAAAGGAATATGTAATAATTAAGTCATTTTTTCTCCGTTAAACATATTAAATTACTATGTAGTTAAGTTCCTCACGATTTAGTTGAAAAGAGCTCCAGTTTGATTTGAAATGTTAATCAAATGGAAAAGAATGAAAATTAGGGTTAGCACAAGAAAGTTTGAAGCGATTCCAGCAAAATGATCCAACTATAATCTATACACAAAGTTAACCATTTCAGCTTGGATACAAGGTTTGCCAGACTTTCAATTTTTTGCTGACTTCAAATATCATCAGAAGGAGCTATTAAATGTAAAGAATAAAACAAATATCTGCACCAAAAAAAAAAATTCAAGCGGGGTGAAATGTCAAGTTGATGCAGAATTTTCTAGAGTTTTCTAGTGCACAGATTATTAATTAAGTCAATGTATTAATGAGTCAGTCAGTCAAATGGTTGCATGGGGGAATTGAGGAGTCATTATTAGAGTTATTAGTCTAGTAAATTTAAGTGTCTAGGAAAAGTAATATGGAGTCTAAACTAGTATAAGTTGAATGTTATGTCTATTGTAAGGGGTAGAATGAAAAGTCTTATTTGAATATTATTAAGTCAAAAATCTCCTCTTATTTTGGTTTTTTCCGTGATTTCTCCCTAAGAAATCTTGGCTCCAATGGTGTTTGGAGTATTCTAAATTTGAAATTGCCCAAATTAGTAGTCTTTGCTCAGCTGGATTTGTTTCACAAGTTCATCATAAAAGTTGTCAAGACAGAAAGTAACTTCACGTGGTCACAAGTTTATCTAAGAGATTATGATGCAAAATTCCAAGAATATGCTAGTTAACATGGAAAGGCTCGATGTTCATTTCAAAAATTCTGGCCTTTTTTTTCTTCTTAAAAAACATGTATCACATATAGCAAATCATACATCTGATAAAGGAAATAGAAACCAAAAGGTTTTATCATGGCCTCTTGACAGCACGAGCAAGATGTTGCCTTCCAAGTCAACAGCATGAAAAATTAGTGCTCAAAGAAGCATATATAAGTGTGGCATATTTCCATGAGATGACTGCAGTCAAATGGATACAATTGAAGGAAAGCAAGAGAGCAGGTCAAATTAAGCATGGATAGGTCTGAATAGACAGAGGGTTATTAGATACATGGATCTTACTGATACATAAGATCTAAAAATAGGCTCATAAATGTAATCTAATCAATCACAAAATAGTGATGAGAAGCTAAAACCTTTTCCAACTAGCTTCCATGCCAAAGTAGGAACTAAAGGTGACTATTTGAGCAACTAGCACAGTACATGTTTATAGCAGGGTGTATTAGTTTAAGCTCTGAAAATTATTTGGTTACGACAAGCAACTTTGTTTTTCACAAACCTCCATACCTCACAAGCATTAACTCATTGACAGATCGCCACATTCCACGTCCAACATCTTTAGGTGCTTGATCTCTTGCACTTCGTCCATGCCACAATTCTTTGGCTATATACATGACTTCTTCGACATCCACCTAGAAGAATTATAAAACATGTCAAGTAAGTATGCATTCTTCAATAACACACGATTCATTCAAATTTTCCAATGAAGCTACTGCCCAAGTTTCAGTACATTACACGAGTTAAGGTAGCTCGATTTCCATAACCTATCATTAGCTAATTTAATTTCTAGTTACTTCTTATATAGTTGAACTACTTAATTGAAAACTGGTAACACAGTTTTAGGCAATCTCAGGTCTATAGAGTGGAAAGTGGGGGTGTCTAAACAGACCAGGCTGCACCATAAATGACCAGTCCCCGTGAACTGACCTGCCACGTGCCAAGCCACAATGTCTAGAGACATGCCCGGGGAAACTGGTCTCAACCATTTCGTTGGACACCTCTAGTGAAAAGTAAAGGGGAATGAGTTTAAACTTTCCATTCCTTGTGAAAGGACAGATACTTTTTTTCTCCTGTTTGATAAAAAGAAGAGAAAATACAGTAGAATCGAAGAAAAAAAATAGATATTTTTCTAATCAGCGAGAGTCTAGAAGTTTCCACTTTTTACTGGACAAAGAAGTTAGAAATAAGTTTCCACTCCAATTTTCATCCCTTCTGAACTTTCCATCAAAAACAGATGTAATTATCTCATTCACTACATAGAAGCCGAAGCACTCAAAATATCGCATCCAATATTATTAGTTCGACAAACAACTGAATCTTCAATTCAATAACTAGATCGCAGAACACAGCTTTTGGCAGCAGAGAAAGATTCAGTGCTTGGAACCCTTTCAGTATTTGCTGTAACCTCACTCCTTTAAAAGTTAAGCCATATTGGTACTGGCGCTTGGAACATCTTGGTATCATCAAGTTCCAGGATTCTGCAGATACAATTGCCCCTTCCCTTTCTAACCCTATATCTGCCCTTCCAATTAATTAAAAGGAACCTTGAACGTGTTAGATGCTGAATTACATCTGTTTTTATTGTGATGACTTCAGCTTAAATCTTATTACATTTTCTGTATAAATATGTGCAAAAATAATTGTAACTAACGATAAAAACAGTGCAGCAACGAGAAAATGCAGAATTGGGTACCTGAACTTGCATGGCTGTACCATATAGTAACTCTTCATGCTCAATAAGGCGCCGATGGAGCACTTGATAATGATCCATGTCAAAATTCACCACTGGCTCCATATGAACTTGAACTCCTGCCAGTTGGGTCACAGTGTAGGAAGCCATTACTTGTCCAAAAATAGCAGGTATGGTTCCTAGGACTGGAATGATACGAACCCGAAACCCTGGTACTATCTGATGATCAATTTCAGTATTATTGTTAAACCTTCTAATAATTCAAAAGATAAGAATGTAACAAGCTGAAAGGAGAAAGATAATACTTAAATAGGAAAACAGTAAGTTCCCAGTCGATAAAAACTGTGTAAAAATCAACCTCTTTGTTGTAAATAAAATATACAAAAATAATATAGCAATATATATATATTTCTGTTAAAAGAATTTTTAATTAATTGAAAAACCCCATGTGCTTACCTGATAATCTGAAGGATTTTCTTCTTCTCCACTTGGTCCTTTAAATGGAAGCAGCTTTGCCTTGGGTTTCTCTAATGAAAATACTACAGGAATGCCGCCTTCAATACCATAAACTTTTTTTAAACGGTGTCTTACCTGATAATTAGAGTATATAAGAGCTCCATTTGGCCAGTTGGGTAATATTAAAAGCAATATTATGTCATTTGCTGAATACCCAAGCAACAGTCAGTTAACATCAGTTGGCGCATAAGGTGACAGTGAGTTTCACATAATTAGCATTTCATGATGAGACAAAACAAGTTAATGTAGTGAGGCAAGTATTTGATTGAAATTATTTTCCAAACTCTCACAAAGCCAAAAGAAAGAAATAACTTAGATCAAGTTTAATCATATTTATGGCCTTGTTTGATATAGAAAATAGCAATAGTTGACAAGTGATAATTATATATTTATCTTTTTCTGCTTTTTGACCCAAGGATATTTTATGATGCACCGACTGCATCAAAAGTCAATGTTAGTGCTCATTTCTCAATGTCGTGTGGATGGAACTGATAAGGAACCAGGATATTCACCATTAAAAGTTCCACTGTGACATGATTAAAGAGGGTCTTGGCCTATAAAAAATGAGAAATATATCTCGAACATGAACATAAATCCACAAGTTAAAATCATTACTGCTCGAGATAATGGATCATTGATTGACTCTCTCAAGTCGGCAACACGTATTCTTGTTGGATCAGCTCTTGCTCCAGCTCCTGTTGCAGATAAAACTTTCAGACCCCTTTGTACACATGCAGCAAGAAGTGCAACCTATATACATGATAGAAAGCAACTTCAGACAAGTGCAACCTATATACATGATAGAAAGCAACTTCAGACATTTAAAGTGCCAATTAATTTCATGAACAGTGACAGACCTTAAGGTACAGCAAAACCAGTGACCAGGTAAAAATTCCACTAAGGAAATAGTAAACTACATAGTTTACAAGTGCCTTCTCAACATAAATAATATGCACAGCTTTTATGTACTTGTCATTACATTTACAATGATTCTTTTATACTGACAAACTGAGAATAAAATCCCACGAACATAAGGTCTTGTACAATTTAGCAAGTTCAATAAATAAAAATCGCCTAACAAATTCATCAAGCAGGGAAATGAAATATAAGTAAGCTGAGTTGTTCCTTGTGCTGACTACAGGGTCAAAATGCAAACATAAATTGGATTAGAAGAAGGCGGTGACAATTGAACCTGCTATAATGTATTCATCACATATATAATGAAGTACATACTCTACCTAAATTGCTCTTTACCTACAGAAATAAACAATGAAGATCCTCTAGCAAGACAACAGGAGATTAATATATCCATCAAGGATTAATGCTTCCATAATTTGAATAGAAGTGTAAGCCAAAAATGTCAAGAAACATGTACAGCTACCTTAGTGTCAATATTATCAATGCAATCTAGAACAAAATCAGGATTCCCAGAAAGAATTTCTTCTTCAGATGATGAATCATATAACAGCACTTTTGCATCAACATGGCACTCTGGGAAAATTGTCGAGAAATGCTTCTTGAGGCAAAGGGCTTTGGGGGTGCCAACATCCTCTCTTGTTGCAACAGCATGTCTATTTAATGATGAAACAGAGACCTTCAGAACCAATCATGTAGTGATTATCAATCCTTGATGAAACATAGACATAACATTCAACATTTTAAGCAAATCAAGACTCCTCAAAAATATTGGCTAATTTGATCTGTATCTCATTTGGACCCATATTGTAGATTCAGGTTGTTCACTAAGGGCTGCTTAAGTTGGAGCAATGGCAGAGGCCATAAGGGAGAAAAACAATGATATGGTAACTAACACTAAAATTTTATCTGAGTACCAGCTCAATCAAATTCAAAATTCTGCCAGAAAGTTATCATTCGATCCAATATACAAATTTCATACGACATTGAAGAAGGATAAACTTGAAAATAAGCAAAGAGGTTATTTATTTAAATTGTATTCAGCACGATCCCAGAATTTTTATTTTTATTTTTTTTAAACACTATTTTAATCAAGGCAAAGCTGAACTTTATAAATGAGTGGCAATGAGACTTGAACTGAGGACCTCCTACCTACTCTAATACCATGTTGAACCAATGCATCTAAAAGCTTGAGCCACTAGATGGAGGTCCAATTTAATTTTTAAATTTGTCTTCGAAATCATGCATGAAACAAAATCATCAAACAGTTTGTCAGTTGACAAGAAGAGTGAAAACGTCATTTTAGTTTGCTGGATTGTTCATATATAATAATAAATTTCACATAGTAGCTTCAAGTACTCATATATCTGCACACTGAAGTACTACTGTATTCCAACTGCTCTATGCCACAAGCAGGTACGTAAAGAGCACTCTGATACCGAATAACATTATAACCATTGTTAAACCTAGAAAGGTCAGTTTTTAGTGGGAAGTCAGTATATGATTACGTTCTTTTAAGATGAGATATCAAACTTAAGGAGTGTTATGAGTAAAATGAATAGATGAGAAGCTGGAGAAGCTATGGATCTTCTCTTTTTGGTAATCAGATCATTATATAGCCTGAAATGTTTTCAATTATTATAGAAACAATGAAATACATCCAATTTCTGAGAAAATATTTCTTCTTACACAATCATAATTTTCAACCAAATTTACAATTACAGGATAGTGAAAATTCTCTTAGTACAGTTCCACTATATGCCAAACTGCCAGTTTTCGCCAATGCTCAGGTAATCTGTAATCGTTATGGATTCATTGGATAAATAATAAAATGACCCAAAAAAGAGCAGAGTAGAAGACTGCAGGAGTGATCTAGAATTTAAGCATGACAAGCAATAAGGAGATGTTTTCACAAAGAAAAGGTACCTGATCAAAATCCACAAGAAGAAGTCTACCTACTCCTGACCTCAAAAGCATAGATGCAGCATGACTTCCAACTCCTCCAAGACCAATGATCACAACATAGGATGAAGTCACTTTTCTCTGGTGTTCCAGTCCAAAGAACTGAATATTCCTGATGAAAGATATCAAAAGAAGTGCTCAGGGTTTAAAAAAACTTTACACAAAGCGTCCACAGTCAAACATCGAAGTATCACAAATCTTGGACAATAATTTGCTTCAAAATTGAAGCATTTGTCCGTCCAAGTTGTCAGTTCGTTTCCTTCCTATTCCTTTTTTTTTTTTTTTTTTTTTTCCAATTATTGCCTTAAGAGAGGAAGACTCCACTTCTCCAGTAACCAGTGCAAGTGAAACTTTCCATCCATTTGAGAAGTCAAATATGACAAGTTTATCTCCCTTTTCCTTTCTAAACCTGATATGTTGTTTTTCAACAACAAAAAGAAGTTAAGACCTATTCCCAGTAAAGTTGGGATCGGCTACACAAATCATTTTTGCCACCAAATTCCATCCATTTGGGAATTCAAATATGAAAGTCTATCCCTATCCTTTCTAAATCGGATATCTTATATTATCAACAAGAAGTTAAGACCTATCTCCATTAAACTTGGGATCGGCTGCACAAACCATTTTTGCCATCAAATCCAAATCTAAATCACTAAAAGGTCTATTGAAACCAAATCTTTTGAAAGCATATCAAGTCCATTTTTAATTATGTTATAGCTATTAGAATTGCATCTCTCCTCTAAAAAGATATTCTTTAGATTCACAAGACATGGTTGAACGTTCATTCCTTAATTTATCTTACATTGTAACTTTATTTGGACCAAAATTTCAAATGAGTGATTGAAAACGTAACCTTCTTTGTTGTCCTCCATTAACCTTTGAATACAACTAGACTTTGAACACGATAAGTACATATTGATCACTTAAAAATTGTAATAGCATTTCTCCATTTTGTCCAACTTGCTCTTGTCATATGCATTACATCTTTTTCAAATCAAACTTAAATAGAAACAATCACTCTCTAGAATAAAATGATGCACTCTAGTGACTCATAATCATCCTTACTCTTACTATAATAAAGGGCATTTTCTGTATTCAGCTTAATTCTACTTAACCTAAAACCTTTAGATTTTAAAATGCTGACATAAAGTTTATAACCCTCCTAGTCTTATCAACTAAATCTATATCAGTTAAAATTATAGTTAAAAGACCCGTCGATTATGCTATTTTAAGAAATTAAATAAATAAAAGAGGGTCTAAGATTCATTTCATCTCAATATATCAATTAAAATTAAAGGGTAATATAGAAGGTCATAATATGAAGAAAAAAGAGTATCCATAGCTGTGAAAATGTAATTTTTTATGCTATTTCAACTCACATATGATAATTGTGTTAGATTTCACTGAGAACACGAATGTTGACATTGTCAAAAAGCCACAGTAGATACAGCTATTGAGAATGAAAATATTTAAAGAGCTCAATGCATCTCCCACAACATAAATGAAGTCAAATGTCCCATTAAATAGTTTATGAAACTTAGTAGGTAAAGTGTAACTTCACTGTGGCATGTTGAGCAAAGAGTCCAAAGACAAACAATTTCAAAAGCTTTTTTTTCAGACATCACCAAAACTAGATAGCATCACGTAGAAACAGGTTGCTGCCTGATCCTTATAGCTGAATTCATCTAGCTTGCACTGCACAATGATACAAATAAAATGACAGGAAAGAAGTACCTAGTGAGTTGTTCAGAAACTATTTCATCAGTTAACAGGTCCGGGCCGGCCAAACCATGATTCATATCCTCCAAGATTTTATGGCTTCTTGTTTGGACAACTACTTTACCTAGTAATAATCATGCTAATGACATAAGTAAAAGAGAAGAAAATGAATATTATGACAGTATGAATATTGACCACAAAAACATACACATGTTATTTCATGTGCAAGATAAAGGGGTCAGTCAACATATATGTGGCAATTTCATACAACGTGTAGTAAACTATCACTTCATCTTTCACTTGGAAAGAGATTGGACTTTCAAGTTGATAAAAGCCTACAAATTGTTTAGAAAAGCAAAGTAATAATACCAATGGCCAAAGTAGTTGTTAAAAAATCCCAGTGGTTAAACCCCATATATGGAACCAGTTGAACCACTGTTTAACCATCTTAGAATTAAAAAAATTATTAACAACAAAATGGTATTTTGGATCTTTAGGACTAGAACCTTAGTTGCAACTATGGCTTTTCAAACAGAATTGGGGCAAAAGCACAGAGTATGCATGTCAGAGCTGATTGACATTAGTATTTTGTGTGTTCGGAAAAATCTTGCCTCCCAAGTTTCTCAAGGATGGAAAATTCTTGCAAACAAATTCCAAACCTATTCTAACATTTGATGCTGATGATTAAACTAGAATGTATTTTTCAGTTGAAAACTTCACCAGTGAATACATTAGGTATCTCAAACTATGGCTATTAAATTTGATGATTATCAATCTTTCACATGAGTTCAACTAAAAGGTCCGAACCCTCACAAAGATAGGTGAGAAACCAAGAGAAAAACTCGAGCTTCAAATGACATATTTGATAAAACCACATTTTATTACATGGAAAGGAACATATTAAAAGCTCCGCAAACTGACATACCATTCAAGTCATATGCCTCTCTATTGTACTGCCTTACCACCCGTCTGCAAAAATGATCGCAAAAAGAAAAAATTCCCAACTTAATGCAAATGACAAGTGCGTTTAAACATCTAGACGACACTGCACTGCACATAAAAATTTCAAAAGAAACAAGGCAAACAGAAATAAATATGAATTAATATGTGTGAGTGCGTTTGTTAAGATAACTTTATAAAGTGACCTGGGCAGAAGCTTAAAGATAGCAATGGTGGCGGCAGAGCCCAGTAGAGCTCCAGCTCCAATCAAAACCGAATATTTCGATCTCTCTCCCATCTCTTTGTACAGGTGCATAACTCTGTGACGGTCAGCGGCCAGGCTCGGGGGTTTTAATCACTCCACTTACACGAGAGTTAAATTTAAAAATTTTGCTCCCAGAGGAATGATGGGTCGAAGTCATCCAAAATATTAATCAAAGTGGTGAAATCGCATGATGCTTTAATTTTTAAGTCAAAAACCATGGTGACTGCACCGAAGAGCAATTTAAAAAATAAATAAATAAGTTAATTATATTATCACTGTAAATTTTATTAAGCCTATCTTTGTCATCCCGATTTTACATTCTTTTCCATTATTTTTTCTACAATATTTATTTTTAATTACAAATTATTCACTAAAATAATATTACACACAAATCAAAATCTTTTCATTTTTTCAACCACTCATTTTTCATCAATCATTATTCCATAATACATTTCTTCAAATTAACGGGGCAAGTACACCACAACTTTCTTATTTATTTAAATATCCTCAATTAAAATTACATAATTAAAATTTTAATATATTTTTTTATTAAATAAATTATTGTTATAACACAAATATAAAACCTAATTTCTATCTTTTTCCTAAACATTTCATTACTCTTAGCTTTTCCGACTTTTGCTCTCTTCCACGGAGGCAAAAAAAAAAAAAAAAAAATAAAATTAGTCACAGTAAATGAATTTATACTCTATTTGACCACGATTTATTACTGAATTTTTTCAATTTATTTGTCCAGTTTAAAAAATAAGAATCTGATTTTTTGTTAATTCGAGCAGATGTATTATGAATTTAAAAGAATCAAAAGTGTGATGTGTGCAAGTCTATTCTGATTATCCCAAGCTTGAGTTCTATTCTGATTCAACTAAACAAAAGTGTCTCATTTCCGAGTTAACATCGTCTTGAAACATATATTTGCTTTCAAAAAAAGTAGAATGGGAGAAAAGGTTGGGAAAATTGAAGATTAATATTGGGTGATAAGTACACCACGATATTATATATATATATATTTCAATTTTTTGATTTTATTGAATTGGGAGTATAATTGTAAATTTGTTGTGGTGTATTTATTAAAAATATATTTTAATTGTGGTGTAGTAATTAAAATTTGTAGTAGTAACATAATTACCCAAAAAACAATTAATAAGCCTGGATGGAAAATGACTTAATTGTCCCAATAAGAACTAAAGTTATGTTTGTATTTTCGATTGCTTGTTGAAATTTAAAATATCGAATTTTGATTACTAAACTTATCCAAACATTAGACTCACTAGCATAACATCTATTTCAAACATCTAACGAAATTGGTGATATGGCTAATAGAATGTACACCTGACCGTCACACAACCCAAATTATCACGTAAGAAGTGTCTTTTATTGCTCACAAAATTTTGAAAAATCTCTTTAATTACTCACAATACTTTGAAAAATGTTTTCGATTGATCACTTAACTAAGATGTGATCGAATTTTGATCACTAAAGTTATAAGAATAATGTCAACATGTTGTTCGCTAAAATGTGTACCGCAAGTGCACATGTCATATACAAGTAATAAAGTAGACAAATTAATTCTAGTTGTCGATTCTACGAGAAATGATTACTCAATTACATAGTAATTAAACTTAATTTTAAAAACGAAACTCACAATAAATTTGAATTTTTCAAATGATGAGAATAGTTTAAAATTCTTCAAAAATAACAAAAAGATCAAATAATAAAATTGAGGAAAGCACAAAGCACAAGCTCGTTGGTCACTTTGTTCCCAATATCCTGAGTGTTAGAGACGGAAGGTCAAGTCGAAAGCTAAAGCTAACGCCTCCCTCGGATCAAGTCAGCACTACCCACTTTATCGCTCCTAGCATCCCCGAGGAAAGAGAGAAGAATCAGGCAACTAGCCGCTGGAATGATAGTGGCGATATGCAGCAAAAGTGTAAACATCACAGAGCACTTATGTTAGTGAAAACAAATGGAATTTCCCCATAACGTGCACTATTTGTTTAATACTTCATGAACATCTCTGAAATACGATTGAAGCATAGACATATAAAGAAAAAAGTAACAAATGTCACACACAAGAACTCCTTCCAGCCTTTTATTACTCAGTAATATAAGGAATGCACCAGTTTCAGTGAGGGAACAATATAATATCATATTGTTACATTAAACACTGAGCCAAATATATAAAAATTCTCATATGTACTCCAACTTTTAGGGCGATTAGTTTTTGGACAAAACTACAGGTACATGCCCAACTTCACATGGTCTATACAAGACACAGGATGGGGTGATATTTTTAGACAATATTTTAATCATTTGGACCTCACTCCATGTGAGTGTTCCGTAAAATTCTGTAGACCATACCCCTGTACATATGGCATTTTCCTTAGTTTTCAACAAGATGGCATCTGTCCATGCCTTACTGCAGCAATCAATATCATAGATTTTTGTGCCTTGCCATCAGCACATTTCTACATACTCAGTCGAGAAAAAACCCACACGCCTATAAGCAGTCCAGCGCATGCTATCCAGAAATATCGCATACTCAAGGAATCTCACACAAAGATGCTGAGAAATGGTACCTATGCAGTGCTACCATCAAGTAAAGTTCATATTGCAAATATTTCGTCCCCCTTTCGAATGTGCGCATTCCTTACACATGTGAAAAGTCAACCCACAACTTAACCAAAATACGCCCACAACTTAACCAAAATACGCCAATCACGTGTATATTAATGTGATATTGTTAGCTAAAAAATATATGCCGCAAGTACACGGGTGCGTTCAAGTACTAAAGTGGATATTGAGTCTAAGACGATCCCTCGAAGTGTGTTTGTTCCAATTACACGATAATTGATTCAAATTATCGATAAAGATACACAATTAAAATTTTCGAAGTTAGAAATGAAAAGAAAATAATTTTAGACTTTAATTAAATTGACAATTGTGAAAGTGATAAGATTTTAGATTTTAAATGAGTTAGGATTTACGATATCAATTAATAGTTATTTCATTAATATCTCAATAAACCAGAAGTGTACATCACCTAGTTATAATGTTAGATTCGATTTTTCAATTTTAGTTAGTTATCTCTCTTGAACGAAAATAAGTCTAGTTGATTAGTTTTTACCCACCATATCTCTATATTGATAAAAACACAACCAACCACATTAAATCGTAGTGAAAATAACTCAATGTGTCACCTAGAGTTAGGAGTATATCTCTATCTCCTAAAAAAACCTAGGGCATTAATTATTTTGTCTAGAAAACACAACAATCTCTCAATAATTGCACAAACCACCTAACTCAATCATCTATTGGCCAAATAAATTATGAGAATGTAGACACAATAAAAAATGCACAATAACAATGGCAACTTTAACATTAAATGGTAAATATATTGATATTGATGAAACTTAGGTCAAGCTAACTCATAAATCTCAACTTTAAACACTTAGTCCATTACACAATAGAAATAGAACATGGAAATAGAGATAAAATCCATTACAAAATAAGAAAGATAATAAAAAGATACAAGATAATAGAAGAAGCACGTTTGTTGAATGTATTCTTGAAGAAATGAAGGGTTGAAATTTTGAATCTTCTTTTGAAATCTCAAATCTTGCCTTGTATTTCTTCATTTCCTACTCTCTTTTTTCCTCTCAAGCCTAGGGTTTTTTTTTTGTGTTTTAAAAGAACGATAGATAGAATCGCCTCCAAATGGTTGAAATAAGCATTTAAAAAGGCCTAAAATTTCGTCCCACTTAATTGCAAAATGGCTCCAAAATTTTAAAATGGAAAATAAGGTCCCAGCCCAGCAGCCAAGGTGCATGAGCGCGGGTAAGTGGCGCCACTTCACTTTCTTCCTTTTTGTAGCTCGGTCCTTCGAGTAATTGCACGTTTAGTCCCTCAACTTTTATATTGTACATTTAAATTCTAAAATTTTGACTTTCCTTTCAATCACACCCTCCAATAATTGCAATACAAGGTCCCTAAACTTTCGGTATTTGTGCACTTTGGTCCCCAAAGCCATATTTTAGTACACCACTTTTGGTCATTTTTCCTTCATTTAGCTTTCTTCTCCTCCAATTTTGAATTTTAGCCTATAGCAACCACAATTACACAATTTTGAATAGGGATTCACTCAATTTAATCGATAATTAACTTGTTAAAGTATATAATAAGTTTGTAAAAACACATTTATCAAACACCCCTCAAACTTAAGTTCCTACTCGTGTCGAGCAAAATTAACTCCTAGCACAATCATGCAATATGTTATAAGGACCAACAATGTTAGGTAACTTGTCAAAGTATTTATGAGTATAAAATTGTGTAATCAATTCACAAATATACAAAATCATGCTACCAAAAAATAATGCAAGGTTGTCCAATATTTGATCGGTGTATGTGTGTGCATTGTCATTTTTAGTCATCATCTAATTAAAAAACAATTATCAAGATGGAAAAATATTTTAAATTGGCTCCAACCTAACCTTTTGTGGTCAAATATTTCATTTTCCGCTCGTGAGATTTACACATTTTCCCGGTCTAAATCTAAAGATTGTTCTCACGTCACTTTTTTTCTTTTCTTGCTCGAATTTGATTCAGTTTAACCAGTAATTTCAACTCTAGTTATGTGCTGATTTTCCACTAATGAGTGCTTTTATATTCTAGATTATACTAATTTATTCAAACCTACTAGTTATCTAATCCTTAATATCAAATACAATTTCATCAAATCAATTTCTTTTCTTTTTCTCAATCAAATTTTATGATTTACCTCACTCCCTTAAGCTTTCTTATTTAACCCGTGTAGTGAACTTTAAGTCGATAGCTCTCCGGTTGTTTAAACTAAAGGGTATCGGGTTTTGAGATACCCCAACGAACTTAATAACTAGAGTAAAAAAGACTACGAAGTGAGGTCTAAGATTCAATAGGTGCAATATCATTCTTTGAAGCACAACGAAACAAAATGGGGCTTAGATTCCTAGCATATAGTCATTACTTAGTTTATAATTGGCAAATTACACTCCACACAATTGTTGTCTCGTGCATGGAATCAACAGATACGTGAATAGAAGTTCATGTACAAGTCACAACCTAGTTCTTCCAATTCAATTCTTTTTTTTCCCATTAATCAACCATTTTTACATCTAGACAACAATCAGTCATGACTATTGTGCTCACAGTAACATAAAATCTCACATGGACAAACAAATTCTCAAGATTGAGACAAATGGCATGGTTGGACATAACTTATGAATTATATAACAATTTTAAACATCACAATCAAATCAATCTAACATGTCAATACCAACACCAATATAAACATAATATAAAAGCACGATATCTAACAATATATAAGCTCAGTATCTCATCAACACCCCCAAACTTAAGTTACACATTGTCTTCAATGTGTACAAGAATAATATAAAATAAGGAAAGAGAGTTGATGACACTTTCCCAATTGAATTTTCGTTGAAGGATGCTTGTGATGAATTTTTGGCTATTGACATTTTATACGATTCACCCCAAAACTTGTTGAGATCCATTGGTGGCTAGGACTTCAAAAATTTTG
Organism: Osmanthus fragrans; assembly: GCA_019395295.1. NCBI lineage: Eukaryota > Viridiplantae > Streptophyta > Magnoliopsida > Lamiales > Oleaceae > Osmanthus > Osmanthus fragrans. Next base: position 9,218,674 of record CM033341.1, read on the forward strand.
ATTTACAAAAGAATGGTATTAAATAAAAATGTGATAGCAAAAATATTAATCATAAGTAACTATCAAAAAGTATAAGGGTAAGAAAATTGAGTTGCCTCCCAACAAGCCCTTTTTTTAAAGTCGCTAGCTCGACTTTAGGGCTTGATCACTTCGGGTTGGCAAGAAGAATGGATGACTTTTCTTTCGAAAAATCACCTCCAAAGTGTGGTTTTAATCGTTGCCCATTAACCTTGAAGTTCCCATTTTTCTCATGATAAAATTCAACCGTTCCATGTGGAAAGATTTTAGCGATGGTAAAAGGACTCAACCATCTTGAGCAGAGCTTTCCGGGGAACAATCGGAGTCAAGAATGGTAGAGAAGAACATGTTGCCCAACAAAGAGCTCCCGCTTCACAATGTGTTTGTCATGCAATTTCTGTCTTTTCTTTATAAATTCGGCCACTCTCATATGAATTAAGGCAAAGTTTATCAAGTTCATTCAATTGAAGCAATCTTTTCTCACTAGCCAATTTCTCATCAAAATTTAATGATTTCTCACCGGGAGATGACAAGCTTTCCCAAATAGAAGGTGGTAAGGAGACATACCAATAGCGGTTTTGAAGGTAATGCGAGAAGCCCATAATGCTTCATCCAATTTCTTTGACAAATATTTTCTCAAGGCGCTCAATGTTAACTCTAGAATCCTCTTCAACTCTCTGTTCGAAATCTCAACTTGGCTACTAGTTTGGGGATGATAAGGAATGGTCATACGATGCTTCACTTCATATTAGGTCAATAGTGAGTTGAAGAGACGATTGTAAAAATGTAGCTCGGGAGTGCCATAGTGAGATAAAATATTTTTATTTAAAAAGTTTACTATCACCCGAGCTACATTTGAGAATGTATTGATTTGAGAATGATGAAGGAAAATGCCCCACGAAATCAATACCCCACACATCACAATTTTCTACCTCCAATATAGACTTCAACGGCATTTTATTTTGATTGGAGATATTACCAATACGTTGGCATCTATCACATTTGGAAACAAGAGTCTGGCATCCTTAAATAATGTAGGCCAATAGAACCTGATTAAAGTACCTTGGATGCAATTTTCATGGCACCAAAGTGACCACCATAGGGAGGGGTGACATTGCTCAAGGATTTGTTCCATTTCATCTTTCGGCAAATGATGAGATCCCGGTTGGGGGAATCGCATAGAACTCTCGGAATGAATTGAAAACACCGAGAAAGCCAAAATTCAAGTTGTAAATGATAGGATCTCGACCCGAAAATTATTGAAACAAACAACCAAACAAGAACGAAGTTTGAAAGACCCCTTGATTACAAAATCAACGAACCTCGATTTGCGAACGCCACAAAGGGTGACTAATCATTTGATAAGTTCTAAGGGTTTAAACGCCACAAATATAAAATATTTGATAAGTTTGAAAAGTTCATCAAGAACCATTGGAGAGAAAATTCTCAATTTTTATTCATATCAAAAGTCTTAAAGTTTACAATGAAAAATAAATTTATTTATACTAAAGCAATAAACCCTAAGAGAAACAGAATTAAAAAAGTCCTAAAATAATAAAACTTATCAAAATTAAGAATTATAGTAAAATATGGAAACTCTCGCAAAAAGAAAATATTCTCCCAAAATTAGTGCTATTTCGAATCATATCAGCATACATCTCCGAATAAATTGATTCGGGCCCCATTTGAACAACAAAGGATCTTCCAAAAAATAATGATTGACGTCGGCAAAGAATCTCTTTTTTCGTTGGTAAGAAAGATCCGGAGGAGTGATGCAACTAGCAAAAAAATTCACATGGTCCGCATACCATGGTGTATGAGCGACTTGTAGGAGATGCATGATTTGCAAGAGTTGCTCATTGGGGAGTACCTCATTATTTTCCCATTATTTACCACTTCCTCGGCTTGCTCAAGCATAGACAAATGATTGGCAAAAACATTTCTGGTCCCCTTCTTATCACGGATTTCCAAGTCAAACTCTTGTAGAAGAAGAACCCATCTAATTAACCGAGACTCGACATCTTTCTTTGCTAGCAAATACTTGAGGCCCGAGTGGTCTATGCTCGACCTAATGAAGTAAGATCAAAATTTATCAAATGCAAATACCATGAGCATCTCTTTTACGGTAGTAGCATAGTTCAATTAAGCATCAGTCAAGGGTTAGCTAGCATAGTAGATGACGTGCAAGATTTTATCTCTCATTTGTCCCAAAATCGCCTCAATGGCATAATCACTTGCGTTGCACATAAGCTCGGAAAGAAGAATCCAATCCGGGGCTACAATAATAGGAGCCACGATGAGTTTCTCTTTAAGAGTATTGAAAGTATGGAGACACTCTCGAGAGAAGCCAAATGGAGTGTTCTTCAAGATATTGAATGTAACTTCTTAGTCTTGGACTCTTAAGATTAGTTGCCCCTCTTGCACTTCAATCAAAGACCGACCAGTAGCAAAAAATGGTTGTCCTAAGATAATAGGGATCTCATGGATCTCCTTCTTATCAAGAATAATAAAGTCGGTTTGGAATATGAATCTGTCCACTTTGACTAGGACATCCTCAATGACACCTCTTGTGATGTGATCCAAGAGTTGAGCCCAGGACGAGACCGTTGATGATCGAAGGAAGATTAATGACGCGATCAAGGGCAAAATGGGTAAATCAAGCGATGTGGCTACTTTTTCATTCAACGATGGACGACACCATGATCTACGCAAGAAAAGAAGCAAGTTTCATATTGGGGTTGAAGTCCGAAATCAGTTGGATCAACATGATATAAGCAGCTGAAGTTGGAAGCTTACCTCAACACGTTGCGACCGCACAGTGTTACACGCCTTGCGGTTGCACAGTAGCTGACCGAGACTTGCAAAGCGCCTAAACTTTGTGCTTTACGACCACACAGCTTTGTACTATGTGGTTGCATGGTACAAATTTTGGCAAAATATTTTTTTTTTTTTTTTTGCGAGTTTCATTGTTTCTATAGAATTTCACTTTAATTGACATTTTGTGATATTTTAGGTATTATTTCCATTTTTACCTATGTTTAATGTCTTAGTATAAATCATTTTCATATTTCATTGTAAAAAAACTTTTGACATATTATTAATTAAAGATAGGCAATTTGCTTTCGAATTATTATTCTTCGTCGAACAATTTGAACTCATCAAGCGTGTTCTTGTGGTGTTCAACACCAGGTGCGAATAACGAGTTGTGTAATCAAGAGGTCAATGAATCTTCTTATTATTTAGTTGTTTGATTTATTGTTCTTGGTTCAAATTCAAAATCGGGTATTTTTTTCTAAGGTGCGAAGATCTATAAATGTATTTTTTTTCTTTGGACCTCAACACTATCTCATATATAAGCACTAGACCCAATTTGTATTTGTCATCCATGTCTTCCATCTCTTTTTCAAATGTCATGTCTAATTCTTTAGGCTTAACCTTGCTAGATGTTGGAAAATATTTATTTTTTAATCTACCATCTTCATTTATTTGGTTCTTGTACTCCTCTTTATTAGCAGGGCTTAATCCTGTGATAACATAAACTTGTATATGGAGAAACTGACAGCTTTTTCCAAGCCTAAACAAAACTACAATTCATCATCATTGACAGATACAACCCATCGTAATAATAGGTAGTGAATTAGTTGAGCTGATATTTTTATGTTCCTTATGTCGTACAGCTTATCGAAGCACGACTTAAAAAACATCTCCTTATGGACAATATCTTAAGTTTCATATACTTTCTCTACATTCAACACGTCAGAACGTGTTGTAACCTTTACATCGCATCGATCGTTGATGTTGTATATGTACTCCATCTTGTAAATTGTATGAGATTATTAGATGTTCAGTTTTTTAGTTAAGGATAGAACAGACCATCTAGGTGGAATGAGATGAGAAAAATAAAAAATATTAAAAGTATTTATTTGACGAGATCTCTAAAACTTGTTAAATTTCAGTATTACTTGGAAAAGAATATGCAAATTTAAGTTGCCGACTATGGAAATTTAAGTTCCAGTACAATTCAGGGCAGCGATCACTTGGTTTCAAGGACAAATTTTTCTAGTACAAGTAAATAAATGAAAAGGTTCCTCAAATATTCAACTACCAAAGCCTTGAAGAGTTAGAAAAATCAACATACAACAGAATACTACGAGATTCACATTTTCCAATCCACATTAAGTGCTAATACAATTTTAATAAATCAATCAATTTTCAATCATAGTTAAAGCTTAACAGTTTCATGCTAACACTAATCGCTTTAGCAAAGTCAAGACTTTAACTTGCTGAATAACAAAGATTTTAAAATTCCAGTGAATGAAATAAATAAGATATAAAAGGGGAAACAAAAATGATCCAGAGTTTTCTATTCTTACAAAACTTATACAAGCACTCAAGGTACATCGGAAAATTGAACAAGAAAGTCATTTTTTGCATAGTCAACTGACAATTGGAAACTAATACAAATTCAAACTATAATGTGATTTTTTCTCAATTCAAAAAAATATATATCACACTATAATACAAAGTAGCAGTAACTAAAAATGGCAAAAATAATATTCAAAATTAGATCAAATTCCAGCAATTAACTTAAAGTGGGAAAAAAGCAAAACAATAGAGTTCAAAGTTAATAAAATTTGAGTTTTTAATAGAGAACCATTTGACCTCTAATAAGATTGTTATTTTACATTGAAGAAAAATATCATACTGGATTAAAATTATCAGTCTTGAGAAACAAAATTATCAAATTAAGACAAATTTCAAACAAAACATAGGTAAAGACGTTCTCACGTTTCTAGTTTTTTACCTTAAAAAAATGTGAATTTTTGCTTAATCTTCCTCGCTTTTTGAATATTTTCTTAGATAGTGAACACTGGTTGCCATTGAAATTAGATAGGTACAGAAATTTTCCGTTCAATTATTGAAGGTTTGAAGTTTGAAGAATGAAGTTTGAAGTTTGAAAATGCCGTTCAATTTCTTTTTCACGGCTATTGCTTTGTTTTCTCTTGGGCTGTTGAGAAACAACCGTTTCTTTACTTTAGGAGATAAGGGTAAAAAGGAAAAATAGAAATTAATAGCTTTTATTTTTTTTAAAAAAAGAAAAAACTGGTCAAAGGACCAAAAATAAAAAACTTAGCCGGGTCAAAAAGCCAATTACTACTATTCACACTTATATTTTAATCTAAATTGAGAACATAGCCTTTGTTTGAGCTCCATTCTTTTCATAAAAAAATGTATTTTTGAATAGTGTATTGATGAAAAACGTGTGGTTAAAAAATAAGGAAACATTTTGAATTTGAGTGTAATATTATTTTATTGAAAAATTTGTGATTGAAATGATGTTAAAATATTGTTTAAGAATGTATTTTTTTTTAAAGAATGAGACTAAGGGACATAAAGTTTTAAAATCCATTAAACTCCTAAATAGTTTTTTTTTTTTTTGAAATAACCAAATGATCCATTCTAAAGTAATTCTGTCTAAAATAACCCACTCTAATTTTTTGTTCAAATTTTTTTAAAATCTAAAATGGCTTCTTTGTCGTTTGTTTCACTTCCCTCAGGACCGAGGAAATTATAATAAAAGACCTAGAAATGAAATCATATTTCCAAAATGACCTTTGACCATTTTAAACAATAGAAACTACCAAAAATACCCCTGGCTTAAAATTGCAACATAGTCATTATAATATAAAAAGAAATACAATAAGGTCCTAGAACTACTTAAAAATTTATGAATTCAAAACCTTTAATAAGTTTAACTCCTGATATTATACAAAATTTTATTGATCTAAGAACTGCAACAAAATGTACACTAAATTATTTAAGAGAAGAATTAAAAAGTCTCTTTACAGAATATTTAGATCCAAAATTTAAATATAAAAATACTTATATAAATAGTCAAGCAATTAGAATTAAAAATGATATACATAAAGAAATTGTCAATCTAGAAAAAAGAATTGAAAAATTAAATATAATCATTGAAGAAAAAGTTTTAACAAAAGATAGTGAATTCTATAAATTTTATTGTGATTTATTAAATACTTATGAAAATATTAGTTGGATTTTAATAATAGAACAAAGATAAAAAGATTTTTTATATTAGACTTTGAGATTTTGTAGACGGTTATAGTACTCCCCACTCTAGTTGGTATCAGAGCCATAGATCATAATCATAAAATGATAATAGAAGACATAGAAAATTAATATAAAGTAATAAAACAAAAATTTAATATAATAATAGGTAAACCTATAATAAAGAAAGAAGCCTTAAAAATCATGGGGTATTTTTATAGAAGGCCTGATCAAGTGATTCAAAACTTTTTTTGACCTAACTTACCATAAAAAAGTTTTTGGGCCTTTTTTAGGTTAAAATGTCCAAAGCATCCTTGCACATATAGTTAAAATATCCTAAATACCCTTAGTATATAATGACTATAATGCCCATTTTTCAAATTATGTAACCGTTAATTCACTTTCACAGCTTTCTTCTTCTTTTTCTCTTCTTCCAGTTTAATCTTTGTTCTTTTTCATTTTTTATCTAGTTTTACTCAAAGCATAATGGAGCACATTCAAAGAACAAGCCCTTATATTTCTACATGTTATATTGGTAAGGTATTCTTCTCATTTTTAATCTTTTGTTTTTTTATTTGTAGATATATTCATTGCTATTTCTGTTAAGTATTTGAATTCATTTTTCGATCTAAGGTAGCTTTGAAAAGCAAAATCTCGTATGTTTAAGTTACAGAATCAGAGTTCACGTTTTAAACGACTTTAGTCGTTTAGTCGTTTAAAACGACCATAAAATTACTGCAGTTACTTTAGATTACTCTAATTGATTATTTTCTAAAATCTTACAATCTTACAGATATGGACTCAACAATATGGATTGTTATATTTTATTTTGGTGATTTTATTAATGATGATGAAGGAAAATGGATATGGAAATGAAGCGGCGGTGATGAAATGGTGGAAGGAGTTCAAATCATGATCTATATTGTGTAGCGCTAAACATTTGCAAAGTTTATTCATTTTCACATGGAATTGAGATGAGATTTCTTCTACCTGAAAATGGACAGTTTTCAGTTCCAATTAAAAATATTTCAGGCAGGCAATTGCAGTGGTTGCTATCTTTCAACAAAAAAGAATCTCATTGTCCAATTTGTGTAACATTTGTGAGCAAAGATTTGATTTATCATCCACAAGAAGAAGATAATGATTCATTTTATGAAGTGGGAGACGATGAAGTTCATTGTGAAATGCAAAATGAAGGGAACAATCTTCATTGTGAAATGCAAGCACATGATAACGATGAACTGAATCGGACTGAGAATCTTAATTGGGATGAGTTGGAGATAGCCCAAGGCAATAATGTGGATATTACTGAAAATGGAAACACTGTTGTTTTCTCTACACATAGATCCGAGATGCTTCAAAACAATAGAGAAGAAAATCTTTTTACTAATGAGCACCTTGTAGCTTCAACTCTTTTATCACATATGATTCCCGAAGTTGCAGATTTAGATCGTCAAATTTTCAGCACCAAAAAAGATCTTATGATGAAAGTCAACATGCTTGCAATGAAGTACAACTTTGAATTTAGAGTGAAGAAATCAATAAGGAAGTCTATATAGTTGTTTGTATAGATAAATTTCAAATGGCGTTTGAGAGCAATTAAATTCAAAAATTGTGATTACTTTCAAATTCGTAAATATGTACGTGAACATACTTGTTCTTTGAGTATTCGTCGAAATGATCATAGACAGGCAAGATCGTGGGTTGCTGGAAGACATATAATGCCTAAGTTTCAAAATCTCAACACTGTATATAGACCCGCAGAAGTCATTAATGACATACGTCGAGAATTCGGGGTGGAAATGAGTTATCGAGGGCACGGAAGTCACGAGAATGTGCTTTAGAAGTTTTAAGAGGTTCTTCTAAGGATAATTATGCTAAATTGGGCTTATATTCTCATAATTTAGCTATAACTAATCCTGGAGCAATATTGTCTTTAGAGATTGACAGTGAAAATCGCTTCAAGTATTTTTTTTATGGCTCTCGGACCTCGCATTTGTGGATTTCACTCTTCAATGCGGAAGGTAATTGTCGTTGATGGAACATTTTTTACTGGAAAATATAAGGGTACGATGATTATTGCTACTTGTCAAGATGCAAATATTCAGATTTATCATCTTGCTTGGGGTATAATTGATTCTGAGAATGATGCATCGTGGACTTGGTTTTTTACGAAGTTGAAAGAAGTAACGGGGGATACTGAAGATCTTGTTGTTATATCTGATCGACATCAAAGTATTAAGTTCAAGTTGTCTATCAAAATGCCCATATGGTAATTGCATATATCATATAAAAGGTAACTTAAGGACAGTAACTCGGAAAACTGAGATTTTTCTACTTTTTAAGAAAGCAGCATAGGTATATACTTTAGAAGAATTTGGAAATTATATACGCGAAATCGAGAGAATTAACATTAGTGCTTGGAATTATCTAGTCAAAGCACGTTTCCATACTTGGGCAAGGTCGCACTTTCAGGGGAACCGTTACAATATCATGACATCAAATAATGCAGAGTCACTGAATTCGGTATTTAAGAAAGATCGACAGAATCCGATTCTTGCTTTGATTGAGAGTATTAGAAAAATGGTTATCTTCCTCGGTCCCAAATACTCCATCAGTCCTAAATGAATGGCCTCTATCAAGATGTTGGCTCGGTCTCATCCAATTCATTATAGTATTGACCTTCTTATTTATCTCTTTATATTTTTCGGATAACCTCTCCACGTGGTGCAACAATTGTCTCAACATATCATTGTGGTCGCAAGAAGCTCGATGATTGCATAAAGATCTTTGACTTGTAGGAACAAAATGCTAATGTACATGAGCAGTCCCCAAAATTGCACCTAATGGAATAAGAGAACAAATAGTTAGCACCAATTCATCGTACAGAAGATGATAAATTAATCCTATAAAAATATACATACATCATCATCACGCATATTCGGAGAAACTCTCTCTCTCTCTGCCTTTGTGGTGGATCTAGATCATTGTCTAGTTCTGTATCACCAACATTCGGGTATCCTCCATCCTCATATAGATAAGCATCTAAGATTGGATCTTCTTTTCTAGTTCCGTGAACGAATAAATTCACATATTGTTGCTTAGTTTCCTTGGGTGAAGTTATCAATGAGCAACGAACTTCGAGCTAAATAATTGATAAACAAAATCCTTTTAGCAACACTTGAGGTAATGTACATAAGTAATTACTATATAGAAGTTATACTCACTTGTGGGTCATCCAAGATTTTAGCAATATCCTAGGAATTAAGAGTAATTGTTGACTCCCAACTACACATTCTCGGCAGCTTATTGATAGGCAATCTAGCTTGATACATGTTTGCTATTTGAGGAATAGCCTCGAACACCCATAACTAAAGATGATGTATAAATTATTTGAAAATATTTAAAATCAAATAAAGATAATGTTTAAGACACAAGTTTTTGTAATTTACCTGTATCGCTAGTGGAAATCCCCATAAAGAATATTTGGGCTTTGGATTCTTTAACACTCTAAGGAAAACGTGTGTCGTAAAATTGAAACATTTTCTGCCCCATGGATATCTATTGAGTAGCTCCAAATCATCAACTATATTTAATGTTCGAAGATTAATAGGTGTATTTTTTTTCCTTGGATCTCAGCACAGTATCTTATATAAGTACTAAACCTAGTTTGTATTTCTCATCCATGTCTTCTATCTCTTTTTCAAAAGTCTCGTTCAATTGTTTAGGCGTAACCTTACTATATGCTGGGAAGTATTTATGTGCCAATCTATTATTTTCATCAATTTGACTCCGGTATTCCTCTCATCGGCAGGGTTTAATCCTGTGATGAGCATAAACTCCTACAGGGAAAAATGGGCAGCTTTATCATCCCCTAAACAAAACCACAATTCCTCCTTGTTGATAGAGACAACTCTTCGTAATAACAAGTTGTGAATTAGTTGGGCAGATATTTTTATGCTCTTGATGTCGTATAGTTTACCGAAACACGACTTCAAGAACATCTCCTTATGGACATCATCTAATGCATTATATATTTTCTCCACATTTAACACATTAGAATGTGTTATAACCTTCGCATCACAGCAATCACCAATGTTGTATGTGTACTCCATCCTACAAATAGCAAAAAATTATTAGAAACTCAATTGAAGTAAAAGTATGTAAATTATATATGCAATTAATTAACAAGAAAAAGGAGAAAAAAAACTTCAAAAGGCCACGACTTTTTCAAATGTTGTATTTCCTAGCTCTCAAAATTATTTAATAGCTTATGAAAGCATGGAAGGTGTGGAAGAGATGGGATTCTAACCCATGTTTGTGTCTTTGATAACTTTAAAAGATGGCTCACATTGGATAATATGCAAACGTCTCATGTGGATTGTTTGTACACAGAATAAATCAGAACAAAAGACAATTACTATGGATGTGGACAGGAAGCACAAAACTGGTTATATCTCATGTTTTAAGAGCACTTAAAAATTCAATTTTTAATGCATAAAACTGATTAGCGATGAAAAGCACCTTCTCTAGAACAGTTCTTGCCTCAAAAAAGAAAAACAAAAGGCGGGAATCGTTCATCAAAAATGAAATATTTTGGAAGCAATTTAAAGTTAAATGTGCAAAAGCTTAAATTTTGTGGGTTTTCAAGACCATAAATCGAGAATGTAACTGATAACTGGTTCAGAAAATAACTTGTCATAAAATTGGCACCAGAAATCAATTTGGTGACCAAGTGCACTTTATCACTTATCATTCTCACAAAATGTACAGATATTGAAACCTTGATGTGGCAAATACAGGTTCATTATATCAATTTTCCTCATTAATTCATTGAATATTGCTATTTAGTCCATAAAATATCCTTAGATTATTGGACATCTTAAATGCAAATATGAGTTATATTTAAGAATCGAAGAAGGCACCATATTTAACTTTTCCAATAACGACCTTGCCTTGGCTCAAAATTTTAATGAATTAAAATAATCCACTTTATGCACGTATAAACATACTCCATAAAACTGGTTTTGCCTCTTTTTACCAAGGTGGACTTTAAATAAACACCAAATTAGTCAATGACATAGAACTTTATGTGCAGTTTCTCTTGTAATAATCAACATAAAAAATAGGATAAATGCCATAAAATACAGGTATAATGCATTAAAATTGTCTACATGTATAATAGAGGGAAGAAGGCAACAGAACATAGCTCGGGACGTTCTCAAATTTCTAGTTTTTACCTTCCAAAAATGTGAATTTTTGCTTAATCTTCCTCTTCCTCGCTTCTTGAATATTTCCAGTCAATTGTTGAATGCTTGAAGCTTGAAGAACGAATTTGAAGCTAGAAATTGGCATGCAATTCCTTCTTCACGGTTGTTGCTTCGTCTTCTCTTGGGTGTTGAGAAAATAGCCGTTTCTACAAAAATTTCCCATCAATTATTGAAGGTTTGAAGCTTGAAGAACAAATTTGAAGCTTGAAAATGGCGTGGAATTTCTTCTTCACAACTGTTGCTTCGTCTTCTCTTGGCTGAGAAAATAGCCATTTTTTTACTTAGGGTAAGGGTGAAAAGGGTAAACAGAAATTATTAGATTTTATTGTTTTTTTTAAAAAAGAAAAAGGTGGTCAAAGACAAAAGAAACATCCAACTGGCCAAGAGGCCAAATACTACTATTCTCACAAAAATCATACTTATAACACTAAAAGATATACCCTTAGAAATCAGAAAAGAGATAATAAAAAAAGTAAAAATCAGTATAATAAGAGATTTTATAATATGAGAAACTATTCTAGAAACAATAGATCAAGAAGAATATATTGCTATAATAGAAAATAATATAAGTAATTATGAGAATTAAAATTAAAAAGATAGATAACTACTATAAATTAGAAGAAGAAAAATGATACCAAATATTTTATGAACCTATTTCTAATAAATCAAAAATATTAACATTAAGAATAATTAAAAAATTACCTAGAGAAATAAAAGAACAAATACTATATAAATTAATTATAGAATCTATAAAAGATAGATATGTATATAAAATGATTAATAGAGAATTTGAAAGTATTTTATATTACAAAGAAATATATGAATCATCATAAACAACGTGTAATAATAAAACAGCAAGAAAACTCAATAAACTAGAAGAAAGAACCTCAAAACTATTATCATCACCAGAAGATATTGAAAAATCACAAGAAAAAATGCTATGAAAACTAAAAATAAAAAAACTAGAATTAAAGGCAAAATATTTTAAAACTGTAAAAGAAGAATTAACTAATGAAGAGATAGCAATAAAAAGTTTTGATAGAATCATAGAAGAAAATAAAAATAAAAAGTGTAGGATATCATATTTATTAGAAGATAAAAATGATAAATCGAAAATATAATGGTTTTTTCAGAAAATTTTTAAGAATTAAAGAAGTTAATAAGAGGATTGATAGATGAAGTAAAGGAATTAAGAGATGAAATAGGAATGTTAAAAATAAAACAAAATATTAAACAATCAACGGATAAAAAAGTAGACAAAGATAGAAGAAAAGAGAAATAACAAGAATATGAAAGAAATATATGGAAACAGAAGGATACTATGAATCTGAAAGTATGGATGATAGATTTAGAAAAGAAATATTACCAATAATCTTGGAACAAGAAAAAGAATATGAAAAGTACATAGAAGAAAAAGGAAAAGATAAAAAAGATGATGAATGAAAAATAGAAAATTTTGATCAATTAAGTATAGAAGAATTAGAAAATTATGAAATAATGATGAATACTGGTGGATGACCGACAACTGTACCTGGAAGTACAAGTAATAATCTAAAACTAGAATTTCTTGAATTAGAAGGAGGATATGCACCAATACCACATAAATCTTACATTCAGTATTGTGATAGAATTATACCACAACATAAAATAGAAAAATATAAAGATCAATTTACCCCAAATGCAGATTATAATAAATCAATAAATCATGGAAGAGCAAAACTAGATTTAAATTGTAAAATAGATACTAAGAAAACCTTATTACAATGGATATATGCAATGATATTATTCTTTTATATAATCAAGATGATACATGGGAATCCACAGATAGAAGGATTGATTATTTAATAGCATCATTTGAAGGAGATGTAAAAAATTGGTCGGACGGAGTAACTGAATATACTAAATCATTAATGAAAAGAAATATACAAATAGAAATGCAAAAAACTTCACAAGACAGAATAAAAAAGTTAGTAAAATATATATAAAATGAATTTTTAAGGAGAAAATTGGATTATAAATTTAGAAGAAGAAGCTAGAAAAGAAAAATTTAAACTAAGATTAGGATTGATAAATGACACGCGAAAATGTGTTCGACTTATAGTACCGCAAGTATACGGTTCATTTCAAGTAATAAAGTGAATGTTTAAGTCCAAGTATTGTTCCCACAGAAATTTAATAGTTTGACTATATTTAATTCGACCTTAACTGAAACTAAAGACGTGATTTTGAATTTTTGTAACTAAATTGCAATAAAACTAGAAAGCTACTTATGCAAAAGTGAATGAATGAATTAAATAAATGCTAAGTTCTTTACGTGCAATTATAGTCCTAAATGCAAAGTTGAGATAAAAATCAAATAAAAGGCGTACTAGGTTCGCGAATCCCCATGCAACGATCTATTTCAACTCTAGTTCTACAATTTGACAACACGTTTGAATTATGACGAATCAATATTCCTATTTTATTCAAAACTCTCTTTCGATTAAGTTTGAACCTATTTTCATATATGACACTGACTATATCTCAATGACGGGAGCAAATATATAAAAATGCATGAATATTTATGAACACTTAAAGATTAATGTAAATCATAGCGGTATATCTCTATCCTCTATCGGACCCTACGATGATTTATATCCTGTCTAATCTATTTTTCCTCTTTCGAATGGATGAAGTAAACCACAACAATCACATAATCATTGCGCATATAATTATGGGTAAAAAACAATGCATATAAAACATTCATCAATCCAAAAAACGCGTTTTAATGTCAAATATATAAAACTAGAAATCAAAATATCACATTACATGGTTCATCGTTCACCTAACACTATAAAATCTAGCCTAACATGATAAAACTAAGAAAAGTAATTGAAGAAGACATCACCCTTTCAATTCTAGAGGCAAATCTTGAAGTAATCGTCTCGCTCTTCGTCTTCTTCTTGCTCTTCAATATGTCCCCAATAGTAGAATAATGTGTCACCCTCGTTTCTGGTCATTATCAGGGTTAAAAAGAGGGTCCAAGACGTGTTTCCATAGGTTGTTGAATCAAATAAGGAAACCAGATTTTTCATGCCGGATTTGTACTATGCGACAACATAGCGTAATTATATGCAGTAGCATAATTATGGAGAATTTGAAAAATATAATCGCTGGACAAACCTATGCGGTAGCATAGATTTTCACTATGCTACAGCATAGTGTAATGCACTTTGAAATTTTTCCCATTTTGGTCCCTAAATTCCATTCCTTCATTCTTAAACTCCTTTCAACATTTTTCTTTCTTTTATGCTTCATATCATCACTCAATTTGGTCTTGGCTCTCTTCAATTCTCGATTTTCTTTTCAGGTTAACTTTTGAATAATTGCACTCAGGTTCCTGAACTTTCGTTTTTTTCTGTTTTGGTCCTTTTTCGCTCATTTTCGCTTACTTTTCGTTCCATCCATCAATATAATCCTACAAACATAAATTGTACCGAATTAAGCCATATTTCAATATATACGTTCACAATTAGCCATGTTTTGTGGCCTAAATAAGTGTTAACGCACTTATCAATAAATATTATGATATGTGATATTTGTAAGATGAAAGAATATACATGTCAATTTAGAATTTTCTATTATACTCAATTTTATAGTAATGAAAAATCAAGGACCATATTTGGAGATGTATTTTGCTAAATTACCAGGAACATGGAATATATATTTTAAGATAGAATATGAAAGATATATAAAAGATAATCCTGTACCAGATACGTTAAGAAATAGAATAAAATTCTAGTTGAAAGATTAGCAGAAATATGTAAGAATAGACAATTAATGAAAAAATTTGAAAAATTAACAAGAATTTGTTATGAAGATATAGAAAGACCTATTAATTGGGGATGTGAACAAGACAGAAAATATAAAAGAAAGTTCAAACCAAAAAAGTATATAAAAAATACAAACATTTCAAAAAGAAATACCAAAAATCAAATAGGAGATATTATAAAAGAAAATATGAACCAAAGAAAAAAGAATTTAAAAAAGATAAAAAAAAAATAATAATAATAATGTAAGTGTTGGAATTGTGGAGAAATGAAACATATAAGTCCTGATTGTACCAAAAAGAAAGTTAGAATTTTATAAAAAGAATATGAAGAAATATCAAGTGATTTAGAAAAAAATATCAGATATTAGTGAATATGAAAAAGAAAAAAATCTATATATCTGAATCAGAATGAGTCAAGAAATAGAGGAAGCAGTAACTATAGAAGAAAAACAAGAAATATAAAATTATGAAGGATATGGATTAAAAGTAGCATTTGATAATAATACATTCAGAAAAATAGAAAAATTATCATTAGATTTTAAAATAGTAAAATGGAAAATATTAGATAGAACATTTAGAAGATAAAGAATATCTATAAGTGAATATCATAAGATAGAAAAATCAATAGATATAAAAACAATTTCAGGAAGCCATAAATTAACACTATTAACAAAATTCACAGTCAACCAATTCATGCCAAAAGTAAAAGGAAAACAAAAAGAGAAGATACAATATGTTTATCTAATAGGAATACAACTAATGTTCAAATATCTATTTAAAAAATGAATAGATTCACCAATACAGTAAGTTTACATGATGGAAGAATACTAAATACTAGTGATAGTCATTTAGGAATCATAGAAGGAAATTTAGCATATAAAAAGTTAATATTTACATGTTATCCAAAATATTGTGTATCAATAAAAGATAAAAATTTTAATGAAATATTAGGATTACATTTTAAAATATATAAAAATGATATTATGGAAGAAGGAAATCATATAATAACTATAGAATACAGAGTATTAAATACATTTGTCAATTCAAATTATGGAAAATTTACTCTAAAAAACCTTATATAGAAATCTATAAAGAGTGTAAAGACATATAAAATATTGTAGAGCCAAATAAACAACTAAATCTTTTACCAGAAATATATGAATTAGAAATATTTAAAACAAAACCAGATGTAACAGAAAAGATAGAAAATAATTCTTTAATAGAATTT
Organism: Osmanthus fragrans; assembly: GCA_019395295.1. NCBI lineage: Eukaryota > Viridiplantae > Streptophyta > Magnoliopsida > Lamiales > Oleaceae > Osmanthus > Osmanthus fragrans. The sequence goes on from CM033341.1 coordinate 9,235,070, forward strand.
AGAGATGGAAGAGTAAGAAACAATAATAGTACATCTATAATACCAAAAAGATCAAGTATAAGCCGATAAATAATGGTAAAAAGAAATATAGGAAATATGCAAATATATGGAGAATATTTCAATGGAATAAAATATGTAAAAGGGAAAAAATATCATAATTGATACAAGAGCAGCAAACTGCCATATATCACCAAATAAAGATAAATTATTAACAAAAAGAAATGTAAAACCTTATAAATATATCAATTTTGATGGAAAAACACATATTAGTGAATTAAAAGTAAAAGTACCAATAGTATTAGATGGAGAATAAATGATAATACCATGTTACGTTGATGATAGTATGGGAAACCATTACCATATATTATTAGGAATGAACTTTTTACAGATTTTAAATCATTATAATATTAACAAAGAATGAATTTATATAACACATAATAATAAGATAATGTTTTGTCCAAAAGAATGAACAATGTAATAACATTTTCATTGGGAGTTTATGTACAAATTACCATAGTAGAAACTAATAAAACAACATGTGCCTTAATAGATACAGGAAGTCATATAACTATTGTAAAAATATTCTTATTAAATAATTGGAATAATGATAATATTTTTAAAAATTACAGGTGTCACAGGAATATCCACACATATTGCTAAGAATAGAGAAAATATAGAAATTTTACTAGGAAGTAAACAAATAACTATAAATCAGGTATATGCTTATGATATCTTAGAATGTGATATATTATTAGGAAATGACTTTATATAACAGTTTCAATATTATCAACAGAATAATTATATGATTATGTGCAAAAACACCATGTGAAAATTTACTAAAAATTTCAAGAGAATTTAAACCATATGGAGTTCAGCCAGTCTAGCGTGGTGAAATGGTAGTACAAATACCAATAAAAACAAACGTCAAAATACAAAAAATACAAACAATAGAAAAATCAGAAATAATAAAAAAGATAGGGAATATTTATAATGAAAATCCATTAGTTTATTGGAAACCAAAACATCCAAGAGTAAAGATAGAACTAACTGAGAATGTAATAATAAAAGTAAAATCAATGATGTATATAATAAAAGATACTCAAGAATTTAAAAAATAAATTAAAAAATTAAAAGATATGAAATTAATTAGAGCTAGTAATGGACCATATAGTAGTCCAGCTTTTATGGTAATGAAATACTCTGAACAAGTAAGAGAAAAACCAAGGATGTTTATAAATGATAAAGAATTAAATAAATATACAAAATTTGATGGATATTTTCTACCAAATAAAGACGTTTTGATAAACCTTGCAAAAGGAAAAGAATATTATTCAAAATTTGACTGTAAGCCAGGATTCTGGCAAATCAAGATGGAAGAAGATTCTATATCATATCCAGCATTCAGTACATACCAAAGTAAATACGAATGGATAGTTATGTCATTTAGATTAAAAAATGCACCACAAATATTTCAAAGGAGAATGGATAATATTTTTAGAAAATATAATGAATTCTTATTAGTATATGTTGATGATATACTAATATGTTCAGAAAATAAAAATGATCATAAAAATCATATTATAAAATTCTTAAAATAATGTCAAAATGAAGGAATAGTCTTATCTGAAAAGAAAGCTATTATAGAAAAACCTGAAATAATTTTTTTTGAATTAATTATAGATAAAAATGGAATAAAATTATAATCTCATATCTCTAAAAAGATATAGAGCTTTCCAGATAAACTAGAATTTAAGGAACAAATACAAAATTTTTTAGAATGTTTAAATTATGTAGAAGAATTTATTGAAAATCTTTCAAAAAAGAGACATAAAATACAAATTTTACTCAGAAAATCAATACTAAATGATGGAGTGAAGACCATACAGAAATAGTCAAATTATTGAAAGAAGAATGTAAAAATTTACCAAAATTAATATTACCAAATGAAAAAGATAATTTAATTGTTAATATTGATGCCTTAGATAAATATTGGGCAGCAATATTAAAAATAGATTTAAATGAAATATGTAGATATTCAAGTGGAACTTTTAACCAAACATAAATAAATTATACTACTCATGAAAAAGAGTTTAGCAATTATTAGAGGAATAAAGAAGTTTTCATTATATTTATTATCTAAGAAATTTATTGTTGAAACTGACAATTCCCAAGTTGCAGGACTTGTTAGAAATAAATTACCAATGGAACCATAATATAGAAGATTACATAGATGGCAAACATATTTGTCATTTTATCATTTTGATATCATTCATATTAGATGAAAAAATAATTATTTTGCTGATTTTTTAAGCAGGAATATTGAGTTCGGAAATTGATAATATCAAATAGATGATATCAGAGATGAAATTTAAGGCAGCATATGTCAAAGAAGAAACAGATGATATAAAAGTTGGAATGGAGGCATTAGCTGAAATCTTAAGGAATAATTTTAAACCATTATCGAGATCAGTGAATCACATTCCAAAGTTACAAATGAGATGAAAGACAGAATTGATGCTCTTGAAGCACAATTAATGTCTGTAGATACAAACAAGGATATAAAGATTGATGTTTTAGCACGATCTTATGAAATACCAATTGATATCAAATAGGGATACCAAAAGGTACCAATGAGTGATCCACCAAGCGAAAACAATAGTGGACCAAAGAAAAATATTATGATTCAAAGTCTCAGAAAGATAAAAATTGGTGACAATCCTAAAATGATTATTATCAATGAAGACCATGCAAAATCAATTAGGATACAATCAGATGAAGAAGATGACGTCCCTTTTGTCTTCAAAAGACGAAGAATATAAAACTTTTACCAAAATAATTTATGAATTGCAAACAAGTGATTCATATTTTATTTCACCAGACGATTACATTTACCCAAGGATAATTATGATGAAAGAAACTGATCCAGTCATGGTTAAAGTGACAGCTGATTATGGATATTTGGATTTAATTTATCCAGATAAATCTCTTAAAGAAAGTGATATATTTGATGAGATATTCAAATCTCAAGTTTCAAAATATGCACAGGGACGATTGATTTATCTCAAATTTTATACAATCAGTCTAGATGTTGAAGATGAAATTTTTTATCTAGCAGAACATATAATAACAAATGGACATGTTGGAAAAATTTCCAGATGGATGTAGAAAGAGTGGATAAACCAGTGCTAAAATTTACAAAATCATGGATAAAAAATCGAAGAGTTGTTGGATACAAAGTCTTTTATAATATGACAAAAAGTCTTTATGATAAAAAAATTCAGATGCATATGCCAATATAATGGATGGACATTGTTAACCAATGATGGAAAACAAAAATATGAAGTTTTGAAAGATTTTATCACCAAATTTGATATCCATCAGAGTTATGGCGCTATTTCAACATTACAACGAGCATGTGAATCAAGATATTGTCCCACTTGCCGACAAAATAAAGAATAAAAGCAACAGATACCAACAAAAGATTCCAAAGAGATAAGAAAAGAAGCCAGCTGCATGTAAAACCAAAGATAAGAGGACAATTATGGAGAGACTGTGCTTTTTATTAAAGACGATGAGATATAAAGAAGCTACATGTGATAGAGGGGCCAGTAGGCTCTTGATGAAAAGCATGAAACATAAATTATTGATATTATGATGTAAACAATGATGTAATTTGGCTTCAAAGTTGTATATATAGAGGCCTTCGGGCTAGTAAAAGGACAGAGTTGGTTGAACACTCGATTTATGAGTTAGCCAAACAATCTTCAGTCTTTTATTGTAATCTTACATCAACTTTCAGATATCAATAAGATTCCAAGTTATTTCATATCTAAATTGTTTTTGAGATAACATGAATTTCTAAACACTTCGCCCCATAAAATTTTGAAAGATTAAAAAGAAATTTTTTCTTTAAAAAAATAGAGTTTTCTCTAGTTAAGATCGATAGTCTAATTTCAAAGAATTGACACAATAAATGTGAGAAGTTGGAAAAGCAATTGTCCCGTAAAGGCAAAAGGCCATTAAAGGGAGTTGTTTGTAGATCCAGAGTCTGAAGATTACTCGATTCTAAGAATAAAGATCTGAAATCAAAACTAAGCAAAAACTATTATTTTTGTTAAATTTAGAAAGATACATTTGAAAATTTTAAAGAATCGCTAGGATTACTCATTTGAAGGTTTGCATATCTAAATTATCTAAATATTTAATGTTTATTTTGATAGAATTATTTACGATTATTTTAAAATAACATGTCAGGATATACAATTAAAAGATTAAATAACTTATTAGAAAAATTATTTGAAAAGATAAATAATATTATCAATCAAATGCAAAGATTAGATGAATATTATATACTTGCAGAAAGTTATAATAGATATATTGCAGATTATGCTAATTTATTAGATCAGATGATGAATTTATATGCTAAAATTCAAAATTGAAGAAATAAAAGATAAAATTAAAAAATTATTCTAAAGATTAGGATATACCCTGAAATATACAAAAAGTCATTTCATTAAGGGCAATATAAACTTTTTACCACTTTTTTATAAATGATAAAGATATATGTACAAATATATTTGTTCAAAATATTTGTACAAAATGTATTATTCCCCTTCACAAAAAATTCGAATCTCACGTGAACTTAAAAATATCGATTGTGTGGTCACTCAGTCCCATTGTGTGTAGGGAATTTTGTAAACTATAAAAGGCATATTCAACATGGTAAATTTTAGAACCCAGGACCATCGCTCACCGAAGAGCCACCCATCCCTCATCCCCGCCTCCTACCACGGGTGTCCCACTGCGTCCTCCTTCGACAGTTCCTTCGATTAAGAGGCCCAAAACACGCACACCGACAGATGCATACACCGCCTCGTGAAAAGGACTTCTAAATTGTGGCGGTCAGTAATTTACTCATTGACTGTTCTTTAGGAAGCAAAGCTTCAACCGAACTTCTTTCTAGTTGAATTTCTTGGGTTTTATTTTTGAAAAGAAGAGATAAAATTTAGAAATCAGAAATTATTCTGAAAGGTGAAGCTGATGTTAGTATGTGAATATTTTATTTTCTGCAGGTCCTAAAGAAAGCAATAATATAAAATGGATGCCCAGGCAAAGAATAAAGCGCTGTTTCGTGCAAAATTGAATGCTCAGAAGCAGGAAAAGCAACGCATTGATTCCCCTCTTGCGAGGTATTGCATTTTTGTTTACTCGTACAATATTATATGCAAATAAAGAAGTAATTTCTAGTGATCAGATTATTCTTTATGACCCGAAATTACTTATTTCTAAAGACTGAAATTTATTTAGCTCTACTTCTTGTCTTGTTCTGAGATATGATACACAGCATATGTATAAATATACATGCATTTCTTTAGGTTGAAAATAAGCCAACAGGGTGAACTCAAGCTTATTTGCATTGCATAGTCAAGATCAATGTATCCTAACGAAAATGGGGAACCTTGAGGCGCTTGAGTCATGATATGTACTTTACATGTGCACTTAGTTCCAATGTGGATTATTTTGCTTGTGGAAATATTGCTATCTTTATAGTGAAGTTATCTGTCATATTTTCTGTCGACTCATAGTCAAGCAACTTGAACCCTATTTGTCAATGTAGGTACAATGAACATGATCAACTTGTTTGTAGAGTTTGTGATGTTGTCATCAAATCCGAATCTCTTTGGCCTGCACACCAAGCTTCTCGTAAACATCACGAGGTAAAACTTAAATTATGCCACGCATAAATGTTTGAATCAATTTTCTGATTGTGAAGTTGTATGAGAGATGAATTCACAGCTGACATAACAGGCAATCCTTTAATTTTATTGTTCTATGGAAAATTAGGTTTGTATTATAAAGTTCTTCATGAAGTTGATAGCATGCTAAACATGGTATTCCTGTTGTGCTTGCTTGACATTTTAGTGTCGTACAACAATGACATTTATATACATGTATTGTGGATAACATGAACCTTCTACTGGTCTATTTTCTGTAATATAAATATATTGAACTTCGCAAATCCTATATCAGTTTCAGAAGATGTTTGTATTTGATGTTGTTCTTCTGATGTGCTAATTATATTCTTTTAGGATCTGTTAGCCTAGTGGAGAAGGGAAGACTGTAATTCAGTTATGAGATGACTGTAGAGAAATGGGGAGCCAATATACCTCGTACGCACAAAAAAATGGTGTACAACTTTTGAAGCATTCACTTCCTTTCCTTCTACGAATCCAAATGTAGAAGTTAACAATTTTTCATGTTCTCTATTATCATATAATCATGGCTCATCTTTCTACCGCCCTAAAAAAAACCCAATCTACAAATAGGACTAGGAGTCTAGAACTTGAAGTTTCTCTTTACCCAATGCATGGCTCTTCTTCTCTCCTTATTAAAAGTTCTTAAGTTATAATTAGGAGCTAGAAATTAAGAACTAGGGCTTCAAAATGAATAAGAAATTAAGAGCTTGAAGGAAGTTAACGTTTCATACCTGTAATAGCAATTTTTGGAAGATATTCTTTTGGTTGCACTTAAATCTTAAATGACTATGAGAACCCCCCCCCCCCCCCCCCCCCTCTAAAAAAAAAAAAAAAAAAAAAGAAAAAGAAAAAAGAAGAAGAAGAAGAAAACCTTAATTTTGCGTTGTTCCGATCTTGACGCAGAATTGATATCATCTTCTTGCAGATGTTTCATTTTATATGTTTGTATCCATATATTTTCTGATTAGTTGAAGCTTTCTTGTTGCAATGCTTTGGTCTTTTTTTTTTCTTCCAGGCCATCAACAACCTCAAAGCTAATGCTGCTGCACTAAATCAAGCTAATAGTTCTAAGCCCATACCTCCTAAAGAGTTGCCTAAGTCAAAATCTGAACATTATCAGGAGTTGCATAAGAAATCTGAACCTTCAACTGTATTGCATGCACCTCGATCATCATCTTCTCTACCTCCTGATTTTTTTGATAACCACGCGGCAAAGAAGCAGAAAAGTGGTAATATTTTGTTTATGAATATTACTTTCTTCCTATGCCCTTTATGTTTATGAAGGAGATTAACTCTTTTGGTGGGGCACAACGTCTCTATGGTTATATAGATTTCATACAGTCAGTGTAGGGTATCTTCAGATGACTTGTCAATGATGATTTGAGAGTTTAACCTTTGAGATTTTTTGGAGTGTATCATCTCTCTTTATGTCCAAATAGTCTTTGCATGCTTGAGCCCATTACTATTAGTCCTCATGGAATCTCTCATTGAACAAATGAGGGTAGCACATAAGAAACTGATTTTAGTTTGATAACTCATTAATTTGGGTGACAAAAGCTCCGGAATTCGCTAGTTTGGTACCTCGTTAAATATCTATATAAGATGGTTGATCTAGGAGCCCTAAAAGGAGGAAATGAAGCTGACGTAATGCTTAGTATTAGACTGTGTTGGTTGAAATGGAGAAGTGTTACAGAATCGTGTGTATAAGATCCTATGAAGGTAAAAGGCTAGTTTTGTAGACCATTTATTCAACCTGTTATGTTTTATGATACTAAATGATAAACTTGAAGGACAGACTATCAAATATGAATTAAAGGTGACGCCAATTGAATACAAGTGAAAGGAATGACAAGTGGTTGGGACATGTCTGTAGATCTAAAAAATGCTCCGGATAGTAAGAGTGGTGCATTCTCAAAAGAATATGTTAGAAGAGGGAGAAATATATGAAAACTACCATGGCAGTTTGTCTTAATTTGTGCTCTGGTCTAGTAATTATGATACTGTATGATTCTCATATTTTGTCTTTAATATGATAGTAGTACGTGGAAGTAGTTTTCGTGTATGTTATTTATTGCAGTTGTGTGCAATGTCGTTTTACTCAGATGATCTAATTTAAAAATGTAGTAGTTCGGGGGAACAAGTTTTAGGCCTAAAAATGAAGTAATATCAAAAGTCGAGTTTTGATTTTAAAATACTGAAAGCTCCATATGTTTGAAATTACTTATCATTGAGTGCCAGCACACTGGAAATGAAGTTGGCTCCTTAAGTTTCCTACGAGTCAATTGTGTTCTGATAAGTAGTCATGTTTTTTTTTTTAATGTATTTCAACTGCTACTGCTATGACTACTTTCTGAAGTACCTTGATAATGTAGTTTAGATGATCTCCAGTCGTAATCCAGATAATAAGCATTTTCTTATCGTGTATCACCGTTCTTTCTTCCAACAGCAATAGTAAGTCTAAGTTTCTTGTTCTTTTACAGAAAGGAATTTTGGGAAGTTGGGACTTCCTGATATTCGCACTAAGACTGATCTCATTTCTGGAAATACTCAAGTGGTTGAGCCATATGTCTTAGGGAGTGAGACAGATGGATCATCTATGAAATCTGTGGAGATGAGAGATTCTGAAATTCAGGCTTCCAAGGAAGCCAGACAGGGGTCAAAAGTAGCTGTTAAATCAGAAGTTAAGCAAGTCAAAGGAGCTCTTCCTGAAGGATTTTTTGATGACCAAGATGCTGATTTACGTGCACGAGGCATTACACCTGTGAAACTGGATGTCAAGTAAGTTCCTTATAGCTTTTCATTTTGATATTCTCATGTTAATTTGTGGGTGATGATATGGTAACCTCATTGAAAGGAACGTGAATCATGTGATTCAGATGTGACTTTAATTTTCTCCCACCCACACCCACACCCACACCCACACACACACACACACACACACACACACACACACACAAGTTGTACTCTCTCACTCACACATCCATTTTTTGTGAGTTTGGGAATTGTTTAAGAATCTGTGTATCTATACGAGATTTTCATAAGCTGCAGTTGGAATGTTGTTTGAGTAGTTGATTGTGAGTCTTCATTCGGTACAAAATTTAACAATTTTTAACACCTTGGCACCACAAAATTGTAATCTTTAGCTTTACTGTTATCACTTATCAGCTACAGAAGGAATATTGAGACTTTTCTTGTAATCCAATGTTTAGTCATTGTAAATGTCCTACCATTTCTTACTAGCATCTTAATTCCTTCTCTATACATAGCCCCTGTTTGGCCCCTATATTCTAAAGCTCGTATTTAGCCACTCATTTCATGGGACCCACAACATTTATCAATTTTTCAACTACACGTTTCATCTATTTTTATCAAAATCTACTAAAAAATTGATTTTTATCTAAACCAAACAGGTGCATATTCTCTTCTTTGCCAGTGCAGTTACACGACTTTGACACCCTTTGCACAATTTTGAATTACTTTAACTCTTTCAAGCTCAATATCCTTCAGATGATGCCACAAGGCACACCTCTCTTTGGCACCATAAATTATGAAGTTATTGTTTCTGGAGGGTCATGTTTTCCAAATTCATGAGCCCAGAAAAGGTGGGATTTCTTTCTGACATTTGAAAACTTCTGATTTTGGATAATAGGAATGTTGAGTACTTCAATTAGGTTGATTGATTGATTGAGGTGATAGATAGGACTTAAATGTAACAATGTGCCACTTGTGCTGGTTGGACAGTTTTATTGCCCAAAAGTTAATTTCATATCAAATGTAGTGCGGATAGTTGTTCAATGTGTATTGAGGAAGTCGTAGATTGTGAGATGGGAAATTATGGAAGATGTTTGGTGCTGAGGCATTATTATCTTTTAGCGTAAAATGGCATGTAACTTGAAATTATTGTGCTCATTAGAACTGCTTTGTTTTGTAGCTGTGTAACTTGAGAATTTCATCATAAAATGTTCAAAGAAATGAATGATGTTGGCTAAGTTAGAATCACATGTCCGGTATTGTTTAATTCATGTGAAAATTAATTTACCTGTGACGACACATTCTAACATTTAAAATATGCACACATGACCATCGTTTTTGGGAGGCTTTAGTATGTGGATTTTCATGGATTAGGAGGTAGTAATTGCTCAAATCTTTTGTTGAGAAATTTGATTACATTTAAAGAGAAGTGGTCTGCTGAACATATTTGTCCTATCAAACAGGGATCATGATGTTGGACTTAATGATAAGATTAGAATTATGCTTTTAGCTTTTTCCAAGAGGCTGTGGTTAATTTTTATAATGCAGATGAATGTCTGTCCAGCTTTGCCTAAATTCTAACTGAATGTTCTACACTCATTATAATTCACTATCTGCAATTTTACTGTGAAATACAATAATTTTCATCCTGATTCATGATTACATTCTACCTTGTTAACTACTTGCACTCTTTTATTTGTTTCAATTAATATAGCTGACTTGTGATGTGTGCGCACAGGGATGAATATAAGGAGTTCGAAAAGTTAATCCTAGAGGATTTACGAGAGATAGACAACCGCTTGGAAGAAGACGAGGCCAGACATTCTTTCCCAACTTCCATTGAATTAATCCAGGGTTGTACAGTAAGGATCTGTATCACTGACATTATTGCTGCTGCATTTGCAGTTTGATGCAGCTGAGACTATTGAAGAAGCAGAGTCTGTGGAACAAAGGTAACTTACAAATTGTGTGGAAAGGATACTTTGTTGGGATATCATTTTACCTAAACTTACTCGAGATCTCAAATAATATTACCACCTTTGTTGTTGATGTCTTCAGGACTTACAGGGAGAGAGTAGAAATGCTAAGGAAGAAGAAGTTGGAGATTATGGCTGCTAGATCTGTTATTTCTTGTGAAGGGTCTGAAGTCGCACAGAAGGAGTCTAGCCCTGAAGAATCATCTAGTGATGACGACAATGATGATGTTTTGACAGTTGATTGGAGAGCAAAACATCTATAAACAATTGTTCCATATTTGCTGGTAGCTCCCCCCCCCCCCCCGTTGAGCATCCAAGTGTGATAGCTGTCCATTCACTTGTATGGATGTTGCCAATTAATTAGTTAATGATGAGTTTTGTTTGATATACTTAAAAAATACTGGTTGTTTGTCCCTGAAATTTTTTCCTTAATAAATTGTTTGCTATAATGATATTGAGTTGCTTTCTTTTGCACATTGAAGCTTTTGGTTGAGTTCCCATCTCAATGAAGTTGAAATAGTGCTTGGACAAGCATCAATTTTGCTAAAAACGAAGCTTCTATTTCTCCATCGAAGCTTCCAGCAATGCATGAGTAGTGCAGATAGTTTCCATTTACGTTATTGGAAAATGGACTTAATATGAAGCCGCGGGGAATTAAATGTATGCCTGCATTTAGCTGTAAGTGGGTTACATGAACCAAGCCTCAAGACGGTGGATTGAGTCAACTTTGAGACAGTTTTCATTCTTGAAAATGCAGTTATTTTTTGTATACATGGTTGGAATGTATGAAATTTTTTCCTTTAATTTGGACTCTAGAAACTGTGGACAACCCCTTCGTGCAATATTATTGTGTTTTTTTGTAACTCCATACACTCAGCAAACCTTGAATAAAAGTTGTGAGATGAAGTTGTTCATATGTACGATCCACTTGATGAAAGTGGTACAACATTGATGATTCGTATGGTATATCGGAAAAGATGACACAATAATTTCATACGTTTCAAGTATTTTAATAATGACTTGATTTTTCAAAACAAATAATTATGGAGATGGTTAGGCCTATTTTTTCATGAATACAACCCTATTTTGATGTGTTCCGATCTCATTCCGATATGGAATAAACTTATAATTATGGAATCGAATTGACCACTAGGTTCAGTGGCGGAGCCAGCATTTGATGAGATGGACGGTCGCACGTGTTGACTCCGTCGAAATTTACTGTACAGTGGCCGCACAAATGAGTTCTCAGAAATGGCCTCTAGTAAAGTGGAGAGAAGACGGGCGCGGGTTTGAAAATTGGGGGAAGATGAAGTTAGACTTGGGCCTTTTTTTAGAATATGGGCCTTTCTTTTATTAAATTGTGGCCCAGTAACTGAACAGTCTAAATCCATTTGGAAGAAAAATATAACATTATTGGGCCTACCTATTTGACATGTAGTTTATGACATTTTTGGGTCCATTTAATTTTTATGTAATGAAATGGCTGTTAAAAAATAATTAACAAATCAAAAAACTTAAAATACTCTTAAACTTAATATTAATTTTCAAAAAGTTTATATCTATATAATAATTTATATTTTAAATAGTATATATTCATATAAAATCTTATTTAATAATTTAATTTCTGGAACGGCGATTCGACCCTTTACTTTTTTTTTCCCCTTCGGGTGATTGTCCGGTTCGTTTTGTTTCCCTCTCATACTGCCTGTGTATAAATAGGCATAGGCGCACAGCCATAGATTTTACCCAAGCTGCCATTCTCAACTTTAGTTTTCATTCCCGTGAGCCTCATAACAACTTGTGAATGAATAAATGAGTACTCGTGAGAAGATTTCCCTTTTTCGAATATTTCAGGCCAACAAAATCTTTCCCTCGCCACAAAATCCAATTTTCAAGAACTTTCCACCATCAATTTACAAAAACTACATGTATACATTTTCCTGAAGAAACAATTAGAACACAATCTAGATCAAATCGCATTGCTATTGACGTCTAAAATGCCATTGAAGCAATCGACGACGTTTAGGATTGGTAATACGGCGAATCGGAATCACGATGATAGAGAAGATAGCTCGAATGGAGAAGAGGAATATGAGGTGCAGGATTTGAGAGATAGAATAAAATCATCGAGGGGAAGCCGATTCAATTTGATTGAGAACGAGTTCGAACTCGAACTGAATCGCCGGAGATTTAGCAGACAGACCGTCATCAATGGTCTCAAAGATCTTTCACGAGGATCAGTCATTCATCCCGATAACAGGTTGGTACATACATATACGTATAAAAGTTTGTATGTATCTATCTATAGCTTCCTTCATTTTCCAGTTCTTCCTTTGGAGAGGAGGGAATTATGGGAGAGAGAAGTGTGTTATTCAGTTGAGGAGAGGTGGGGGGGGGGGGGGGGGGAAGATGATATTCCCGCCAATGATCGTGGTGCTGACGTGGCTTATTAAGAGTGGTAGAAGTATATTTTTTTTTTTTTGGTTTGAAATAAGCTATAGCTGGTTTGACTTTGTCTATTTAGAGCTAAAATCTTTATTAATGGTGCGCCGAAAATAGAAGGAAATGGATCCTCCGTACTATGGAAAAGTTTATCCATTTGGACTTATTTTTTATAAGGAACAAGGTCATTTATCTTGTTTGGTTTGACAATATTAATATAGCCCTGTTTGGGGCACATTATTTGTTTAATTAAAATGAGAAATTTTAGCTATTACATACATAGTTGGGCCCCACGTAACTGATGAGAAGACAACAAAATTGACTGAATGTGATGATCAACGTTCAAAATTTTTATTTTTTTGTCCAATAATGTGCCTCAAACAGGACCATAGCAAAGTGTCACTTTTGTGGCAACGAAACAAACTAAATTATGACACTGTAACGCCCATGGGCTGCAACGTGGAATATATGTAAGATTTCATATCTAGGTTGATGACCGTGTTTGTTGAACTAAACAGAATTGAAAAAGATTAAAGTGTAGATATATGACAAAGTCATTGTTTAAATGATTTAATTGAATTTGGCAAACATGTTATAAAATCAGTGCGATAATTTAATTTATTAACTAGAGCATGGCGGGACCGACAAGGCAGGGCAGCTCAGCTTAGTAATGGATTAAGATGAGTTCAATATGAAAAATCCTATTTCACGTGGAGCTTGTATGTTTAAATTACAATGATGATGCAGATGGTACCGGGCATGGGAGAAATTCATACTGATATGGGCAATTTACTCATCTTTCTTCACGCCAATGGAGTTTGGGTTTTTCCGGGGACTGCCCAGGAAGCTTTTCTTCCTGGACATTGCTGGTCAAATCGCCTTTCTTGTCGACATTATCCTGCAATTTTTTGTAGCCTATAGAGATAGTCATTCCTACAAAATGGTTTCTAATCGTACCCCAATTTCCGTACGGTCAGTTCTACTTTCGTCATACTCACATCAATGTAAAATCTGTACTATGCTTTCATTTTTATTTTGCCCCTATTTTTAAGTTGAACTTTCTCTTATGTTTAATTCATTACAGGTACCTCAAATCCCATTTTATCATTGATCTCCTAGGTTGTATGCCTTGGGATGTTATTTACAAGGTTCGATTCTTCTCTGGTTCTTAATTTGTATTAAGTTTTATAATGAGGTAGTTGGTTTATGGTTGTAGTATTGGTTCTCTTTCATTAATGGTGGAAATGTTTTCATTTCAATGAATCTTTTCTCACGAGTTTGTTCGGTTTAATGTTGCACTTACAAATGTCAATGACATCAATTTCTTTCAACCACTTCATGTATTCATTTGAGACTTAAAAAAGGATGTTTAAGATAAGATACAGCATATTTTGAAAATGTTTCACCTTCATATTTACGATAGCTACATATCAGACACTGTCTTGTTCAGTTAGTGTTATATAATGCAATCTGTTACCTAGGCTGTTGGAGGAATAGAAGAGGTGAGGTACCTTCTATTGATTAGATTGAGTCGGGTTCGAAAAGTTACAGCTTTCTTCCATAGGATGGAGAAGGATATCAGGATCAATTATCTCTTTACAAGGATAGTAAAACTTATTGCTGTGGAACTCTATTGCACGCATACAGCAGCTTGCATCTTCTACTATCTAGCAACCACTCTGCCTGATGAGAAGGAAGGATACACATGGATTGGGAGTTTGAAACTGGGGGACTATAGTTATTCACACTTCAGAGAGCTTGATCTATGGAAGCGATATACAACATCCTTATATTTTGCCATAGTTACCATGGCAACAGTTGGTGAGTCCTAATCTAATACAACTTCTCTATGCAGAGCTGATTTTTCACAAAACTTTGCTACATTTTGCCTATGTCACACGGGAGCTGTGGTTAAATTCTTTCGTACACATCAAAGCATTATACCTTTCTTCTTTTTCTAAGTGTTATTTTAAGTTCAAGGAAGTCAATCTCTGGTAGCCATATTATGATAAGCAACAATGCAAAATTTGAAGGCATCTGAGCCTTCATTCATGTGTTCACTAGTTAATATGATGCTGTGAATTTGGTAGGAGCTAATTGCCACCCACAAACACCATGACTTGATCACTGGAGTTGGTTTACCGATTACCGACCAAAATAGTAAATCTCTCAAGCCTCAAACTAAAACAATTAAGTTAAATTACAGCAATCAAGTTGAAAAGTTAAATGGCATGCAAAGAAGTGGCAGGTATTGTAAGAGCTGTAATACTGCTGGTTGCATGAAAGTCTGCACAATGCTGGAATTAAAATAGGTACTATTGGTGCCTCATAGATAAATAATGTTGCACAATAGTAAAATGTTGGTGGAGGCAGATCATTTGGTTGGATGTGATAGCAATAGCATCTATTCTTTTACATGAGGGGGGATCGTAGTTTTTGGTTGACATGACAGTTGTGCTTTATATGACCGACTAACGGATTTTATGCAAGCATTGTTTTTGCTAAAACCACTGTTGTGAACCACTGAAGATAAGTGGCCTCATCCTTTTAACAGCATCCTAATTAAGCTGATTGATAAGAATAAATTGAGTGATATTCTAGCTTAGTACATCGTAGTAGTGACATTTAAGCTGCATGAAGTAATTCCATAATAGTTACTGAAATTTAATGTTTAGTTTATGAATAATTGAGCATTTCCTTGCGTAAATGAATAATGTCCAATTCTTGTCCTTTCTCCTTGCTGATATTATCACTTTTTAGCTAACTGGCTCAACAAGCTCCCATATTTATCTCAAAATCTTTCACCTTTACCAGGTGTTCAATTATGCTAACCAAGTATCTCTTTCTGATATAGGGTATGGAGATATACATGCGGTCAATCTGAGAGAAATGATATTCATTATGATTTATGTCTCTTTCGACATGATTCTTGGTGCATACTTGATTGGTAACATGACAGCATTGATTGTCAAAGGATCAAAGACAGAAAGATATAGAGATAAAATGACAGATCTTATTAAATATATGAACAGGAATAAACTTGGAAGGGACATCCGTAATCAAATAAAAGGTCACTTGAGATTACAATATGAAAGCAGCTACACTGATGCTTCTGTTCTCCGAGATATCCCAATCTCAATCCGTGCCAAGGTAACTAAATAAAAACCACAACTACATCATTTATAACAGCTTTAGTAAGTTAGTTGCGGAAATTATCAACATTTTTGATTATCTTTTTCACATCCAAAAGGATCTTAAGATAAGGGAATTCGATAATCTCTAAGGATCTTTTTTGCTACCGAGCCATCTGAACATAAACTATTCACCTAACTGTTCTTTAAATCCACTTTATAAAATTGATATCAACCTTTCACTCCCCGTGGACAGTCTCAAATTTAACTCCATCTTATTCATAATATATCTCCAAAACTTTAGTTCATTCCTTTTCCTGACGAGTGCAATAAAAATTATTGATACCCCAAGCTTATCAATAAGGCTCATTAGTTTAAGCTGTCTCTTTAGAATTGATAGAGTCCAGCAAACTACTATATGTGCGGTCATATATTGGTCAATATGATTATACCTAATACTGTGTTATATGATATATTTCAGATTAGTTATATAGTTTATGGTAGCAGATTTTAGTATAATACTAATATTCTACAGATAGGGCTGTTGTAAATAGTAGTAGTTAAACACTGGATTTCGTGTGTTATGGCATTCTGCCCGATAACAGCTCAGTTGAGGAAACACAGAGAGGCGAAATTTATATCTTCTGCACACAGTCCCATATGCTGAGAAGTTTTGACCAAGACCAAAATTATTTCATCTTTTTGTCTTATTTTTCTAGTTCTTCACAGGCAAAGGTTGAAACAAAATGCGTCAGTTGTAAAGAAGGGACATATACCTCAGCTTCCTTTTATTTTTATGAGTTGTTACTATCTTCTTTCCCTTGATGGACTCTTTGGTCTAACGTAATTTTTTTCTGAAAAATTACTCTTCCATTGACTAAATCATTTCTCTTACAGATATCTGAGTCTTTATACAAGTCTTATGTTGAAAATGTTCCTCTATTCAACGGATGCTCCTCCGAATTCATCAATCAAATTGTAAGTTATTTTCTTGTTATTCCATTCCGTCATTTTATATTTTCTTATGGCTGAATGATTTTTTCCTCTAATTTTTCATCACATCAATAATTTTTTTTTTTAATAAATTAATATGCTTGTGATATTGAAATTACATAAAAGACTTATTAAAGAGTTAGAAGGACATATTAGGGTTCTACAAAGTTCATGGCATGATTTTTCATATTAAGATTTTTTTTATTCATGACCAATTTTAACTGAAATAATTTAACTTCATGCTAACTAAACCTGATTCCCAAGGCTGATTCTTTTTTCCTACTTTTGTCTCGATTGCAGGTAACTAGGGTCCATGAGGAATTTTTTTACCCAGGAGAAGTTATAATGGAAAAGGGAAATGTTGTGGATCAACTCTATTTTGTTTGTCATGGTGTTCTGGTACGAAACTCTGCCTTGTAAAAAAAAAAATATATATATATATATTAATTTTTATGCACGTCTGCCTTGCAGATTATTGTATCCTATTTTTGGTCTTGCTGTTATATCATGCATCTTCTTCTATCCATTTTGCTCACCAGGAATCTTTTCAAATCTATGAGATATCATCTGTTTTCGTTAAAATGGAAAAAAGTATCTCATCGTTCAAAATCATCAAAAATATATTGGCAGAAGTAATTTATTGAATTTTGATACCAGCTCCCATATTTTCAAAACCATAACAAAGCCTTTGATCATGATGTTGAGAGCAAGTTAATAAATTTCTATGATGAATAGAATAAATTGCCAAGATTCATTGCTGCTAACTCTATCCAGGAGGAGGTTGGCATTGGGTCAGATGGATCTGAAGAAACAGTCTCTCTTCTGGAGCCTAATAGCCTATTTGGAGAAATTTCCATTCTTTGCAACATTCCTCAGCCATATACAGTTCGGGTTTGTGAATTGTGTAGGCTCCTGCGGATTGATAGGCAGTCTTTCTCCAATATTCTTGACATATATTTTCATGATGGGCGAAAAATATTGACAAACTTATTGGAGGTAATTTGATTTGACTCTGTTGATGAGTGCCCTTTCCCCTGGTCACTCAGATATTTTTCATCTTCATGTCGGTGATATTTAGACTTGTCCTTAGTAAGCTTAAACTGAAATTACTTCTTACACCTTTGAATAGTGCTCTTTCATTTCTCCTATGAAGTTTTGAATCAAAAATCTTTTTTGCATAATCTAAAATTGAATTTTGTGATAGGGTAAAGAATCTAATCTTCGGGTGAAGCAACTGGAGTCAGATATCACCTTACATATCGAAAAACAGGAGGCTGAGCTTGCTTTGAGGGTGAACAGTGCGGCTTATCACGGTGATTTGTATCAATTGAAAGTTCTGGTTCGGGCAGGAGCTGATCCGAACAAGAAAGATTATGATGGAAGATCACCCTTGGTATGATTTAAGATAATCAAATTTGTATTCTGCAGTCTAACTTTTCAAGCCAACTATATAAAACCTTGTGGCTTCATTATTTTTCTAGTGCCCTAAATTCACCAATTTCTTCTCTGCATAAACATTTTCATGATCCAGAAGTTTACGCAACCTTTAAGAAAAATGATCAAATTGATTAAAAATTGTTGTTTATACCTAATTGTCCACTTACTAATTTTCTGAGTCTTACAAATCTTAATTATTGATGTTTCAATAGCTATTCTGGGCACCCTTTTAAGGTTAACTAAACAGCACACCCAAGCATTGAGAAATGGGGATTTTATGTTTCCCTAAGCTACTAGATTTGTGGAACTTTGGCATTGTGTCCAGCATTAATATACAGTTTCTTTCTGCATCCAAATTGGATACATAGATGCATCATCTCTTATCATTCATATTTTATTATGTGCATTTTTTCCCCAAAACTTTAGCATTTAGCAAAGTTGTTACATAAAGTGGTTGAATGAAGAGATTATTAAGTTAGAAAAAATAACATCTAAGGTCCTTTTTATTTACTTTTATTTCTTTCAGTCATAAAAGATCTATGCACTTGTATCTTTTTGCTGTCAAAAGATCTATGCAAAAGAATTTCCAATGTCACGCTACATCTTTTTCCTGTTTTTAGACCTTTGATCAAGGTGCACCGATGAGTCTGTGTCTGACTCGCTGGTACTTGTGGCATGCCCAAATTATTTTTACATTTGTACAGTTGGACACATTGGAAAATATATCCTGTTGGACATTGACGCATGTCTGAAACATTTGGCGGCGTGTCCAAATTATTTTTATTTTGTACAGTTGGTCATGAAGACATGTTGGGATATACATTGTCGACACGTCATGAAATATGTTATCGATATGTCGGAATTAACAAGAACAAATTTACTTTGCAATATACAAGATAAAAAAATATTTAATATTATTTTAATCCGCGTGTCGGGAAGTGACATGCTGGTTTATTTATTCATTTTTAATTTCATGTCAGCGTATTCATGTTGTGTCTTGTCCGTGTCAGTGCTTTCTAGCCTCTGATGCTTCATGACTGTTATTTCATGACACGAGTTTATTTTAAAAATTTGGATCTTCAGAAAGATTATATAATGAAAGAAACAACATATTAGTGGATCCCTAAACAGTGCCTTGTTTTTCAACAGCATCTTGCTGCTTCACGAGGTTACGAAGATATTGCTCTTTTTCTTATACAAGAAGGTGTAGATGTGAATGCTGCAGGTAAATTTTTGAATTGGTTAATTGGTGATCACATGTGAGCTTTTGAATTTCCATTAACATATAGGACTTAATGCAGTTGTTTCTCTGAACAGATAATTTTGGAAATATGCCCTTATTTGAAGCAATCAAGAGTGGACACGACAGAGTTGCTGCGTTGCTTTCTAGAGAGGGGGCCTTGTTGAAGATTGAGAATTCTGGTAGTTTCTTATGCACATTGGTCGCAAGAGGAGATACTGATTTTCTCAGAAGACTTTTGTCCCATGGCATTGATCCAAACTTCAAAGACTATGATCACCGAACCCCACTTCATATAGCTGCCACTCATGGATTATATTTGATGGCGAAATTGCTTTTGGAAGCGGGGGCAAGTGTTTTCTCAAGGGACAGGTAAAATGTATATCTTTCTGGTCTAAGCTCATTTAGATTTTTCTTTTTCCCCAGCAAATGGAGCAGTGAGTTTTGATTTTACATTTGGTGCAATCAGTTTTATTTGTAAGTCCTGCCGAAAAAAGAAAATCAATAACCTTTCTTTTAAGTCAGATAGTTTTTATGTGGTTCAACAATGTATGAACTTTAATTCTACTTTAAGCCATTTTACATTAGTATGAAATTACATGGCTCTTTTGAGTATTCTATACTTCTACTGAACAGATTCAGCATCCAACACTTGCACAAGATACAAATTTGTAACTTCTGGTATACATTTTAATGGCATTTGAGTTTCTTATGGGGATTGCGTGTTGCAATTTTTAGTTTTTCCTTAACATTTCTAACTTAAAAATACAGAGCTTACTTAGTCATGCATTGGTTATAAGAAATCAGATTCTCTCGAGATTTCCTCAAAACCGCCCAATAACGACCCAGGTGTTTTGATATCGTAATTCTTGATTTATGTTTGCTTCCCTAGGGAAAGAGAATTTCAACTCTTGCAGTAGTCAAATCAACTTATGGTAGGAACACTAGTTCTGATATAATTAGAAAATAAACTACAACAGAGAGTTTGCCAAGACCTGCTCATTTTTTATTTAATTATTTAAATCTTTGATATTTTTGTGGATGGGAAAGTTCTATTTGTTACCATGATGTTCTAAGCCTTTCTCAAACTAAGTTTAACATCACTTCATACTGTTATTCTACTCGATTATTCTGTCCAGAAAAAACAGCAACTACTAATTCTGGTCCAGTAATCAGGCTTCAAATAAAGCTCAATTCTAACTTTAGGAAGTATCTGGATTTTCATATTCACAGGATGCTGGAGTTGTAAAGCTGAGTTTGAGTTTAGCTCATATTCTTTAATAAGTTTGAAATTCATCCATCTTTGATTAGTTTATTGAGATTAGTTGGAAAATAATTATTCTTGTCTGCTCTTAGTTTGTCGAGGTACAGCTACATTTTTTTGTAACTTATGAATTTTCAGATGGGGAAACACCCCAGTAGACGAAGGGAGAATGTGCGGAAACAAGTATATGATTAGACTTCTGGAAGAAGCTAAAGCTGCCCAATTATCCAAGTTCCCTGATTGCTCTCAAGATGTCACAGGTACCAGATTCTCAGTTTTTGACTTTAGTGTGCATAATCCAGATATTAACTTTCGTTACTACTGCTGAAGAATAGAGCATATTATAGTGGAAGTGACTGATATTAAAGTTGCATTGCATCAAGGCAGTACAAACACATCTACACACAAACAGAAAAGGAAAAAAGGTATTATAATGATCATAGACTTTAATAATAACTAAAACCTCCTTATTGGATATAGTGAAAGTACTTAAACACTTTCCTTCTAGAAAAGCTCGATCCATATCAAAGAACACTGACAATTATGGACCCTTGTGCTTCATCAAACCTCAATTTTACCTCCTCATTATCTGTCCTTTTTCATTTAACATAATTTGTATTTGCACTTCATGTTTTGAGATATGTTGCATGCACTTTGTTAATTGCTGCATCGTCTTTTAATTTCCGTTTGATCTTCAAAGATAAAGATAACCTGACATGGCAAACTCTTTTACGTTTAACCTCTTTATTATTTTCAGTAAAATGGTTCCTTATGTGCTGGAGAGTTTTTAAAATGGATGCAAGACTTATTATATATAGTGGAACAACAGACAAACATAAGAGGACATAGATTCTAGTGGATTAGTGATGCAAAATTTTCTAAATTTAAATTACACATATCTGTGCAAGTTTCGATTGTTGAGCATCGTCTACCTAGTTCTTGTATATATAGGTAAAAGAGTCGGTGTAAGTTAGATGTTGAGTAACTATAAAATTACTTCTTTTTGAACCACATGATCTGAAAGTTTTCAGGAGCCCTCTTATGTGCAGTCTGGAATCATCTTTTATCAAGAGCTTGAAATTGCACAATTTTCATAAACTGGTGTCGGCAATGACATGGCTTGAATTTGCTGTAGTTTCTAGCATGCCTTTCTACACTTGCATTGTTTTTCATATTACTTTCACATTAGTCACCTCCACTAATTGTTTTCGCTGAGAGCTTTTCAATTTTGATGTCAGATAAAATGCACCCAAAGAAGTGCACTGTGTTTCCTTTCCACCCATGGGCTTCCAAGGAGGGTACAAAATTTGGTCTTGTAATGTGGATTCCTCACAGCATTGATGAGCTAATCAAAACAGCATCAGAGCAGCTGAAATTTCCACACGGTTCATGTATATTATCAGAAGATGGTGGAAAAATTCTTGAGGTCGATATGATAAGTGATGGCCAAAAGTTATATTTGGTTAGTGAAACAAATTAAATGCCACTCCCTTGTATATCATTTAAAACACACCTTGCTTTCTTGAGCTTGGGAATTTCACATGTCGAGTTTTTGGGGGGAGAATCACTCGTTGTGGGACTTTGTTTATGGGGTCCACTCTTCCAAAGACTCTGATCCTTTAGTGGGAAAGTTTAGGTGAGAAGTCCTTTCCCTCGGCTTTATATGACATGATTGTTAATGAATGTCTGTAAAGGCTGAATCTGTAAAATCGGAAGAAGGGAGCTCTGTGCTCTCGTGTCGTTTGATTGGTATGATTCACCTATATTGTATCAATATGTACATATATTGGAACAAATATCACTAACATGGCGATAAGAAAGTGGTTTCGAATGTTTGTGAGAAACATGTTGACTTCAAAAAATGTTTGGCGACTTCACTTTACTGTTGAGTGTTACAACCATGCTGGATATAAATCTTTTGCTCGACTCTTAAGTTTTAATCCATTTCCTAGTGTCCTCGTATGACATTGAAGTGTTTATTTTTTAATTCTTGATTACAGTTTTTCTGATCCCCTAAAACTGCTACCTGGCATGGAAAGTAATTTCTTTTCATTTTTATTTTATTTTTTTTTTTTTGTAAAATACTTCATAAATAAAATATCCAACATAGACCAACAAAATCAACTAACTCTTATTCTAGATCTAGCCCCTAACCCCCCAAATCACGGTCCAGTGATTTTTGAAAATAATAATAATAATAATTTTTGGACTAGGAACACAATTCAAATCAAAAGCGAATGGTCTTTCAAATGGTTGAGCTTTTGCCCCCACCCAAATTATTTAGGTATCATATTTGAGGCCTAGAATTAGGTGTGGATCTTTTATTGTTTTGTTTCGGTCAAATATTCTAGATTCATCATAAACAACAAACTGATTCTACGATTGGAAAACGCATTAGATATCTACCTAATAAGTGAAAATAAATAAATAATAATGTAAAGCAACCTGATCAACTCAAACATTGAATTTGAAAACAATTACTTTTTTCTATGAACAAGAGTATATTCAAATTGGATGTTTGAATGAAAATCTCTGTATATTTTGTACAACTAATCTAACCTAACGCAAAATCATTTCCTAAAAAAAAAAAAAAAAGAAGAACTAATTAGGTCGTTTGAGAAATTTGAATCCCGCAGACGAAGCAAAACAATCAAGCTCATCTCTGTAAAGATTCATCAATTTCAATAATTCAGTAACCTTTGATTTTGTTCTTTCCCCACAACCAACTTGTAACGCAACCAATAATTTTTCAAAAGCCCCAAGCTTCATTGCCTCAACCACAGCATTTTCATTCTCCCCCATGCATAGTTTCCATAGGATCGAAACCACAAACCGTGTTGCCGTGTCTGATACACGCAAGATCTTCTTTACGAGTAACGGCATGGTTAATGCGTTTTCGTACATGCCTTCTCTTCCACGATCCCGGCTCGAAACACTGTCCAAAATACCTAGAGCCTTCTCACAGATGCTTTTGTCACCATCAACAAGGATTTCAAGAATGTAAGGAATTAACCCTATGTCCACAAACTTTAATGTCATAATTTCACTGTTTTCTGATAATGTCATGTGGTAGATAACCACTAGACTTGCCTTTGTAGCTGTAGGGCAAATTGGTACTTTCACAATCTGAAACAATGCTTCCACAACGCCTTCAATTTCCATTAGGCTGTTGATAAAATCTTGCTCTTCAGAAATCAGTTCTTTCAAGACTAGAACTGCATGTTTTCTTGAAGAAAGGTCATCCCCCTTCAAAAACAATGCAATACAGCGTAGAGAAATTGCTGATCCCAGCTTAGATTTGCCTTTTTCGCCTAGTGGGAACGTCCATGTGAGTGCAGACAAAATTTCCTTCAACAAGTCAGTGTATTCTTCTGTCGAAAAACTCGCGAAAAGCTCGAAACAAGCTGCTAATGAACAACCAGCTCCATTCTGCACAATGCAACGCTTGTTACGTTCGCTTTCTTTTGCCAAATTCTTCATCTTTCTAAGCAAATCTAGGCACTTTTTTGCATCTCGATGCTGCGTTGCAGCCTCTACTCTTGAGCAAATCTCAGAAACATCGTGTGGGGTGATCGGAATTCGAGGAGTTGGTATTCTTTCAATGCCATAAGATTTGTTCTCCACACACCAATCTTGAATCATCTTCCTTAAGGCATGATTCGGGATTTGATCAAAGCTCCTTAGCACTTGATTCGTCACCGGGCACGTTTTGTTCCCGGCATCAATCCACTTCTCGATACTTTCTCGATCATACGTTATCCCGGTAGACAATGTAACTGGATCTTTCATTAGATCGAGCGAAATTGGGCAGCGAAAATGAGTCGGAATGGAGAGTTCCATATCGAGAAACTCATCCTTTCGGCCACGGCCGGCTCTCCTTCTCCTCCACGAGAAAATTATACTCATAATTTCTCTAAGTACAATCCCTATTCAAAGAGAAAGATATCAAATATTTGAGACAACGAAATCAAATAACTAATTGCGTAATTTGTATAGATATGTAGTTGTAAAAAGTGTAGAACTTGAAGAGATTTTGGGATACAGAATGTTTGTTCATGCGATAATAGTGATATATATGAGGAGGGGATATGGGATTTTGGAGGGTCAAAGGCAGACAACTGTAGGAAACATAGGAAACGTTCAAAATCCTAGGCAAAGAAATTAGGAAAGATACGTTGTAGTATTTGAATTGAATGTTTGACCGTTGAATATTTGAACTTGTGCGTGAATGAGTTGGCCAAAGTTTGACTAAAGACCGGTTCAAGAATGGCTAGGCATAGTCGGTGGCTAACCAGATTTTTTCAACAGTTGGAGCCTTTATATTGACAGCTCTTCGTGATGGGACCTACTTGGAGTCTTGGCCGGTGATGTGATTCTCAATTTTAATTTCAATTTTGTCAAATTTGTTTATAGGTAACTTGACATTATTTCATTGAGCATTGGCGGCAGCAACAGTAGCAGCAACAACAACAACAACAACAACAACAACAACAACAACAACCACACATGCAACACCTATCCATACAAAATTTCCCGGTACAAGGGAATAACCCTTTATTTTGTAGACTAGAATCAAGTAGAAAATGAAACTAGTGACAAATATTTACTTAATTTTCAATGTATATGTTTGCATGTAGGACATAACTTGTATTTCAATTCCAGAAATATAATCTAAATCTACAATGAGAGGTTTCAGTATTTTCCTTTTATTAACTTTTGTCCACACGAAGGTTGCACTATGATTTTGGGTTCTTTTGCTAAAACATTAGCTTACTGTTTTGTGTGTGATAATTTATGGATTTTGAGTTTTAATGGCTAACATCAAACTCAAAATGTTCAATCCCAACTCCCAAGGTTGGAACTTGAATATCTCTCTCTCTTGTATTCTTTTAACATCTGGTAATATTTTGTTCTATTTTTATTTATTTATTTATTTTTATTGTGTTTTTGTTCTTGAGGTGCTTAGGTAGCATAACTGCAGAAAATGTTCCGTGCAATTATGGTTATTTAGTGGGTGGAAAGCGAGTAGACCTTCTCGGATTCCGGGGGGTGCGTGCGACAGTGATATCCCATGGATACTAGTTCATATTAAAAGGACAAATAATAATTTTAGATATATTCTTGGTTGCTGTAAATAACTAAAGAGGGTTTCTTTGATTTGAATAATGGATAGTCTGGGGCAGTTCATATTACATCGTGGAGTCTAATTTTAAATTGTTGTGTGGAATTCATACGAAGATTGATTCCTGGGGTTGAAAGGAAGGCCGAAAGTCACTCTCTGGCCAAAATTATATTAAACCTTTATTTGGTACTCATTTTTTAGGAGAAAATATATTTTTGAATAGTTGATTGATGAAGAATGTGTATTAAAAATTAAGAAAAAATTTTGGATTTGCGTGTAATATTATTTCAATGAAGAATGTGTGGTTGAAAAATGAAAAAAGAGGAAAAAAAATGCATTTCAGATTAAATGGCTATCAAACAGGGGCTAAATATAGTCTAGGAATTTTACATTTATAATTTTGGATTTACTCTTATTATCATTATAAATAATATAAAATAATATAAATAAGGAGTTGTCTTTATAATTTTGTGTCATCATAAAAAAAAAAGGGAAATGTTACAAAAATGTGCCCTTCTTTATGGCCAGGGCCACATGGGCTCTGGTCATCCAGGGGCGCCATTGCAGACCCCCCACAAATAAGGGCACCATGTGGCACCCCTAGATGGGCGGCCATTTAGATTTATCCTACAAAAATAGGGTGTAGAATTTTTGTTTTGTAAATTTCTTTTTATTATAATGAATTACCATCGATAGATGAGGATGTAGTTTTACATTAATGTGAAACTCTATAAGGGCTTGCTTGTGAGTTTTTTCCACCAATTTCGACCGATTTTGGGTAACACTGTTTATTAGAGGTTGAAAGAACCTATGCTTACTAGTTTTTTTTTTGAATGGTTTAAAAGTCACCAAAAATCTTCTAGTGTAATTTTGATTAGTTTTCTCAACCCAGCAAATCAATGTGTTTTAGCCGTTTCTCATATTATCTTCTAATTTTATCCGTTATAAAATAATTATTTTCAACCAACATATTTTTTGCAAAACTAACTTGTAACTTGTAAATAAAAATATATTAACTAAAAAAATTATTTATAAGCAAAAAATTGTATTATAATTAAAAAATTACCTACAAGTAAAAAAAAAAATCACTTTTATGTAAAAACAATTGTGTATAAAATAAAAATACTTTTAGTAATACAAAAACTATGCTACTTATAAATAAAAAAATTCGCTTAAAATTTTTTAAAGTATAAAATTTACTTATAAGTAAAAATATTAACTTAAAAATTTTAAGTAAGTATTTAACTTCATTTAATATTAACTTATATGTAAAAAAAAATTACATATAAGTATAATATCCATTATGGGGAAAAAAATTTCATATAAAAAATTATAAGCTAAAATTTTTACCAAGGGTAATTTTATTCTATTAAAAAACTTTCTTAATCGGTGGATAATAAACTATCAAGTATAGATTAGATAGTTTTAAAATCGTTCGTAAAGCCACTCAAAATAGATTTGCTTATAACTGTTCAAAATTGATACTTTAAAAAGCCCTCATAATCGGTAAGCTGAAACTTTGACCCTAAATCTTGTGTGTTTTGTGTCTTTATTTTTTTACTGCGATTTTACTACTCTTTGTAGTATGAATTAGTGTATCTAATTCTCAACAGTTTATTAATAAAAAAGTAATTTTTAATGTACGATTTAGTTGGGATTATAATAAATCTCAATTTCTGGGAAAAAAAAAAGTAATTAGTTAAATCCTGAACCCAAAGAGAGAAGGGAGAGAAGAAAATATTTTGGATAAAAAGATCTAGGTTAGTCTTCAGGTATGAAATTCCTATTCTCATTATAGTTTGCCATTTTAAATTGGTAGGAAGATGTCACGATAAAAAGATCTCTGTAATAAAGGAATAGGGCCTTATATATTTCCATAAAATCGTCTCATATTTTCATGTTTCAGATCTCCGTCTTCCCATGAAGAATGAATTCATTATTATGTGAAAGAGTGGCTAATATGAAAATTCCGCGAGGACTAGAAATATCCAACAACATGAAATCTTATCTTTACATATGAATAAAAAGCAAGTTAAGAGTAGTTTTAGAGTTTCATGTTTTTATTTGATTTAGTACATTAGTTTTGAAATTACTTTCTGTTTTTGCCAGATAAATGAGGTTACTTGCAGAGTTATATATTGCTAGATTGAGTTTTTTTTTCATAATACAAGAGTAGCTTAAGCCATGACAAGAAAACAAGGTCGGAGGAAGGCAGCTCTTTCGTGGATTTCGTAGCACAAAACATTACTATATTTGTGAAGTAGAAACCATAGCCATTACCAAAGTTTTCTTAAACTTGAGCCGCCTAAGTGTGTTACTTTTACATTTTCTAATAAGGGTCCGTTTGATAGTAAGAGTGGAATTTGGGTGGAAAAGAATTGAATTGCAGGGAATTGAATTGTTTGAAATTGTTTTACCGGAAATTAAATTAAAGGTGTTTGATTAGTATAATTTTTCACTTTTCTATTATAATACGTTTGACTTTATTTTTTTTTTTATGCAAATTGTCAATTAAATGGATAAATTTTTTTTACCATTGGGGACAAAATATGTTTAGATTGCTAAAAAAAATTATTTTTTATTTTTTATTTTTACGTTTGGCTTTGTTTTACATGGAATTTGTCAATTAAATGGATAATTTTTTTTTTTTTTTACACTTTATCTTAGAATTTGTTTATATTGCTTTAAAAAAAAAAGGGTGGAAACCAATTCCCATCATATAGCAAATCATTGAATTCCACGAAATCACGCTTCAAGTGGTTGTACCTTGGAATTGTGTGGAAACCAATTCTATGGAAAAAAAAAAAAACGCTATCAAATAGCGCAAAAGTGAAAGTTGGAATCGAATTCCAACTTCTTGGAAAAATTTTCGCCTATCAAACACAGCCTAAGAGATATTTAGGAGTGTCGTTGTATTTTTTTTAAGTGTTGGTCATATTCGTATTTAATTTTAAAATATTTTAATGTGTTTATATTTTTCTTTTTCAGTCCAATCTTTATACATTTTAATTATGTTAGTGTTGTTGGTATGCACTCAATATTTATTCTGATATTGATGTCATAAGCATTTCAATTCTATTGATGTAATAATCACACATTAGAAAATATCAATCTAGCGACTAAATGAGAAGCCTAAATTGAATAAAATAATTTTTTGAAGTTTCATCTTCAAAAGTATAATTACAAATGCATATTGATAATGACAAATGAAAAGAATTCAAAGATAAAATAGTGCATTTTAACAATGAGAAAATTTTGTTGGTGATTATATACCCCCCCTTGTTTTCATTTTAACATAGATTAAGAAAATATAATCAATATAGTTAAATACTCATTATGTCCAGTATATATATGCTGATTTTATTTTTCAAACGAATTAAGAAATTTTAATGTTATTGAAAAAACAATTTTGACCAAAATTTTTCTTAATTTACCTTTAATTATATTTGTACAATTTCAAGATCAAGTGAGAAAAATTGATTATAACTAAACAAATTAAATAAGGGTTATTGGTAAATGAATAAAACAAAAAAAATACTTAATAAAGAAACATAACTATTTAATTGTGACAAAAAAAATAAATAAAAGAAAAGACGGTCTATATAAATGAAACTGAGAGAGTATATAAATTTTTCTTTCGTTTTTTTTTTATATACTCATACATTAAATAATAATTTAAATAGAAGTTGTTCATATTTGTTGATAACAAGACGCATTAAGTAATGGTATGTTAGAAAACTAAGGGTGCGTTTAGTTTGTTATTTTTAAGTCGCTTTTAGTTTTGTAAAATATTGTCTGATATTTTTGAAAATGCACTTTCGAAAATAAGAATAAATTTATGATATAAAATTCAAAACACAGTTTTGTCATTTTAAATATTTTCAATGAAAATTCTGAAAACACTCAAAACATGAAAAATAAATGTTTAACTAAAATTTTTTAAAAAATTCTAACAATTAAAATTATAAAAAATTAAAATTCAAAAAAAGTAAATTAAAAAAATAAAATTCATAAATTCTAAAAAATAAAAAATTTGAAAAAAAAATTATAAAAAATAAAAATGAATGAATATCATATAATTTTTTGTTAAAATACTTAGTTTTTATTTTTATTTTTATTTTTATTTTGTATATTTTGAAATTATTTTATTTAATTTTTTAACGAAAAAAAATATTATAAGATTCACCAACTTTAAAATGTATATAATACCTGATAATATACTAACATAAAACTATTCTATTTTTACTGGATAATCAAATTTAATATAATAAAATGTCATAAAACATCTTTTCAAAATTTCAATCTCAATGCGTTTTCTAATTTTATGTTTTGAGAAATAATTTTTCAAAATGACAAACCAGTCACATGTTTAAAAAATCTTAAAACATACCCTCAAAACAGAAAATAGAAAATGAACTAAAACTCAAAACTATAAACTATAAATTGAAACAAAAACCAAACGGGCCATAAGAAATTAACTATACTATCAACAAGGAAAGTGACCAATAATTTAGGACAGACAAAAAAGAAAATAAACATATCTTTATGGGAAGGAGGAATAATATTTTGTTGTCGAAGAAATTTTTAACAAAAGTTTTTAATACTAAAAACTTCAACAACCACATTTTGATCAAACACAAAGTAACAACAAAATTTGAAGAATGTTTATGACAAAATCTATGTGGTTGAATGTTCATATTCAATGATAAACATATTTTTTGTTATGGTATGATGGTTGTCGCATCGACTCCAGGCTTCCAAATTGCTGCCATTGTTATGTCATTCTTCCTCAGCTTCTAGAACTTGTTCTCCGGTTTCCTCATCCCTCATCCACTTATAAAAAAAAAAAAAACATATTTTTTGTTGTTAAATACATTCAATGACGCGCCTTTTATGACGATACAGTGACGAACAAATATTTGTCGTTGAATATATTTCAGGTATAATTGCAGTGACGGTTCTAAACCTTTAAAAATTGTGCAAGTTTTACTCGAACTTTTGATTTGTAGTAATGCTGGTCCCAAACCTTTCAGATTGGTGATACGAAAGCACTTCTGGACGATTTCCATGCAAAAATATGTTAGTTGACCAAAAGTAACCATTTGACTATAATTTGATTAAATTTAAAGGGGATAAAATGAAATTTTAACCTTTTAGTAATTAAGAAAGGATAATTGTATCGAAAGTCCCAAACTTTAAAAATGTGTAGCAGAGGTTCCAAATCTTTAATAAATATATGCCGGAAAAACATCTAGCGATTTCAGTCCAAAAATTTGACAAAGATATTCATCTTTCCTAATCCAAACAACCATCCAACCTCCATGCTTAACCCTTAACACATCCAACCCAAACCATTGGTAGGTGGGGAAGCCTGAACCTTCACCACTGCTACAACAACCGCTGCTACTGTTAGTTTTGAAAGAATTTATTTACCTTCAATTATTTTTTCCTCATTCTTCAAAGGTTATTGTTAGGAAGGTTTGTCGATTTTGACCTTTACAGACTTACAGTTGTCACATAGGTACTATGCTTGAGCCTATACACTTTAAGAAGATAATGTCATATAATGATATTTTTAAAAATTCAGCTCCGAAAAATGAAATCGTGGCTCCGTCCCAGTTCAAGGCTAATTTGAACGAAGATCTCCAATAGATGGATTTTTTTTTTTACGCAATTAAAATTTAAAATGTTTGTGCCAAAATAAAGTAGTTCAGTAACTTCAGTTTGTGTTCTTAAAGAATTGGATTGCATCCAAATGTTTTTGTTGGAAGATAATTTTGCTTACTAAAATACAATAATTATATTTAAAACTCAACTGTTTTTCTCAACTACTCCATTGCACGGGAGATTATAAAATTTTCTCTAGTACTCCATTGCATCTGAGATTTGGTTTTGAATCAAACTGCTACAGCTGCTTTATATTTTTAAAATAATAAAAAATTAGTTCTTTAGGGAAACAAGCTAAAGCAGGTGCATCATTAAAGACATATTTTGTATGTATGCATTGAATGCGTGTTTGGTTAAGCTTTAAATAATTACATTATAAGTAAGCTTAACTTGAAATTTTAATAATTCAAATTCTGCAGACTCAATCATCCAATACGATTTATTTAAATATAAAAGTAACATTTTTTTCTTTTCAGAATTATAGGTACATTGGCTGGCCTCTTAAATGAGATTGCTTAGAAAACTGGATGTTGCACTTCCCCCATGTATTCTTTTTGGTCCATCCCACTAAATTAATATAAAGAAGAAATGAAAGCAAACAGACATTGACAAACACACACAAAATGGGAAACCATGTGTGCACGGGACAGCTACAGCCTATTGTAGGCTAAATCAAACAAGAATGGTTCTATCAGATGTGAATGACGTGTGTACATATTGAATAAACATTTCCAAACAGATTCTTTCGATACATATACCTAACACGCTGCTAAAAAACATTTGTGAAAGGTGACTTCAATACAAGTACACAAATCAGGCAAGGCACAGCAATTGAAAAACATTCGAACATATATTTGAGAAACCTTAAATCCATTTCTAAATCTTCAAGAAGCTAAGAAATCCAGCTACATGACTCAAAATAGTGAAGACTAGAAACCAAGAAAAGGGGAGAAAATTAAAACATCAAGGAAGAACCACAACGGACGAACAAGTAAAACCAGTCAGGCAGTCATATAGTTGCTATAATCAAACTGCCATCTTTTTCACCTTCCATCTACTGATGTGAATGACTCAGCAAATCCATATGGCCGCGTTGGTATGCTAGTCTGCGTATTGTCCAAGCTCAGTAAGTAGGATGAAGATGATGAGTCCTCATGGCTACCTTCAGATGCTTGCCACTTCTTAAGTGCTTGAGGCAAAGACATTTCAAGATCAATGCCGTATATGTCCTCAGAACATTGATCGGATGGTTTCCAGAGCTCTAACAAAGAAGAAAGAACGTTGACAGCATGACCCATATCGGGCCTTTGATATGGTTCCCTTGCGCAACAATGGCCCGCCAGTTCAGCAACAGTGCTGATGCTGGCTAAAGTTTCCACACTGAGGTCAATTGTGGGGTCGATGGCCTTATGGAACGTATCCTTGTTCAGGTGCATTCGCCGGAACCATGTCACGAGGTGCATGCTCTCCTCAGGTTGGCTCTCATCGAGTGCCTTTCTCCCAGTGATCAGTTCCATCAAGATCACACCAAAACTGAAAACATCCACTTTCGTTGTCACTCTGCCAGTCACTGCCGAACACGTGGAAACAGAGGCAATAAGAAATTTGTTGCACAAAGTTTCACACATTTTAGCATAGTATTTATCCAGTAGTCATTTTTCGTTGGGAAAAAAAATTATATATATGTTATTTCAAGTTAAGCCAAAATAATTGACAAAGAAAGCAACGGGAAAAAAAAAAAAAAAAAAAAATACTGTTCTAATGTGATTGGTGCCTTTGTGTTCTTCCTACCAAAAGATTATGGTTATGTGCCATCACAGGCTAACGAATCATCATTTACCTGGTTTCCTTAAATTATTTTTATCAATTTAATGAAAAAATTTAAAGGTGGAAAAAAAAAAATCCCAAAAGTGCAGAAATTTTTTTGATGTATAAATACCATTGCAGAGGCTGCTAACAGTATAACACAAAAAGGCTAATACTATCTATTGTTTTCATTTTACTATGCTGAAGATACCTGATTTGTCAATATGGACTACTAACCAATTTCACTAACTTCTTTGCATTCAGAACATAGCGATTGTAATAATAACTTAAGATGTTAGCTAAGTCCAAGATTCAAACTTGAGTATAAGATAGAAAATTAGAACTAATGAAGAACACAATTGATTTCAGGAAAATTTTACCTGCATATTCAGGTGCCAGGTATCCAAATGTTCCAGCAATTCTTGTCTCAATAGAGCCTTTCCCTTCTGGAGCAAGGCGCACAAGGCCAAAATCTGCAACCTTGGCCCTCATATCATCCCCAAGAAGAATGTTGGATGGCTTTAGGTCCCTGTGTATGAAGCTTTGGTGAGCTAAACCATGGAGGTATTCTACGCCCCTAGCAACATCTAAGGCAATGGTCAATCTTTTTGTCCACTCCAGTGGTTGTAACCCTTCATCCGCCCA
Source organism: Osmanthus fragrans (assembly GCA_019395295.1). Taxonomy (NCBI): domain Eukaryota; kingdom Viridiplantae; phylum Streptophyta; class Magnoliopsida; order Lamiales; family Oleaceae; genus Osmanthus; species Osmanthus fragrans. The sequence continues at coordinate 9,269,300 of CM033341.1, forward strand.
GTTAAAAAGATGCCTACTTAGCGTCCCTTGAGGCATGTATTCATAAACAAGAAGTTTTTCATTTCCATCAATACAGTATCCGAGAAGTGCGACAAGATGCCGATGTCGAACCTTGGTCAAAACAGCAATCTCAGATTCAAACTCTGCTAGCCCCTTCCCCGTTATCACTCCACCTTCCATTCTTTTTACAGCAATCTTTGTTCCGTCATGCAATTCTCCTTTATAAACTGTCCCGAAGCCTCCTCGACCCAGTATATTCTCTTCACTGAAATTGTTCGTCACATTTTTCAGTACTTGAATGGAGATCACCATGTTGGCTGCTTCAACCATTTGAATGTTACTGGTTTCACTGGTAGAAACAGTATGACTTTCATTAACAGCACCAACACTGACGCTCGATCCTGCAACTGTTATCTTTACACTATCGTTGTCTGATCCAGAATGATGAGGGTGAACTACCATAGCATTTGGACTCTGAACTCTGCTAAAACGCTTCTGTTTGCTCTTGTACAGACAGAAAGCTGCCACTCCAATCAAACAAAGCACAAAGACACCCCCAACTACAGAAAATACAACCACTCCAATCCAATTTTGAGATTTCTTATGATCATTTTGCGAACCACCTTCACTTTCAGAACCAGAATTGGGTGTACTGGGAGAAGACATGCCAGGAGAGCTTGAATCACTCTTATCCTTCCCAATGTCAGGATTCCCATTCGTCTTTACAATGATGTTACTTCTAAAAGCCGGCACTTTCCCATGAAGCTGGTTGTTTGATACATCTAGTTCGGTAAGCGCAGGCAGAGTGGCAAGCTCCTCCGGTATGGTGCCAGTAAGATTATTATCAGCAAGAATCAATCTCTGCAGCAACTTGAGCGAAGCAAAATCAGGAGAAATTGTACCTATAAGCCCCATGTTCTGAAAGTTAATAACGGTTATGTTCTCACTGTTGCAAGTAATCCCAAACCAATTGTTACAAGGATCATTCCCCTTCCAACTCTCAGCAAATTTTCTAGGATAATCCATTGATCTCGTGATAGAAAGTAAAGTATTCACTCTAGTATCACAATCACCAGGTTGTGGCAAGCAAAAACTATTGGTATCTTTTATCATATCCACAGAAACAGAGTCTTTAAACATTGGCATTGGCCCTTGCAAAAAATTATTAGTCAAATTAACAACCTTTAAGGAGTCGAGATTTATTAAAGACATGGGAACAGGACCTGTTAATGAATTATCCCTCAAACTCAAACTCTCCAAATTCTTCAAGCTTGAAAAATTAGGTAATGGACCAGAAAATCCATTTCCATGAAGCCAAACCTCCTTCAAGTATGTCATGTTCTGTATAACACCAATCTCTCCACCAAGTTTCTGCCCATTTAACCACAGAGACCCGATCTGGGACCCCGAAAAACTCGATGGCAATTCCCCTTCCAAGTTATTGAGAGCCAAATGCAAGTTTGTTAAACCAGGAAACTCATCACCTCCGAAAAATGCTGGAATTTTTCCAGTAATATTTGCGGAATTAGACGAGAAATTCTGAAGTGTTGAAGCATTTTTAAGGCTTTCCGGAATTTCCCAACCAGAAAATGGATTATTATCAATCTCAACAGCTATCAAAGAAGACATGCCAGTAAAAAAATCAGCAGGAATGGAAGTAAACTGATTGTTACTGAGCATCAACACTTGCAGTGAACTAAACCCCTTCAAGCTTGGTAAAGGTCCAGAAATATTGTTCCATTGAAGTTCTAATCGCTCAAGCCGAGTAAGAGATGTGAGTTCTTGAGAGAGTGTACCTTGAACATCCTGGTGCCCGATTTGGATCCGAGAGATACGGTTCTCAGCGCAAACCACATGGTTCCACTTGCACGGATCCGGGCCCGACCACCCAAGACTCTCCGGTAAAATGAGGCTCTTCTTGAGAGCCAACATGGCTGAAGCATCATCCGGGCTGGTTTGAGACTCAACAAACAAAAGTTCTGAACACAGAACCCCAAGAAACAGCGAAAAAGCTTGAAGCTTTAACCCAAAAATGGGGGGTTTCTTCATCTAAACAAGTTTTAAATTTCAACAGAAAAATCAGCACAACAGAAAGGATTAAGCAGTTATTTTACAGAATTTGCGAAGAGTTTTTTTTTTTTTTTTCTAATGTTACAAATTATCACTGGATTCTGAAGAGATTAATCCGAGAGACACTAGTGTTGAGGAAGAGACGGGAGAGTTGGGCGGATCGATGCAAATGCAACTGCTGCGAGTAGTAGAGAAGAGACTAGAGAGAGCACATGGGATAAAGGGACCCACAAAAACTGAAAAGTTTATGAAAGGGATAGCATCAAAATGACAGTGTTAAAAGGCTGGATCATAAGTGCATGATTCTTTATAACATGGTTGGCACTTGTGTTTGTGCTGTATAAAAGGGAGAAAAATGGCATTTTTGGTGACCTATTAAAGGAAAAAAAAAAAGATGAGGAAACGGAGAATTTCACCAAAAATTAATTTTGATAAGCAAAACTTTGTTAACCGTGTTTCAGACCATTTCTACTAAGGGTGAACACAGGTCGATTTGGACGATTTATGTTATATTGTCAACTCAAACCATTTTAAACGGTTTGAAATTTTTCCAAATCAAATCAAACCATTTTATTTTTCAAACCAAACCAAACCATTATTTGCGGTTTGGTTCAATTTTAATTCACGGTTTACCTATCGACATTATAGTAATATATTTAAAACAAGTTAACATATAAATTTTAAATTTAAACGAACACTAATAATGTTGAATATTAAATTACATTCATATTTGTCTGAAATTTGATATATAACAAAAAGACAAAAAAAATAGTATTAAACTAGCATCACTCAAACTTTTACAAGCAACAATATCAGAATAAATATAAAAGTACTAACCTCTCAGGTACCGGACGTCACTAGATCAATCTTTTACATGCCTCATAATTCTCTTGAACGTATCAATATTTGCATTTCGAAGGATGACAGTAGTACCGGGCATCACTAGATCAACTAAGAAAGAAATATAAACAAGAACCAAATGGTTATATAGCTGAAAACCAAAAATGCAACCATTCATATTAAATAAATATTATAAGTGAAGGAAATGAGTACAATAAACCGTAATCCATTAAACAGATGGAAATTACAAGATGCATTGTTTAAGGTTCACACGATGATTGATTGAAACAAAGACAATTAAGACGTGATAAAACACACAACACGAGATAAATTAACAATCACTTTCGAAACATGCATAGTAAAAGTAGCATCAAACATTTACTCGGACAATGTTTGACTCATTAAACAGGGAAAGTGTAGCATTCTTTGACATGATGACTATTGGACAAAAATGTGGTTGTCCACTTAAATTTCTTAGTGGTTTAAAGCAGAAAAATTAAAATTCTAGATGACAATTTTTCATCATATCCCTGTTTGGTTTAGAGAAAAATCAGGTTTTAATAGATTTTGATATAAGTTTATGAAATATATGGTTGAAAAGTTATGAGTCCAATGAAACATGTGGTTAAAATTATTTGTCGACTTCTTAGATTTTAATTCGCATTTATATCTAACCCAAACGGAGACATAATAATCTCCTTCCTAGATGAACTTTTCATGTCAAATATATTCCTATATGAAACTATTTAAAAACTTATCTTCAGGCCGCCCGACTCAAGTCAAAGACAAAAAGAACTAAAAATCTCTCACTCCTAAAAAAAGATAAATCAGCGATCATATACATACTACAGACCAAATAATCGACAAGAGAAAAGTGTGCGTAAAAAAATTATTTGTTTATCTCTTTAAAGCTACACACATTAATACGAGAACCCTTATTTCTATCCCCGAATACAAAATATTAATAAAAGAAAAAACCTATTATTCAAAATAACAAGTCAAAAGAATCAAAACTTGTTACTTACAATTTTGCAGGCATAGAAACCCATTCTAATAACTGAAATATTCGGCCCACTACATTAATTATTTTCCACTTGATTATGAATTTGTGCTGCGTTATGCAAGTATGTCTAATTTATGTATACAACACACGTATGCATACTTTGGTCATTGTGAGCGGTGAAGAGGATAGTACCACTCTTATCGCCAACAAGACACTCAGCAATGTTGGTGCTCCGCATGTGGGGGGAGACGACACGGTCTTTCTGCAACACCATATTGGAATTAAAAAGAATCTAGGTTTTGGTTTTGAGACTTTGAGTTGGGTTTTGAGTTCTTCCCTCCTTTTTTTTGGGCTTGGGTTTCGACATAAATTCGAAAATTGAATTTCTAGGTCTAGTTTGGAGGTATCATTTTTAATTGGTTTAGATTCTAAAAATTATACTTTAATAAAATTATATATGAAAATTTATAATTTCATAAAAAAAATTAATTAAAAAGTGCGGTTTGATTTTGTTTTTTGCGGTTTTTGAAAATCAAAACCTAAACCAAACCATTTTGAAATGGGTTGGTTCGGTTTGAGAAAAAAAAAATCGCGGGTCTACGTGGACCCGAACCAATGGTTTCAAACTAACGATTACGGTTCGATTTGCGATTTCTCGATTAATTTGTACAGTCCTAGTTTCTACTACTCGTAAATTGGACACATTTATTTAAAAAATAATTGTGATATTTAAGTTAAGTCAGTCTAAACTCTAACACTCAATATTTTATACATCAATTGGTTATAATTAACTCTTTCATGATCTTAGTGATTGATTTAAATTAAAAATTATAATTATTTGTCAAATAAATATATCAAATTAATGAATAGAAGGAACGATTCCGACTATGTGAAACATATAACTTTTAAGTTACTTTAAATGCAAACATTTTTTATTATTATATTTAAAGTATAATCTCATTGAGCGCTAAATTTGTGGATCCAATTCATTTACAACTAAAAAAAAAAAGAGAAGTAAAAATCACTCAAAATCATGAATAATATAATTTGGAAAAATAGGCCCACAGACAGCAAATCAGTTGGTTTTGCAAAACTAGTATCGGTAAAGGACTTGGGTGCTATTTCCAAGATTTTTTTCCCCTTTTCTTGAAAGGAAAAATGATTTTTAGATTCTTACTCCAATTTCTAAAAACTGAGGTATTTACAATTATGATTTTGAGGGATTTTAAAAAATTATAAATTCTAATAAATTTCGTGAATTTGAATAAATTTTCACAAATTTTATAAGAATTTTATCAAATATGGTGAAATTTCAAAAGATTTGATTATTTATTTTTAAATTTGAAATCTATCCAAATATTTTAAAATCCCTTTATTAATGAATTTTTTTTTTATATATATTTTTTTATAAATCTACTAGTTATTGATGATACCTAGATTTTAAAGGATTTCAATGAATTTCATTAAAATCTTAATTAGGGACACCTAAATTTTAATAAATTTCATTAAAATTTCAATTGAGTATACCTAAATTTAGAAGGATTTGAAATCCATTATAATCTCAATTGAGGGCACCCCTTAAATTTTGTAGGGTGCCATGAGCTATCATGCCTTTTAAGAGGAGTTGAAACTTAAAGAAAGTATATGCATCATCATGGTATGTATTGTATATGCTCGAGTATGTATGAGTTTAAAGAGTAAATTATGCAATGTTTTATGCCTTTTTTCAAAACTCTTTTTTTCGACATTTTTATTTTTAATTACATATTTATATAATAAAATATTCTGTACATAAATTCAAAATTTTTCACAACTTTTTAACTACACATATTCTTCAAAAATTCACAATTCAAAACATTGTTTATCACAAATAATGACCATCAGGAAAGGGCATGATAGGTAAAAATAGCAATAGGTTGAATCCAACAGGAGGCAACCTTTCTCGACACATTTATCTACCCTTCACAAGCAAAGTCGAGTTGGATTAGTTTATGAGCTTTACAATTTTTTAAACAAAGCTAAACTTAGCTCGTTCTATTGAAATTCAAACTTGTGTGAAAACAAGCTGAGTAGAAAACAAGTTGAGTCACTCATGAGTCGAGCTTTCACAAGCCAACTTGGACACATTGCCATTTATACTGTGGTTGTCACAGAATATACTTCAAATTCTTGTAAAATCGGGCTCAATCAACACCAATGTCGAACACCAAAGAGATGCTCGAAAACCGGAAACACAACTTTACTTCAATTGCCACAAACTAACCCACAAAGGATCAAGATAGAGGCAGCAATAGCATGAAGGGAGGAAGAAGAAAAGAGGAACCAATGGTTGAACTCCAATCACCCAAGATAGCTGCCCTTTCATTCTGCTCTATTGCACACACTCACATAAATGGTTAAGGCAAATGAAGGATGGATATAAGGACTAAGGTTAAGTAACCCCTATTTGGGCCAAGTGTTATGGAATAAATGGCCCAACAAGCCAAGACCAAGACTTGATACAAAGAGCCAACACAAAGGGTTATCCTCAAGTGACTTGGACTGAGTAATATTAATTAATTAAAATATTGTAAAAAAAATATGCCCCCACCCACCTCCATGTTTGTGCCCTGTACAGGCCGGCCTATACCTGTAGCATGTTTGATATTTTAAACTATTTTTAGTTTACCGAGTATGAATTATGTACTTGTATGATTGTCTTTTACTGGTTATATGGGAAAATCCATTTCATTTTTTGAAGAGATGAAGAAAATGGAATTTAGTCATAATGACATTACATTTTGGAGGGGCCGGGGGGGGGGGGGGGATGGGTTTGATCGCCTGTAATCATGCTGGAAAAGTTGATAAGGGACAAACATACTTTAAGATAATGAGAGACGAGTACAATGTTTAGCCAAATATAAAGCAATGTGGGTGTATGGTGGATTTATTTGGGCGTTCAAGGTTGTTGGATGAAGTATTTAAGTCGATTGACTCAATGCAGATTGAATCAATGCTATTCTTTGGAGGAAATTGCTCACTGGTTGAAGAATTCATGCTAATGTTGAGCTGGGAAGAATTGGAAATGAGACAGGATGAAAGTGGTGATTTTGTGTTATTGTCAAACATTTATGCTTCAAACGGGGAGTGGCATGGTGCTGAAAATGTGAGGAAATTAATGGATGATAGCAGGATGAGAAAAGCCTGGGTTTAGCTTGATAGAAGAAGAAAATAACCAACTTCTTCATTTCTTGTTTGGTTCTAAACCGTGTCCAAATTTAAAAGAGCGTACACTTAGTTTTTAAAGGTGAAAATTTCTCTCATGCTCTTTATGTTTCATATAAAGAAAATATGCATCAAACTAAAATTTTTATGATGTTTCTTTATCTTTTTTCCCCCCTCTTAGAAAGTAGTTATTTATACTTATTTCAATCCATAGTGCTGCTCTATTAGTACCATAGCTATTTTCTTTGTACTTAAATGTAATGCATTTAGTTTTTGGTCAGGGAGTCCACCCGCCTTCCATACAGGCAGAAATCTTGCTTTCAATTGCATACTGGGCATATTCCCTTTATTTATTTTATGAATTATTGTGGAAAAAAAACCATTGAATGAAGGAAAATCCAACATATTTAACGTATACATTCCTTTCAAAATAATGCATCCCGTACATTGCACGGGTAAAGACTAGTATTATGAGAAATAGTACTTTTCCACCCCTACCACATGTGACCTCCCTTTTTAAAAATCTAGAACTTGAGCTTTTTATATTATAAGCCCTTGTTTGAGCCTCGTTATTTGACTAAGAATGTATTTTGGAACAGTAAATTAATGGAGAATGTGTGGTTAAAAAATAAGATTTTTTTAAAAAAATTTGTGTGTAATATTATTATACTAAAGAATGTACGGTTGAAAAAAATTGAGAGAAAAAAATATATTTTAAAAAATAATGAGGATCAAACAAGGGTTTAATATCTCCAATTTACTTGAATTCATTTTCATTTACTTTTTCCTTTTATTTTTGGATCTTTATTTTTAGTCATCTCAACAAAATTTTATTTGTCAGTATGAATGCCAAATACATTTAATTGTATTTGGCACAAGGGGGACCTAGACTAAATTTCAGGGCTGAGAGTTGAGAATGGTTTGATTTGACTAGGTTCCATTTTAATGAGAGCCAAATCGACAAGCGTCAAAGAATCTTAAAAATACAACTGATTCTATTTCTCGTTAAGGAACCGAACTGAATGTTTCCCAGTTGATCTGGTTTGTTTCCTTCATGTGGGAAGCTTGCTTTCATTTTTTATGCATAATAATTTAGATTAAAATTGTATAAACAAATTATCTTAACCTCTACCAGTAGTTATGTTAATCTATACAGATAATTTCATTTCTATCTTTAGATCTTGTTAAACTAATCATGTGTTGAATTTTCTTCCACCTTCTTTCCAGGTGAAGGGACAAAGCACATGAGCTTTCTTTCTTCAGTGACCAGTTACAAATAGTGTGTATGTGTGTGGCCTACGCATATTCTCCCTTCTCCAGTTTCAAAGCCTCATGGGGGACTATCGTTAGGCCACCCATCTCTAAAATGTTATAACATCTGGTTTCCATTCATGTTGTTTCTTTTCCAAGTTCTACGTCGACTACGTCCCATTGTGTTCCGTGCAAATGCACAAAGTTGTACAAACAGTCAGAGCCGATCCTGAGAATTTGGAGACCTAAGGCGAATAATTATTATGAGGCCGTTCAACATAATATTTTATTTTACAAGTGTAATAATATTTAAATATTTAAATAATTAACACTTTTATAATAAAAAGAAGATTTTACACAATTCAAAAGATAGAATAGCAAAATAAGACTTCTCTCACAACCCAAGAAATTAGGCTAGCATAAAATTTAATCTTCTCACACTTTGAGATGCAAAATTAGGAATCAAAGTACTGAAATCAAGTTTTTCCAACATATTTTTTCCAATAGAAATCATAGCTAATCCATTCAATCGCTCTTGTGACATGGTCGATCGAATATAAGACTTAATCAACTTCAACTTTGAAAAACTTCTTTCAGCAGAGACAACTGTGACAGGAATAATCAATAATACTCTATGAGCAATCCAAACATTTGCAAAACAACAATTCATTCTCTTAATGTAATCCAATACATCAATTGCTCCAAAAATGTCTGCAGATATTGCTTCCCTTAAAACTTTGAACTCAGAAAATAATTCTATCCCATCAATATCAGAAATCATATTATGCTTCAAGTATTTTTCAAGGTTAATGCAAGAACACTTCAAACTATCATCATCGATAGATTTAGGTCTTTTCACATCAAATAAAAATCCAAAAATGTCATCATATTTCTAAAATTGCTCAAATCTATTCTGAAGTGATGATAGAGCTTTATCCACTATATATATGAAATAATTGATCTTAAAAGATTCTTCAACTGTTTGTGTTATCTCTTCAGAAGAAGTCTTATCAAACTGCCTCTTTCTATGTATCACCAATTTTTCATGAAATATCGGTTCAATTTCTAATTCATTTGCAATCTCTTTAGCATCAACCATGGCCGATTCAAACCCAGATTCTCTATAACTTTTGAAAAATGAAATGAGCCATTTTAAATGGTCTATAGCAACATCAATATGCATGTCTTTTGTTTGCAAATGTTTTCTTACTGTGTTAACATTATTCAACACTTCATACCAAATAAGCATCCCAAGTAAGAATTCAAAATTGTCAATTTCATATGTTGCCAAACATTCCGCCTCACTTTTTGTCTTAGGATCATCAACATTCGCCAATTGAAGTGAAGCTTTTTTTTATCTGCGAAGCTTGAAATCTTATTGCTCTAACACTTTTAATATGGCTTTCCTAGCGAGTCTGTGATTAAGGGTAAGACCATTTACATTCTCTTTGAAATTTTTCCACCTTTTAGTAGATGACGAAAACAAAGTGTATATACGTTGCACCACCCCAAAGAAAGATTTAGCTTTTGAACAACAAGTAGCCATATCAAAAAGTGTAAGATTAAGACTATGACACCCACAAGGACTGTAGAATGCTCTTGAATTTAGTTGTAATAGTCTATTTTGAACTCCTTTATGTTTTCCTTTCATGTTAGCACCGTTATCATAGCCTTGACCCCTTACATCATCAATATCAAGTCCTAGATTATTCAAAGCATTCACCAATTCATTAAACAGTCTGTTACCAGATGTATTATCCACAAATAAAAATCCTAAAAAGAATTCTTCAACCTTCACTGGACTTGTCGAAATATCTACACACCTCAATATTATAGACATTTGTTCTTCGTGACTCGTATCCGGAGTGCAATCAAGTATAACAGAAAAGTATTTAGAATTTTTGAGCTTCTCAATGATTATTTTTTTAATCTTACCTGCTAGCATAAGTATCAACTCATTCTGAATTTTTTGTCCTAGATAATGATGATGAATTTCTTTATTTTTGATTTGACGAATATGCTCTTGCATTACGGGATCAAACTCAGCAATTATTTGAATTATGCTTAAGAAAATACCATTATTTTCTTGGTATATTTTCTCATTATCTCCACGAAATGCTAAATTATTTTCAGCAAGAGTTTTCACCACAGATATTATTCTCCACAGATATTATTCTCAATAATACTTGTCTTCAATGTTCTCTATCCCTATTGATTTGTTCTTGCACACTCTTATCAATTGTTTTACTCTTTTCGAATCTTAATTCCATTTCTATCCATTTCCTCATGTTATTGATGTGGTCACAACTTACTTCATGCATTTTAAGTTTTTCATCAATATTTTTCCAATCATTTACTCCATCATGTGTCAATTGAGTTCTGATCCCATCATTCTTGAATAGCTTACAATTAAAGCAAAATACTTTATCCAAACTTTTTGAATAAATCAACCATTTTCTATCATGTTTCTCTCCATTAGGTAATCGTCGAATGTAATGTGTAGATGAGAAGTGTCGATTTGCTACATCTTTCGAGAAAATCATATTATTTTCTCTTGCAAGACCTTTCATTATAATTAAATCTCTTAGATTTGTATTCATATTTCCCCAATTTGCTGGATCGGTAAGGTCAAGGGAAAATGGTTTGTTGTCTCTGTCAGTAGATTCCTCTTCATTCATCAAACAATGTTCTTCCTCATTTGTATTATTTATGTTATCATTCTCATTCAATACTTCTTCAATAATTACGTCTTCATTATGTGTTCGTTTACCACTACTAAAAAACTTATCAAATGCCCCTTCTTAAGATTTAATCAACTTTTCAACATTTTCTTTTCTTTTTCTTTTAGCACATTCAGATTCAAATTTTATTGTAGACATAATTATAAGCAAAGAGCGGTAAAACTTGATCGATGAAACCAAATTGAAATTCCTCAAACTTCCCCAAAAAGAAAGGATTCAGCAATAATAAATAACTTGCAAATATGTAGTTACAGAGATTCAGAATTGTTACCAATACTTAATCTAAAAGCAATGCTCAAAGAACAAGAGTTATATATAAATTGAATGCTTACTAGTCCACCACATGTAACATATAAATAAAGTAATGCAATTACATAAACTCTTTTAGCAGCAATTGCAAATAAAAATGCAGTCGGGTGAAAAGATACAATTCATGCGAAGTGTAAATCTGAGACGCATACGAATTATAAAAATTAGCCTAAATGGACAAGAAACATAGTTCAAATTCAGCACAACACTTTGTTACCTGACTGCCTCAACCAACAATTCAAAACTTGCCTTTTTTCTCTATCAAACTAAATACACAACACTTTAATTTATAAAGAAAACCCATTTTCGGATTGCTGTTGTCAGCCGTCAACTGCTGGGTTAGTTCTGCACTGCACATTTTCAATTTCACCCCCACTCGGAGGAAAACTACCCCCATCGCACACACAATGACAAACATTGAAACACAATTTAGAGGAATCCCTGCAAACCCACTAGCCACTACCCATTTGCGTCGCGCCTCGCGGAATGGATTGGGGGAGTCATCGCAATCAAAGAAAAACCCACTGCCCATAGAGGAATCCTATATCATCTTCAAAACCCAGACCCCAGTTACTGAGTTACTAAACTCACTGGAAGAAAGAACCACACAGAAACTGAGGAAAGGGCCAAAATTAAAAGGCACAGCCGCACATAAAAAATCGATAAAAAAAACAGTAAAGTATAAAAGAAGATGAAGAGATTAGAGACCGAACCTATGATGATTTATGGCCGAAATTTTTACTGGTATAATGGTTGATTTGGTGAAAATGGTTGCCGGTTGCGCATTGGAATGGAGAGGGATTTGAGGGGGTTTCCATCTACGATGAGTCGCAGGGCGGTGCCTCTGCCAAAAAAAAAAAAAAATTTCAAGGGATTTCATGAGTGTTGGATTGGGGGTGGATTTTGGGTTTTTTTTTTTGGAGGCCCCTAAAATCCGGAGGCCCAAGGTGGTGGCCTTACTAGCCTTAGGCCAGGGCCGGCCCTGCAAACAGTGATGGATTCATATATTTTGAATTAGAGGGACACTATTTGTCTGGGTTGGAGATGAGGAATATGGTCCGACTTAATTCGCAAGCTCTATTGAGTTTAAATCACAAATAAAATTATTTTATTATCAAGCAAAATAATTTACACAATTTAATTGGATAACATAAGATCACCAAAACACTACTTAGATTAATTTACTCAAGCAAGCACCCTGGCTTGCCACAAAAATACACATAACCTCACCTATATTTTATCTATTCATTCTCTCTCACACACCTTGCGTGTTTCTCTGTCTTCCTTTTCACACAGATCTTTCTTCCATACATGCACAATACATGTAGAAACTATATTTATAGATAATAATATAGGTGGGCTGCACTTCTACAAGGTTCTCATGTGGTGGTGGATTAAGAACAGTAAACTTGTGGATAATTTCATTATGGCAGTAGATTTGATGAAATTGGATTTTTCTTTCTTCTTCTAGATTGGATGAATCTGTGCAAATTTATTTTCTTTACAATCTTTTATGAATGGTGATAAATATAGCAGCCATTCTAAGACATTCTCTTCAAGTAAAAATCTAGAATATGATGAACAATTTTGTGTTCCAAGTCAGTGATGTCTTTTCCAAGCTAAAGGGTTTTAACTTATGCAGTTTACAAGGTTTCTTCAAACTAATTTTGCAGAAGTTTTGCAAAAGTTGTCCGCTTCTAAATGCCTAAATGCTAAATTTGATTTCGTGTTTCACAAAAAATTAGAAAAATAAAATAAAAACAAAATCTTAAAAGTTGGTAGGTCACATGACCCACCAGGACCACTGTAGGTCCGCCAGTGTGTTCAAGCTTCCATTTTTAGGGTTGTCCCGCTCGAAATTATTTTCAGTAACGTTCTCCTATTAAATCTTCGATGATAAATACTACATTATTTTTCATTTATCATTTCTCAAATTATATCAGGATATATTCTCCCAAAAGAAAATCCTATGTCCCTGAACTTTTTATTCGTTTTAAATCCATAGTTGAAAAATACTTTAATGATCTTATACTCTGAATATTGACAACAACGGTTAATATATCTCCATTATCTCTTTTCAATATGAAAGTTACGGGATAGCTCTAGACCAAACTAGATCACCGTTTTAATTTTAAGCCCATGTGCTAGGGCTCGGCTCCCGAACCGTACGAAAGCTGCCTTGTACGGCGCTTTCTAAATCTTACGTGCTGAATTAATTTACTACAAGCAACAAGTCACTTTTAGTAGTTTCTAGATAGTTAAGAAACAATCCAATTTCCCTAAGTTGAATTACGACAGTTGTAATATTTGAAAAGTAACAAATAACACAGTTTGATGAAGGAGAAATCAAACGTGGGTAAAAATTCGGGGACCAAGCCAGTTACTTCCACTATAGACAATGTGAGTTACAATTCAATTTCAGCCTAGTTCCACTAGCTGTTGTAAACCTTGCAACTCCAAGATTTGCTGTTCATTCCAGTCTCATGATCTGCTATCGTAGATGTTGTCTAGTCTACCCCACAAAACCTTGTAATCTATCTCTTGTAGCTTTCAAGATTTGCTGTACTCCAGACTCACAATCTTCTATCAAGATCCGTTGTCCAGTCTAGCAATCTTCTGCACACGTCTTTTCTAAGTAGATACACAAGAATTACCTATTCCTGTTCTCCTTACTGCACTTGAATCCCTTCCTTAAGGTGTTAAGAAATCTAAGTGTTTTGGATTAAGTCTCCTTGATGTTTTCTCCAAAATCAGGTTGTCGGATCACAAGATTGATATGGATGAATCAATCAATGAATTTCCTCTTGGATCTTTCAAACAATGATATGAAAGTACAAGCAATTGAAATACAATGAAGCATCCTACTAAAATTCGTGCAAGATACCTCTATTTATATGTGGGGGCTAAACAAGTGTCTTGGATTGTGTAAAACTCTTAAAACATACGTCTTATGTTTGGCCGCATAAATACTTCTCTCGAGCGAGGGAGTATTTCGCTCGAGCGAAGGGTCCATCGCTTGAGCGACGGGCGGAAGAGAAACGAGCGAAGGTGTTTCTGCATGTGCCGCTCGAGTGAGACATTGGCAAGTAACTAGCGAAAATTCGATAAGTCTTCAACTTTGTTTCAAACAAGAATTCGAATCCTAGCTCATCTATACATAATTGCAACCATGTTCTTGACTTTTACAAATGTTCATTTTAGTCCTTTTTGTTAACAGACATGCCAATTACAACATTGGACCTAACGCAATCAAATAATGGCATTTCACACCTTACTTCACCCCTTGCACACCAAAGACTGAACCTTATCTTACAAATTCAATGTATTACCTGGACTCTGGTCCCTTTTCATTCGTTCCATAATATGGTTGGGTGTAAATGGGTTTATTGAATTAAGCACAAAGTTGATGGCTTGCTTTATCTATACATGACTCGATTTTTTGCTATGGGGTTCCATCAACGTCTGATATCGACTATCACAAGATTCTTAATATGTTGTTAAACCAACAATAATTAGCCCCATTCTTAGTCTTGCCTTGGCCTCTAATTGGTCCCCCGTCAGTTGGATGTCGTTGATGTATTTCTCCATGGCATGTTGATCGTGGATGTCTACAATATGGCTCAATTTCCTGGGTTAAGTTGATACCGATAAATTGACCAAATTATGTCTATTACCTTCAGTCAAATAGGTGCCAAGCGCATGGTATATTTAACTAAAAAGATTGCTTCTTTGTAATGAATTTGTGAATTCCAAGTCGACACATCTTTTTTTTTTAATTCATTACTCAAATAGTTGTAGCATCTATATTCTTGTCTATGTCGATAATTTGTCCTAGGTAACATCCCATAATTCATTGACAAGTTTGTTTACCGACCTTTAGCCAAACAATTGAAAAATTGATCCAAACCGGTCAGTTGGATTTGGGACTTTTGCTTTGTTTGGTTTCATGGTACAAACTTTGAAAAATAGGTCTATTATTGTATTTTCAAATTTTCAATTGAAGAACCGTGCAGGGCCTAACTTGAGATTTTTAACTTTATCATGCGTTCCATGAGTCTCATTTTGGTAAAACAAAAAAATTATTTTCTGGAGATGACTTGATAAAGTTATAAATGCATTGACACAAGTTTATAAAATGTCATCTCGATGGGGTTGAATAATGCTAAATACCTTGGCCCGAGGATTGTTTGTTCTCGTGGTACATCTAATCTCGTTCGGAACAATTTAAAACTGTAAACAAAAGTCAAAGAAAGAGACCAAAACCAAAACCTAAACACAAAAACAACTAACAAAAGTCGAAATCAAAAGAGAAATTCTTGCCATAGATCAATACTCTAATGTCAATGGCTCTTTGAACTCCATTTTTCAAGGATTTTTTTTTTCTCAAAAATTGTAAATAATCAATAGAAATTTGGAGTTTAGTAAGTTCTGGATTTTGATTTAAATAGTTCGGATTTTGTTTGATTATTGAGCCGTATATCGCTTTTGAAATAGAAACTGATATATCATTTCACTTATGTAGAAATTTAACTATATGATGTACAAAATTTCAAAGGGTTGAAATGTCCTTGTTATCTTGTTTTTGTGCTTCAACAATCACTTGCAAAGTACAAGCACTTTAAAATTTAAATTCACGTAAGATTTATTGTCAATTAAAAATTAATGATAATTAAAGATATTAATCTATTTTCTAGATTTTGGACCGGGCCTAATTACCCCTATTTTGTTTACCGTTAAAAGGCTCTGCATTGTGAAGAAAATTCAATAGTCAACAGGTAACTAATTCAATACATTAAAATAAGGGTAAAGATACTTGGCTAGGGCCACGTGGGCCCTGGCCATTTGGGGGTGCCACATGATGTTCCCTTATTGGTGGGGTCTATCTGTGGCCCAGGCCATCGAGGGATGCCACATGGCACCCCTACTGGTTGGGGGGAGGGAGGGAGGGGGGGGGGGGGGGGGTCTGTGAGAGTGGCCCTGACTATCAAGCCGGGCTCTTAAAATAAACACTATCCATCCTTCAATATGCTAGGCACATTTATATTTGAAACATACATGAAAAGGAGAAATATGTATTGAAGTAATATCACTATTAATATTTTAATTCGAAAATGAGTACTTTGGTTAGTTGTCCATTTTCAAATATAAAAAATTATCCTAATTTCATAACCTCACTATCTATACACCAAAATAAATACCCACTTGGGTCTTCATGCCACAAACACCCTGGTTGTTGATATTATTTTAATCTATTTATCTCGTTTTCGCATTTATTAGAATCACGAAGCTAGTTCTGTGGCTTTATGATTTGTTTTAAGGAAGTTTAATGTGATGTTGAGCTTTTGTTTTCTTTGGGTACTTATTCTATAAAAGTGAATGAAAAAAAAAATGCATTTTCGTAATTTTATTGTGACTTTTCTTTGACTTTGTTGATACTTAAATTTATAGTTTGATATATTGAAACTATCGCCAATAAAATATAAAACTATTTACATTGTGACGATAAAGTGAACATGAAGAAAAAATAAACAATTAAATTGCAGTTTAAAAAGTTTGAGAAAATCTTTAACTATATATGTCTAAATGGTATAATTTAGGTTTGTTTGTGTTTTTTTTTTCCCCTCAAACCGATTTAAACGGTTTAATTTTAGAATTTGATGAAAACTGATCAAACCGAAAATCTTACACAGATATTAATTGTAAGGTGAAGGATATTTTGAAATTTGAAGCATGTTACTCAAAGATGCATGCCTTTACCTTTACCTTTGCATCATAATCAAATTATTAACTGCTTGTTTATTTTAACCATACATTTTATAAGATTCACAATATTTATTCACTTTTCAATAACGCATTACATTAACTTTTATCAAATTATCCTAAAACTTTTATAAAACACTTTGCAAGCAACCCTATTTACGAAACAGAAGGCCTCCCCCCCCCCCCCCCCCCCTTCCTCAATGTAGTTTTAAGTGGGCCATGTCTATGAACATAACATTTTTCATAAACTATACATGTGCTCCAAACTGGCAAATCACCATTTTTCATAACTCAAAGGCATTTGAAAAGGAAAAGAAAAAAAGATAAACTAAAATTTTATATGTTTTATCTATACTATGTACTGAACCTGAAATAAGTATCCAACTCAAAAATAATTGTGATATAAGAACAACGCAAGATGTATTATTTTTCTTTCATTGACTTAGCATGTGCACGTTTGTTGAAAATTGACTCTCTGATTATAATTTTTTTAATTGTCAAAACTAGTACACAATTTGTCTAAAGTACCAAGCACATGTTTTGAAAATGTTTCAACTTAATAATCAAACCATTTCACTCAATTGTCCCTTCGACATCCATTCATTGTTCCATCATAAACTAAACTTTGTTCATGTTCCTAACTTCTAACCAAACTTTAAAATATTGTCCTACAGACACCGAACTTTGAAAAATGATCTAAATACATAATTCATAATGATTTTACTCGTTGAATTTAACAGAACTACCTAAGAGGTAGTTGGAATTCATGTGGTACCCGATAGACGTTAAATTATCCCAATCAGTTGCCACCTCACCAGAAGAGGGATTTCAAAATGCGATGTTTGGGTTTTTGTCATCTTTGCCGTATGTTTTAATGTTATTTCGTTGTACACTATTTTTCCTTTTTTTTTTTTTTCAGAAAAATAAAGTTTTTGAAATTAATTTTTTCGATAATATGACACTTGGTTGTGATAATTTAACGTCTAATGAGTACCATGTGTGAATTTCGTCTGCCAGGTTGGTAATACTGTTAAATTCGACGATCAAAATCAAAACAAGTGATGGATGGTTCAATGACCTTGTGATTTTAAACTTCAGTTACAAGTTAACCTATAGCTCAGTTAGTGATGGAACAATTAACCCTCGTAAAGATGGACAGGAAACATTTTTTAAAGTTTAGCGACCTTGGTTAACATATAAAAGTTCGATTAGAAATTAGAAATACGATCAGTTAATGATGAGACAATCAACCCAGTTTTTCTCCTTTTTCTTTCTATTCTATCTATTAACAAGTAAAATTCCTCCCAAACCCTCCACACATGAACAGGTGAAGTTTCATAAAACAAAAATCCCATACACTGTTTGTGAAAGATTAGTCAAATGAGATATTTTTAAATTAAGTGTCTGTCCTTTTTACATATCTGCGATTCCGATGTGGCATCCGCCGACGGAAGAAGACAAATGCCAGCATCAGCATTAAACACACAATTGGTGGAAAATAAACCATTAAGAGCTGTTTACATGAAATGACACGAATTTCGAAAAGAAACCTAATCAATCCCCAAAACAATGAAGAAATTTCGAAGCTCATATGCTTATATACAAATAATTGAATGCGTCATCTTTTTTCACTCGAAAAAGCTTCATAAATTTCAACAATCTCTCTTTCGATTGAACTTTCAAAACCAACCTGTATAATGGAAAAATTAACGAAGTGAACAACAGTTTATGTTTGCCTTTGCAAGCGGTTCAATGGAGAAATATCGGAACATATTTCTTGGAGGTACGCTTAAATGTTTCAACCTTTTCACTTAGTTAATTTTCAGTTCGGCAGTAAAAAATTCCAACATTTTCATGGGTTGTCAATTCTCATTGCTGCTTTTCTTTCACAATCAATCCTTTTTAAGCAACGGAATATTGATCGTTTTCAATAATCATTACCGAAATATTCAAGAGATTTTCCTGCCTCAACCATAGGAGTTTCTGAAACTAATGCAAAAGATTTTTTTTCAAGTTCAGTTCTAACTTCTGAACGAGAGGGACGAGAAGATGGGATAGGTGGCGGCTGAGGAGATTCCGGCCGGAGGGTTTCGCCGTTAGGGGTGAATGTGTCCCCATTGGAGGGACAGTTCCAGTGAAAGTGATGATCATAAGGTTTTACAGAGTGCATGTTTATAATGTGATAAGTTAATTACTATTTTTTTTTTTTTTGCTGGTAGAATTACTTATATTAAAATTAACTTTTACCTTATTGCTAGGCTAAGTAAGTTTAAGTAAACATATATGCAGATAAAATTTATTTAAAATTTAATTTAACATAATTTTAAGCTTATGTCAAACTTAATGCTAATTTTTTTGGTGCTCAAAGTAGGCAACAAAACCCTCTAACTCGTAAAAATTTAAAAAATTCAACTTTGAAAAAAAAGAGAGAAAATGTCCATTCAAATGTCTTTGGAAACAAAAGCTTTATGCTTGAAAGTAAGTTTTGCCATACTTAAAGGATAGAATTTCTTAATATTTTATTTATCATACGGTTCTACTTTGATCTCTACAATATTAATAATTTTTTTTTTCCGGGTGTATTACATATACATAATGGTTTATGAAAGTTCTAATTAGCCGAATATTTAGACCCAACCTGCGGAATTATACAATTAAAAGCAATAAATCACTTTTTTAATTATTTTTAGATGATTAACCAAATAAGTCCAATTATCCTATGTTGAATTGTTGTAAGTATCAAAATGAAAGTAGTAAAGAACACAATAATTGTTGATAGAGAAGATGCAACTGGGTAAAAACTCCAGGATCAAGCCAGTAACTTTCATTGTAGACAATAATAAACTTACAGTACGATTCAGCCTAGAAAATTTTACTAGACTGATTGATTTACTTCTTACAATCTCCAAAATCCGTTGGAACGTGCTTCACTCACATCTGCTCTCGATCTTCTGGAATTGTCTATCTCCTTTGGATTATCAAGAACATATTGTTCTTGTACTCTTCCTGTGCTTCTGGTCCAACCTCTCTCAATCTTCAGTAACCTCCGAATGTTATTGAGAAAATATCTTCTTGTATGTGTATAGAAAATGGATATTTTGGATTATGAGATCTTGAATTTTATCCCAAATATGTGGTTGTATAAACTCAAGAATCAATGGATGAATCAAAGGCTTGATTGGGTTTTTGAATCTTTGAATGATGGTATGAGGGAGAAATATTATGAATCAAGTAATATGTGATGGTTGAATCTTGGAATCAATGAATGTTTTTTTATCGTCAAAGAATTAATCTCTATGGAATAAACCTGATTCAACACACTTTTGGACTTCCCATAGGGTGTATATTTACAATGGTTAGTGTTTGGGATAAAAAGGATTGAAAAATAAGTGTTTGAAGTAAAACAAAATTCTGAATGTCGACCCGTCGCTTAGCGACAAGCGAGCAGTCGTCAGTATTTTTATCATAAATTTCTTTCCGATATCGGATTGAGGTGATTCAAAACGCGTCGAAAAACTGACTTAAATGGCTACAATTCTTCTTGACCAGAGACCCACTTTTTTCATTGGGTGGGCCTATCATAAAGTATCTATTTATTTGAAAAAAGTAGAGAACTCTTGAATCCGTGGAGCTCTCTCTATAATTGGAAACTACGATCAGATGAAAGCATTGGTTCAAATTTTATCTTCTTTCGCCCCTCAAAGTAAAGTTGAGGTCTTTTTAAAGGAAGATTGTCGATCTCTTCCTTAAAGATTGAGATGAGTCGATGTCAATAGCTTTCTCCAAATTCAAATGTTCTCTATATGAAAATGCGTTGCAAGTTGCGCCTAAAAATTTGAAGCATAACTTGTGCGGCTCTTTGATACCCTTTAGACTTCTAATTGTATTCCTTTAATCACATGTTATATTCTTGGACATCTTGGACTTCTTCAAGGAATATACTACCAATCTCAACTCTTTTAACTTTAATTAGGCTCAATAACTGTTATTATAACTTTAATGAGAACTTGATAAACTTCTAATACAATTTAACTAGGACTTGATTTTCTCTATAGAATTGTCAATACAACATAAATCCTAACATTTTACATACAAATGATGTAATGAGTTATAATTGAGTTAGAATTTCTCTGACAAAAAAAAAAACTCACTCTTTTTTTTTATTCCCAATCAGTATGTAAATTATTATTTAACTCCATTTGGATGTGTTTAGTTATTCGAAAATTGTGTTTTAGGAAACTGAAATTAATTAGCAGTATTGATTATACTTTATCTAATTAATCTTTCTTGATAAGCAAATTTCCTAAACAATTTCATCAACTGCAGTATTTTAATCCTAAAAGAGTTCTTTGTTTTATTTTGTGGGGAGCATCCACATAAAACATAATTCACATGACAAGAGGAAAAATAATAATATTATGCCTATGTTTGGTCTAGAATTAAAATTTTAAGTCAAAGCCAACAATTAATTTTAATCACATTTTATGGGTCTACAACTTTTCAATCATACATTTGATCAACTTTTATCATGTATGATCAACTTTTATCAAAATCTACAAAAGATCCTATTTTAATCAACACCAAGCATATGCTATATACCATCCGTGCACTTCTCATTCATTGTCCAATATATTAAAAAAAAAAAATAATGTTTACAAATCTATTGAACAATGAATTAAAAACCCTACTGCCATCTAACCTAATTAATATGGGTGATAATCAGAATTATTCAATTATTCAAGAAAAAATATAAACAAGAATTTATTCTACACAACTATATAGGAGGTAAAAAAGGGGGGGGGGGGGGGGGGGGGGGGGGGCACAGAAATGCTCTTTATCTGTAGATGGATTTGAAATGGCATAATTGAGCCTTATCTATGAGTATACTATATTCCGTTATTTACTCAAATAGAGTCATTTGTACAATTATTGTTGACAATTATGGTCGACAATATTGATGTAATCAAAATTTGGATCATTGATTTAATTTTTTTTGGACCATGCTACACGTACAATCAGGGATGACAATCACACACATGGAAGGGGGGCCCACAATGAATAAAAAATTTGTGGGCCCCCCTCCTGTGAGGAAATTGTCAACCGTGATTGTCATCCCCGGTTGTACAACTCGCAAAATTCTATATACATTGATAACATTGCTTGTTTGATGGAGATTTTTTTTTTTTTTTTTTTTTTACTTTTTTATTTTTTAAATTCATTTTTGATTATAAATTTTTTCAATAAAATAATTTTGCTCGTGAACTCGTCATTTTCCTTATTTTTTTAATAATACATTCTTTAAAAAAAATCACTTTTCACAAATTTATTGTCAAAAAAAGTTATATCACACACACTATCTAATACATACATACATACATACATACATACATATAGACACACACACACACACTCTGAAAGGTCAGTCCTAGCTAGATCTCATCCTAAGAAAGCAACTCGGGTGGCATCCGCCGACGGAAGAAGACAAAAGACAGGGTCAATCCAAAAATCATACAAAGCCCCTATGATGGACAAAATAAAGATAAATCTATTATTGAATTTCAACCTTACACCGTGAATGAAACTTGATTAATCCAAGTCAATAACTTTATTAAAGCTTTTCTTTTCATGGTACAAGTAATGAAAAAAGAAGCAAAAATAATAGAGGGATATGAACATAGATGCAATTTATAAACAAATATCTAAATATTTAACTTATAATTTACGTGCAAGTTTGATTAATTTTCTATAATTTTTATAATGTGTTAGGAAAAAAATTGAATTTAATATCTTTGCTAAGTATCTAAACCACTTCATTTAATACTTATATTTTACTAAGAAAGCATATTTATTTAATCAAACTCGAGCCTTCTATTCAAATCACAGTACAGGCTTGACACAAATTTGTCCCAAACAAAGGGGAATTGACTGTTTTAGGTTTTATAATATGTTTGATTCGAGTATAGTGTGTTTGAATTATTAGCTTAGCTGGTGCTTAGTAGTTTTCTAGAAGGTGCGTAAGACCTATTTTCTAAAGTAGTAGTTTTGTTAGGAAATTTTTTTTAAAAAAAAAAAAAAAAATCATATTTCACAAAATAAGTAACGTAAGAGACTAAGAGTACAATCATACATGTTCTTTAGAATTGGAATAAATAAAAGAAAACACAAATTTCGCAAGAAAATAAACTTGATACTATATATGTTTTCGTCGACATGTCATATTCTAGCTAGCGCAAAATAATAGTATTGCAATATCATTTTATTAGTGTAACATAAGAATTCTTTCTTCTTGCGACAAAATAATTTTATAACATTTTTTAAAATAAAGCCAAGTAATCCTGGTTGTCCTAGAATCTTGTCCGGCCTTATCTAACTCAATTTAACCTTCTCCTCTCCACATTTTACCTTATTTTATCCATTTTTTGTGCATAAGGGTTTCAGACGTTAAAGATTTCATACTACAAAAACGAAAGGAGGAAATAATAATCATTTTTAAAGTATGAATTCTTCTTGGGGCAAAGAACCTTTAAAGGTTGAAGATGAGTGCCTAACTTTGAGTAACGATGCCGAGGAAGAAGCTGAATCCTCCAAAGATTTGAATACTGAAGAGGAAATCGAAGAATTTCCTACTGGGGCTAATAAAGAAAAGCGCTATATCGGTGTGAGGAAACGGCCGTGGGGAAAGTATGCTGCTGAGATAAGGGATTCCACAAGGAATGGAACAAGGGTTTGGCTTGGAACTTTTAACAGTGCCGAAGAAGCAGCTTTGGCTTATGATCAAGCTGCATTTGCAATGCGTGGAGCTTCAGCACCAATAAATTTTCCCATAGAAAAAGTGAAGGAATCCCTTAGAAACATGAATTACAGGTGCGAGGGTTTATCACCAGCTGAAGCCATAAAAGAGACTCACAGGACTCGGAGTTCATCGAAACACAAAGGACAAAAGAAACAAATTAGTAAAGAAGAAGATATTTTGGTGCTTGAGGACTTGGGATCTGATCTACTTGACGAGCTATTATCAATTAATAGTTGATTTTGTAAGTAAACATAAAAATCTTTGAATTAATTTGTCTATTTTCTTAAACTTTTTGTTTCATTTTCTGGTTCTTGCTTGAACCCTACATCTGTGACTTAATTTCAATTCCATTCAAATTAAACTTATTGTCCATCAGTGTCTTTACACTCCCAATTGTTCTTTGAAGTCGAAATCTATATGAAAATAAACCAGTCAATTCAAATGGATTTTTCTTGATTTCTGATTTTCCAAATGCCTGGCAAGCACAACATGAACTTCAATTTTTGATTTTTGGCTATAAAATTATAGAAACTTTTGTTTTCCATTTCTCTTGAATGCAATCTACTTCAAAATTAAAAGTACGAAGCTCACATTAGCAATCATCACTCATCAGCATAAAGATTTTGTCATAAACTTTGTGTCTACTATGAATGATTTAAATGTTATTGTTGACATTATTTACCATTTCCTGTGGATTTAAAAATGTATTTGTATGTCTTCATCTTAATAGATGGAACTGAAGTTGATTCTTGAAACTCTATAACATTAGTATCCATTGTCTATATTATCTAGTTCTTAATTAGAATTTCCCCTAGTTTTGCTCAAGGAACAACAGCACAGTCTTCTTATTGTACATTGATGTGGCTTCTAATTCATTACAATGATATGTGTTCTTTTATCACCGTTGATTGTTAAACACATATAGCATTCTGTTGTTTGCTTATGATTAGTATATTCCACTGAAGATTGCTTATGCTTAGTAGACTCCACTGAAGAAAACATTCATTAATACTATTAACGGTAGGCTTCAACCTTCTTGTTTTGGATTAGTACTCTTCTTATTATACATAATTTTGTTTTGATTATCTGTAAGTGTTTCTGCTGCTTTTATTTTTAGTAGTTGTTCTTAGTAAATGGAATGCAACCTTTGTAAATATTACATTAATTTATCCATACAATAGGAACTTATATCAAAGGATTGAAATGAAGTCCATGTATAACATCATCCTACTTAATATTTTTAGCATATACAACTTTTTTCCACACAGAAAATTATTACATCCACGCGTTGTTTGTGGTGAAAACTAATATTTTTTTATTTTTTTCATATTCGAAGTCTTCTAAATAATAATTATACCATGACTTAACTTATATTAATGTACTCGCATATCCTTTTATTACATTGTTTGCTCATACAGCACCAGGTAATTTTCTTTCTTTGAAGTTATCTTTAGCATCGACCTACATTATTTGAAAAAAGTAACTACTCATTGATTTGATAATTTAATCTTTTAGCACGACATTGGGATTGAACAATTAAACAGATTTTGCATCCTTCAATTGAAAAAAAGTGCAAAAAACTATTCTGATGTTGCTTGTAAAGTACATTGCCGTAAGTGCTGGCATTCTTATATTTCATTAGTCATTTCTGCGCACAAATATGCTGCTCTCTTGTCCATCATCACATATAAAATTGTATTGTATCATTATGAAATTTTGAACTAAAACATGAACCAGACTGAGATGTCCGCTTATTTTGTGCACTAATTAAAGTTGTATCATCACATGCTACTACTGTTGATCAGACCTCATGAACCAGATTGAAATGTCCGCTAATTTTGTGAACTAATTAAAATTGTCACCTCTATTCGTACAAATCTCCTCTGATAACTTAACCTACTTATATCTTGATCATTGCAAAGGCATCAAATCCCTACTTATCAGTCTATCTTGAATCTTGATATTGTTTTTTTGGTTGTTAAGTGCTTCCTTACATGTGGTCGATTTGTTAGTTTATTCGGATAGCTTGCTATTCTAGGGTTGCTCCTTTTCACATGCTTCCCTTCTCCAACAAAAGAAAAAAAAAAAGAAAGGAAAAATGGAGAAGTAGTTCCAAGTTACGTAGTCAAATTAAGTAGAGGCCTTAAGAAACTGAGTTCTCTTATCCTAAGACTACCTTATAGGTTTTTTCAATCGTATTTGTTAATTATTTATTTCATAATAGTTATTATTTTGTTCTAAAGCTCGGCACTATACATACTAACTCATCCAGATACAACGGGGGACATGTTTGCAGAAATTTCAACTACAATTCCATCTGATACAGGAACAACAGTAACTGAAAAGGTACCATGTTCCCATCCTTGTAAAAGCTAATCAAACAAAGTAGAAAAGTTCACCGTTAATTTGGCAATCTCATTCTTATTTGTTTTGGGTACTTCTTGTTATGGTAAGTCCATCTTATGATGGACATTTGACGTTATATTTATTTATTTATTAATTACTTCGTTTCGTTTTTTCTCCTTACTTCTTTTGAATGGATTAATGAAAGACGCTGCATGTGATGTGAAAAAAGTTGCTTCTTGATATGTTTTAATAATTTGTTTGATTTATTGATGCTTACTATACTTGATAGAGGCTCAAGTAATTTTCTGATTGAAACGTGTCATATATTTAGAGGAAGTAAATGTTGAAGGAGTGACAGATATTTTGAATACTTTTTTAATGACCGAAATGGGATTCAATAGGGACGTATAAGATGCCAGAGTTAATTGTTCCAATAGTCACTAAACTTAGGTCCATATCTTAAATTGATTATTGAAGTTTAAAATATCGAGTTTTGATTATTGAACTTAGGTCCATGTCTTCGATTGTTCACAAAAATTTAAAATATCGAGTTTTAGCCACTGAACTTTGAAAATTATTTTATATTACTTACAGTAAACTCGACATTTTACAAAGTTCAACATTTATATTAGTAAGTAACGTACAACATTTTTCAAAATTCAGTGGCCAAAACTCAATATTTTAAACTTATGTGAGCAATCGAAGACAAAGACCTAAGTTTAGTGATTAAAACTCGACATTTTAAACTTCAATAATCAAGAAAAGACATGAACATAAGTTTAGTGACTAAAACTCGACATTTTAAACTTCAATAATCAAGAAAAGACATGAACCTAAGTTCAGTGACCATTGGAACAATTAATTCAAGATGCAAGACATATTTACTATATTAACATGACTTGTTGATTTATTATGGTAGGGAAATTGGTTAAATAAGTTGGTTAGTTGTATAAGAGAATTTTTTCATCAACTATGCTATATTTCATAAGTAGATTAACATAGTATATTTAGTTTAAATTCAAACTTGAATAAATGAGAAATTAAGGTCAAAGTGGGCCTCTTGAACTTGGAATTTTTGAAGTTGAAAATTGGTTGGAAAAATGAAAAGTCACAACATGACCTACATGTTGTGGCTTTGGACCAAAACCAACCTGCGTGCTGGCTTTGGCAAGCACAATCATGGATGCTTTTTCCAATATAGTATCATCTTTTTATTTATTTAATTTAATTAAATATTTATTTCCTCCCAAAATTGAATTATTAGTAAGTGACAAGTGGTACTAATATATTGTGCCACGTGTTGAAATTCTAAAATTTGTTTATCTTTTTTTTTTTTTTTTTTTTTTTTACAAGCATGTCTTTTTTTAAATAGAAATTGTCTTGACCAGGTATGTTGTTTAGACCAGTGCTTCAGAAATTGTGTGACAACTTGTTCAACTACTATATATAGCAGTGTTCTAAAAAGCGTAAAATGTGGTTAGGCGTGGAGGCCAAGTTTCAAGCTTTACGAGCCTAGGCGAAGTTTAGGCTTAAAAAAACGTTTTTTAATTTATAATTATTGTAAAACAACATGTATTAATTCATATAATACATACCAAATATCTAAAATTATAAAATATTGTATGTACTTAATAATTCCTTCAAAAAAGATAAGTTTCAAAATCATAATTACATAACATAGATAGCTTGTAGTTTAAATCTTATCTAACTCTTTATCGGATTTCAATTCAATATCTTCTTCATCTAATTCATCCTCCGTGTCATCCGATACAAAATCATCCTCCTCGGGCTCCTTATTTCATTTTGATCATTTCTTGTACCTCTTGTAAGTTGTAAGATATCATTCTCAACCATACTATTCTCCTTCTCACTCTCATCATCACAACGCTCTACAATCCAAGATTGTGCATTAGTAGCATCACTTGCTAGTAAAGTCTCTATTTTGGCCTTCCTCTTCATCTTGTCCATCAACCTTGCATTAAATTGGACATAAACAAGATTGTTCATCCTCGTAGTGTTAAGTTTATTCCTTTTCTTGGTGTGTATCTACAAACAAACAAACAAAAAAAAAAGAAAAAAAGAAATGTACATTTAATGGAGCATAGCATATTCAAGTTATTATTTATAATATGGTGGAAAAAAAAAAACTCGCCTAGACGCGCCTAGGCCCCCTAATGCGCGTATTAAGCGGTCAATATTCTCGTTGACCGCTTAATCCCCGCTTAGGCACAAGGCGAGACGTTTTTGTCACGCTTAGGCGACGCCTAGGCGCGTTTTTTA
Organism: Osmanthus fragrans; assembly: GCA_019395295.1. NCBI lineage: Eukaryota > Viridiplantae > Streptophyta > Magnoliopsida > Lamiales > Oleaceae > Osmanthus > Osmanthus fragrans. The sequence goes on from CM033341.1 coordinate 9,297,897, forward strand.
GAACACTGATATATAGACCGCCATATTGTGTAGAATTTATTGATTCCAATCATCTTTCATTGGAGTCATGTAAAGTAAATTTTGTTAAGCCAATTAAAGCTTTAATTTAAAAAAAAAAAACAACAACAACAAAAACAAAATAAAAAGATAAAAAAGAAAAAGAAATCAAATTATAAATTGTTAGGCGGTTGATTGGATTGACTTTTATATCAATCCAATCCATTTCCACGCCAAAACACACACAACGCTCAGAAAAAGAGAGAAACGAGAGCACGGAGAAAAGAAAGAGAAGAGGAAAGAAAAAGGACGGGGAGAGCGAGGGAGAGAGAGAGAGAAGAAAAAAAAAATAGGAAAGTTCGTCAACGTTGTTAGAAAATAAGTATTTTATGTTATTAACCTTGAATTCTTTAATTTCAAAGGTAAGTAAAAAGTTACTTATTGATTATGTTTAATTTTAGAGTTGTTAGATTATTAGTTTAAATTCAATTTTATTAAAAGGGAACTATGGAACTACAAAAATTGTATGTGGATTACTTGTGAATTAGAATATGAGATATATGTTTTATTGATCACTACTAGGGCACTGAGGCATGCGATTGTGTTGGTCGCAAGTGATACTTCTCGGGTGATGGAAAGGGTAGTTAGGGGATATGTCTTTGGTGATCACAGGAGGATTGACCACTTTCTTGTGCCGTTATGCTATGATGATTTTTAGTATCTCGGGTGAAATACTTCTTGGGTGATCATGAGGGCTGTCAGGGGATGCACTTCTAATGATCACAAGAAGATGGTCCATTCGACTGTGATATTGTGATTATTGGCATATCGTGTGTGATACTTCTTGGATGATCATGGGGTTGTCAGGGGATGTATCTTTGATGATCACAGGAGTATGGACCAATCCACTATGCCCAGTTGATCATTGATTACTGATATTGATATTGTACAAAACTCTATCCAGTGACTAATAGGTGTGTTAATGACCCAATAAAAATGAAAGTTTCAAATGAAAATATTTCGAGTTTACGTTGATAATTTTATCATTTCTGCGAGATGTTATTTTTTTTAGTATTGCAAGAATGATTCATAATTTGATTATTATTATAAAATGTTATATCGTAACCTCTTAAGTGAGATGAACTTGATTTTGATAGAAATGTATAAATGAAAAAGTATAATTATTTTCGAATTTCTCCACTCACTTAGCTTATCAACTCATATATTTTCTCACTATTTTTTCTTATTAGGTAGCAATTGAGTTCCAAGCATCTTTGGAGTTGAGCCTTGGTTTTGGAAACAGTCACACGACAGAGTTTGCTAGTATGACTCATTTCATAGAGCATGTAGTCAGCGTTTTGGGATACATGTTCATTATTAGATGTGATTTTTCATCACTTGTAGATAGTATGTGGCTCAATATGCATTTTGCATCCAAATATACATTTCATGTTACTTTCAATGTAAAAGTTGAGATTTCGGCTCATCTCTATTGTGTTGTGTTATTTTTTAGAGTTGTGCATTATAAATTACAGGTTGATTAGTCCTATTTACAGAAAAGATAATGCTGAAATTCTGTTAAAAATAATTTATAAAAGTGTGCATATTGTAGTAGCCTTGATGATGAGTCCGACTTTGGATTGTTATCTATCATCGACACACATCAGGTCCACTAGCATTACTCGGAGTGGAGCGTGTCAAGTCATCATTTTGACAACACATGTCGCGGGCATCCCACACGTCGGAATTGACTACATATCTTGATTGTTTGTTTGTGTGTTTGTGTCATTAAAGTTTCGACCATCTTAATTTCAAAACGAAGAAAAGTAGTATTTTGTTTGCTACCTTGTTTCTTGCTTGCACAGACACTGAGACTGTGTCTTATGGTTGATGTATGTATTTGAACTGGCTAATTGGGAGATCATAATCGCATGCCAAGGTGGAGTGAAAGCCTGTGGGACGTAACAGTCTAATATATCTGCAAAAAAAATTAATTAGAATACCATTTTGGAATTACTAATTGTTTAACTCTTTTGTTTGTGTGCGCTTTATTGATTAAATGTTTGCCAACATCTATCTATACTAATATTCATGAAGTGTTGCATATGAATGAATTTTATAGAGTTATAGTAAACAAGAAATGCTGAATGGGGAGATTGTAAAGAAAAAAGGAGAAGTCATATTTATTTAATTAGTTTTTGGCTAATGCAAGTCGAACCTTAAATTAAGGTATAGTTCTCGATTCTCGATACTTGTACTGTCTCATTCGCTTTCTTAATTATAAAATTTATAGCATTGAAAATTTACATGATGCTAATGTAGTAAAATAAGCATTTCACTTGACTGAGGATACTTGATGATCCCAGTTCTATTCAAGAAAGGTGGATAGGAATTCAACTTTCAACAACCATTTTATGAAGTCTGATGTCATATAGCAGGTAATCGAGTCTAAGTGACTAAAATCTGTGCATTACTGTGAAAACATGTGTTGTCTAGACACCACAGAACATTAGCAGTGCTCAGATCCTTGAATTTTAATCAATAATTTTTATGATAAATTGAAAAACATTCAGTGCTTAAATCAAGTAGAAATTAGTAGATACACTAAAGGGACGTCAAATTTGAATAGACAATTTCTTATTTTACCAAGATTAGATTTCACAATCTCATTAACAAATCTATCTATCATTGTCCACGTATTTACCAATCTAACGGGAGTCTTGTTTCAATTAAGCTCGGAAGTACCTTGACTCCTTAAAAAGACTTGACCAGAAGGAAAAAAAATTGAATACTTTTAGAAGAACACCTAGAAGCATTCATGCCTCCCCCATCGTCTCGATTTTGGTGTTGATCTTGTCTCCTTGTTGTGGGAAAAAAAATAGTGAGGAGATTGTCTTGTAACCTGTTCTTTTTACTATTATAGCTTTCAGATCATGATTGTTAATTTGGAATAATTTTGGTCAAATTTAATAATTTAGTATTCAACATATAGAGTCTGTTTGGTACCCATTAAAATCTGATTTTAATTTAGGATTATGCTATTTGTACAACTTTTTTGTACAATTTTCTCTTACAACCACTCACATGGGGAGGGGTCCCACAGTGAATAAAAAAAAACACTGTGAGTGATTGTAAGAGAAAGTTGTAAGATAAAATTGTACAAGTAGCATAACCCTTTAATTTAAGTCAAAGCCAAACAATCAATATCAACCATATCTTTTATGGGTCCCACAACTTTTCAATCACACATTTCAAAAAACTTCCATCACAATTTTCCATAAAAAAATATTAGACTTAAAACGAAAAATTTTCCTTCTTTTTCAACAACTCATTTAAAAAAAAAAAAAAAAAAAATACTATTCTCCTCATTTTCATTTCCAAAAAATGGGGGCCAATATGATAGAGTTCCTCTATTTTCCATAAGTGGGGTTGTCTAGGTGTTAGAGAATTATGAAAAGAATGAGAATAGGATATTGAAAATTAAATCAAAGATGGAAAATATAAGTCAAGAACCATGAATCAACACACGAATCCAACGAGACAAGAATCAACTTGAAGGAGTAGAGTGCACACCAGGTTACTGCTTTGTTCTAATGTTGTCTCTTCGTCTCAAACTATTATTTTATTGTTGTCAAGAACCATGAATCAATACACAAATATAACGAGACAAGAAGCAACTTGAAGGAGTAGTGTGCACACCAAGTTACTGCTTCATAATGCGCGTCACCACTTGACACTAATGGGTCTCTTCATCTCTAACTATATCTTTATTGTAATTCGATATTTTTTTTTTCGATTTTCTTAGATGTATATTCATAGTATTCAATTTTTTCTTTGATTAGATATGAAAATTTCGATATTCTATTCCACTCTTGTCCCTTAAAGATTCTACATAATTTTCATCTTCATTGTCTTCACTTCGAAAATTTTGTTTTATTTTTTCATTCTAGAAAAAATAATAATAATAATATAAACCTAAATATATATACAGCTTTATTTCTCCTTTGTGTTCATGAATTGTTTTCGTTTATGCACGATTTAAACAACATTTTCAAGTTCCATAGTAGCCTGGAGGCATATTTACACGAAATTTTATAATAACTAGTACATGAAAAATCGGATGCTATATACAATATACTGTAAGTATCAGTCAAGAACTCAGGATCTGAATATGAAACATGCCTCACACCAACCTAAATACAAATACAATTACGCTGCCAATCTGACACAATTTGGCATAATGATTGTAATCCACTGCTTGCAATGGATCCTGCCTCCTGATTCTTCGGCTCCTTCTTTCCTGCCTTGTTACTATTGGAATCGGGAAGTGATTTCTTAAGAATAGAAACTGTGACCGATGAAGACTTCAGAATGAATTTACCGTTATTTCGACTCTTGAAGCTGTCACGAACACTGCCTTTCGGTAAAGAATCCGTAGGGTTAGGAAGCTCGGTAGATAGCTTTCTTCTCTTCTCAGGTGAAAACACAGTTAAATCTTCTTCATCATCAATCCGTAAAATATGCTCTCGTGCCCCCTTAAACACGGATTCTATAAGAGCTTCATCCTCTTCTTCCAATTTCCTTTCATTCGCCCCAATTTTCTGTTGCAAAGCTTCAAGTGTTGAATCTATACTCACCCTTTCATGTCTCGAGTTCATAGACTTGATATCATCCAAAGCAACTAGGATATCCAGTTCCCTCTTCGAGTCCAAATATCTATTCTCCAATGATTTCATCGCTTCTCCCATATCGTCTATAATCCTTTTCTTTTTCTCTTCATCCTCTGCACGCCAAGGTTCGAAATTTCTCGTGGCACCGCACTCGAGAGCATAATCCGAATTCTGTGGATCCGTCTTGAATGTTTTTTCTGCCGAGCATCTGCTGCATTTGATATAAAACCTAAAAACTCGAATTCCCAAATAAGTCTCCTCGATGGCTTTTCTTTGGGCGAATTAAACTTTATTACCCTTATACATGTAGTTCCACAAGTTGTACAAAGAATGCTCATGGGAAGCATATTGCGGGTCGTGAATTGCCCTTTCTTTGGCTGCTTCGGCCGTGGAATCTTTGCTGGATCGAAGTCTGGGGGATTATACTTGTTTAGCACTTTTCTTTCTCCCATTGTAGTAGAAATACAGACAGAACAATCTGTAAATGATAATGGCTTCAGCAACTTTTGCAAAATCCCTTTTCCCGACAACTGTGCTTTTTCTGTGATTAGATAGTCAATTTGTTTAATAAATCTCTAACCTTCTCCCCACTTTGTTTCGAACCAAATTAGATACTCTGGGAATTCTGATAATATCGTTGCTCAGAGGCACAGGAAACACAATGTCAAAAAGCGTTATATATCGTAATGTTGATTATGCCTTCATTGTTGCACTTGTGGTATCCTTGAGGAAATTAACGAGGAAATGATGCCTTCAATGCCTGCATTCTGATAATATCGTTGCTCAGAGTAAAAATCCTTTTTGTTGAATCTTTGATGTTGATGTTGATATTGATGTTGATGTTGATGTTGATGTTGAACGGATGGATAATACTTCTCAAATCTTTCGTTCAGATTTCAAAACTGAAGCTCGCGAGAAATTGTGAGAAACGTTGGCATATGCATAAACTTGGGGAGCAAGAAAAAATAGATGAGACGTTTTGTATTGTATTAAAGAGTTGTGCTATGGTGACCAAAGGGATGACCTAACGGTTGACATTCCCCTCACAAATGAGGGATAAATGTTATTTTATTCAAGTGAGACCCTCACACCCATGTGAGGAGGATATCAACCGTTAGATCACCCCTTTGATTTATTTAGCATTAACATTAGAATTGATAGACTATTTATAATATAAAATTGATTTTGGATAAGGAAATTTCCTACTCCAAGAAGAACTCTTTTCGTTTGATTATTTGTAATATGGAATGCAGAAAAGGAATTGATTTTGGATTAAGGAAATATCCAAATTTCAAAACAATTATTTGGAAAAGTATACTAATCTAAAAGGACTTTCCTTTTAATTCTACTTCAAATAAAAAAATTTCAAATATTAATGACATACGTTCCGATTTAATTAATTAACCATTCTACAGTTAATAATAAATTATAACTTTTATAATTTTTGAATAAGGAAATATCCTATTACCAAAAAGTAGGCTCTCATACCACTATTGAAAATTTATTTAAACATTCACAAAGAAAAAAAAAAAAGTTTCAATTCCCACCAAAGATCTGCTTTATGTTTAGATAGAATGTGTAATCGAAATTTTATCTTTTTGTGAAATCTACAAATATTTTTGCTATTCCTTTTGTTCTAGCAATCCTGATATGTCTCTCACGGCTGTCTAATTATCCAGCTTTCAATGGAATCCACACAGGGAATAAGATTGAGAGGGAACCATGGTTTACTTTTCTTGTACCAGTCAGAATAATGAAAATTTCTTACAATTTTCAAACTCTAGCGGCTTATTTATATAATTTCAAATGGGCTTAGCCCGTCTTGCAACTTAATTCGTCTAATATTTAATTAATCTATTTAATTAAATTTGGTCCATGAATTAATTAATCTAATTAATTAATTCGGACATATTAATAAGCAGTCTAATTAATTAATTATCCAACGTTTGTCAATTAATTTATTGGTAAATATAATTCTTCTAATTCTCCTTTTGTGTGTGACCCATTAAGTTCTCAATCACTATTTCTAATGACATGAATTATTATTAGATCTAATCAAAATCGATAAATCAAAACACCTTTTTGATTTATCGCTAATTCACATTCACCGTCCCAAATTGACATCTAGCAACGTGTAAGGCAATACATGTGACGAGAAATGTCACGTGGTATAACAAAATCAAACTATTTCTTTTACCCTAAAACTATAATCCTTTCGTCAATATGATCCGATCAATTACAAGATATGAATATGTGTCAATCTCAATTATCGATCATATCTTTCATTCCACTATTAAGTCAATATAAGTCGAAAACTCATTTTTGACTTATGTGTATACCTTGGCCAAGGATTTCATTATCCACGTAACTGGATGAAATATAGATCATAATATCTTATTATCTAATAGTGAAGAATACTCTATTGATCATTCACAACCTTCATATAATTCTTGACATACCCAAATGATGTCGTATTAATAGCCATTGACAGAGCAACATCCAACATTACCAAAGTATGATTATCCTCATATAAGGTATTATAATGACCTCAAGTCGAAGGACCAATTCCACTACCGAACATTAGAAATTAACCACTGACACTAAAATAGTTATCCATGTGGAATCTCCTCAGCGGGTCTCCAATATTTTGTTCTATAGCAAAACATTCACATGTTCATTTAAATGCCACCACACTTTTAACTTGTGAGATCAATTACTTACTTTACAAGTAAGAAACGGCACATGTGATGATCTATCTTTAATAACGATATATGTATCTCGTTATTAGTTACAACTATAGATGATTTAAAATTTAATAATATGTAATTTGTATATCACAATCACAATTCTTTGTGATTAGTAAATTATTAAGATTTGAATCTACGTATTCTATTATTTAATTTAATTGAGTATTAATTAAATAATAGACCTGCCAAATAATTGCATCAATTGTATATTAAAAGTGTTTATACCCAAAATTGATTGGACTTAGGGTATAACACTTATACTTCTGGCGAATTAAGAAAAAGACTGTAATATTATTCAATATTATTTTTCTAAACCATTATTTTCGAACAATGCAGCCTAAAAGATTTCTAAAATATTTTTCTGACAGTATCATTGGAGAAATTTGATAGAATTCTGAGATATATGGAAAATGCTACTGCAAAATCTGAATTCACCAAAATTCACACTCGTATATGTGGAATTACTTATAATTCTTATTAAAAAAAAAAAAAAAAAACTAGTCTCATTGCTAAAAGATATTTGAGTTATCTGAACTGTAAGGGTAAGTTAGGCTGATGGAGTAGAGTCTTGCGCATGCGTTCATGGTGCAGTGGCAAAAAAGAAAGGATATGAAGATGGCGTGAGGGTGCACATAAGGATGGTAATCGAGCTAAGTAGTTTGTGAGTTCGGTTCGTTTAAAACGAGCCACGAGCCGAGTTTAGAAAATGTCAACTCTGCTCGTCGAGCAACTTGAGCCGGCTTGTGGCTCGTCAATTTTTAAAAAAAAAATAATTTAGAAAACATGTATTATATAATATAAAAAAAAAAAAGACGAACTCACGGGCCAAGCTCACAAGCCGAACTCCTACTAAGCTAATTTCGGCCCACGAGCCACGAGCTTGTGGGCCGAGCCAAGCTTAATCTTTTTTTCACAAGCCGGGCTCGGCTCGACTCGTTGTCCACGAGTTCATTAGACAACTAGTTTGAGCACGAGCCGAGCTCGTAGGGCAACGTGCTCGTCCCATTGCCACCACTACGTGCACACGTGTCCATGGGCGTGGCTTACTCGTCCTTGGAAGCTCAGATGAAGATTCTTTTATTTTATCATTTATCTAATTAAAATATTTCGGACTTTATTATAAGGGTCCTTAAGTCATTTAATTTAAGGTTTTCTACTGATATTTATTATTTAATCAACTTGTTTTGATATTCTAAGGTTTGGTTGGATTTGAATACAATAACTCTTTCATTGTTTCGATTTCTAAAGCAGATATTTTTTTGTGCGGCGGCTATATTTTATGTTTATTGTGTTGATTGTTTTTAGTAGACTGCAATTTACATCACAGGCTTAATAAATCAATGTTACCGTTCAGTTTAATCCTAATCATAAGAGAATCTCTAATGCATTATATGTATTGCCATTTATGTGTCTATGTAGTGATTGATAAATGCATTTTGAACACTTATCTGAGCCATATAACTAAATTTTTATGTCGTCAAATTATTAATTTTTATCTAATTTGGGTTAATTTTCTCTTATTTTCAATGTTGGTTTCATTCTGAAACAGTTAGAAAAGAAAGAAGAATTTATTGGCTATTGGATGCAATATTGGAGATCAAATTCAACACTTCGGAAATTGAAGGGCTTAAATTGAATTGAAGAAGGACATTGATTGCACATGGATGACATCAAGGACTAAATTACACTATTTTAAAAGAATTGAGGGCTTGAAGAAAATTATGCAATAAATGAGCCTCACTTTTGGACTTGTACTTGGAATAAAAGTCAAAAGCAATTGGACCTTTGTTGAAGGAAGAAAAAGAACTTCCTGCTGATTAATATATATACACAGAAATCGGCTGGCTGGGAGAAAGAGATACACACAGAGAAATATTGAAGGCGGCGGCTACGAGACAAAATAAATTGCGCTACTGAAATATATCGTTGGCAGCAACTTTTGGGGAGAAAAAGACAGAAAAAGGAGGCTGTTTGCTGTGGAAATTATCTATGCCATTGTTTGAGCCCTTTTTTAAAAAAAAATAGTATTTGAAATAATATATATATATATATATATTTTTTTTGTAAAATGTATGATTAAAAAAGAAAGAAATTTATTTTCAATTTACGTGTAATATGATTTTATGAAAGATTATATGGTTGAAAGTAAGAGAAAAAAAAATATAATTGGAAAAGAGGGCCAAACAAAGGCCATATATACACACTCAAGCACACACGGCAGACAGGCAAGAGAGGTAGAATAGGCTCCTGTTTGGCAGCCATTTATTTTGAAATGTATTTTTTTTTTTTTTTTTTTTAATCATATATTTTTCAATAAAATAATATTACAGGTAAATTTAAATTTTTTTTCTTAATTTTTAACCACATATTCTTTATTAATCAATTATTTAAAAATATATATATATATATTTTTTTCAAAATGACTATCAAATAGCGGCTAGAAAGAAATATACAAACGCATAAAATAGCAGCTGGAGTCCTTTTGAAAAGTCAAAATAAAAAATAAAAAATAAAAAATAAAAAATAAAGAATTTGGTGGCTACAAAGTGGGAATTAGACAGAAACAAAAAGGAGGCTACCCATTGGAATAAAAAGAGAAGGACGACAACATGTAGAAAACAACGAGAAAGACGACAAATTTACTTTGGAAATTATTCACGTTTCGCCATTCACTCGTCTCGTCATTCAAACTTTATTTGTTTAATTCTAACTCTATGTTAGGCTAAATTTTTTATTATTAGAATGTGATGAACCCTTGTTATGAATTTTTTTGTTTGAATAATTAAATTAACGTTAATTTGTTTAATTGTTTGAATATTTATTATAGTTTAATTTACTCTTTCAATTATTTGGCCAACAATTGAATTGTTTGTGGATTTTATTGTCATCGAGAGAGATAATAAGATCATTAGCACATAGTAATAAATATTGTGAAGTTCAATAGAGGATAGAGATATACATCTATGCTTCATATGATTTTTATAAGATGTTCTAACTCGTTTAATGCATTTATCATGTTCGTATCTTGTATCGAGAGATATGAAAGTCACGTGAGGGAAATAAATTTGATAACTATCGAGAGAGAGAATTCTGTGTTGGCCAATCATTGATCGTCTGAATTTTCTTCTCATCTATATGTATCCCTTCAGAACTCACAACATACCCTAGAAATAGAACTTTATTCGTTATAAAGCTTCACTTTTCGAATTGATAAATAACGCATTATCCTGCAATATTTCCAACACTTTCCTCAAGACTTCTTCTCGATCAACTTCACTTCTACTATAAATCATATTATTATCAAAATAAACGACAACAAATATACCCAGAAAAGGTTTCAAAACCTGGTCCATCAACTACATGAAAGTACTCAGGGCATTGGAAATGTCGAAAGACATAACCATCCATTCATACAAGTCTTCATTAGTTTTGAAAACTATTGTTCACTTATCCCCATCCGAATCCGAATCTAGTTATACTCGCTTTTCAAATCAATCTTTGAAAACACAACAGATCGAGCCAACTGATCCAACATATCATCTAGCTTGGGTATAAAAAATTATGTATCGTACAATAATTTTATTAATAGCTCGACTATCAACGCACATTTACCATGATCCATCCTTTTTTGGTACTAGTAAAGCTGGTACTATACACTAACTAATACTCTTCTTGACGTAACCCTTTTGTAGCAACTTCTCAACATTCTTTGGTAAAATCTGACTCTCTTTTGGATTCATCCGATAACGGGGCAAGTTTGGTAAGCCCCAAGGACAAAATTAATCTGATGCTGATATCTGGCATGTGAGGTAATTTTTCAGGTTCTACAATCACTCCCTAAAACTCCTCTAAGAACTGCCTCGACGATTTCTTTCGCCTTGGCTACCAAAGTAAAAAATTTCCCAAACTCCTTTACATTCGATGAAAATTCACAGGCTGAATCTACAATGGCTAGGAAAGCTTTTCCTTCCACCTTGGAAGTTTTTTGTGCATTTCATATTGGTTCAACCGTGACTCTTCTATCTTTTAGCTAAAATATGTAGGTGTTCTCTTTACACTTATGTATGGCATCCACATCAAACTTCTACGGTTTGTCCAATAGAATATAAGATGCGCCTTGCAAATTCAAGTCACCAGGATAGACAGGCCCTTCTTAATGTTAGGAAAATAACTAGTTGCAGTAACTTGTAAAATAGTAAAGTGCAGAAATAAAACTTATCGGTGGATCGAGTCTCGTGACAGCACGATGTCCTAAAGTGAAATTGCATGCCGATAACTGCTGCGTCCTCTGTGGACAATCACTCCCAAGATAAAACGATCAAATAAACCAATTGTGCAGCAATCATGAATAGTTTCAGAACTCTCGAGTATACTCCAAAATATAGAAAAGAAAAATCCGATTTTCACAATATGAAAATTATGTTTTGATTTTTTCTGATGTATTTTTCCAAAACGGGATGCCAGTTTATATAGGCAGAATAAAGTAACTAACTCTCCCATGATCCATAGTTATTTGCAGTATTAAATGAGTTACGGTAATGGATGTTTAAAAAATTGTCACAAAATACTGGTTAGTTTGACCCATTAAATAATTTTGAAAATGATTAAAATAAATAATAAAAAAGTAATTATTTTAATCAAGGAAGCCCAAGGCCCCTATCAAAGACGTTTATATTACTGCATGGGGCGTAACCTGAACCCTCAACTTCCAACACAAATGCCACAACTCCCACCACTTGGGTACTTCATGTTAATTAGTTATTTCTTTAACATATTATATTTATAGTATAAATATCTAACACTTAATCTAATCAATTCGATAAGGAACTGGATGTGGTTCGATTGGCAATTTCAGATGATCTACCAACTTCTTAGTGATCATATTTACACAACTACAACTATCTAAGATTAGATTGCAAACAACATCACCAATTCTACACTCGGCTTGAAAGATCTATCTGTGTTGAGTTAAATTTTTCTACTTAGGCGAACATAAGATTTTCTGCGCTATACACACAAAATTTCCTTGTTCTTCTCCACAAATTTCATCAGTTTATTTCTCCTCTGTCTCTTCCTCGTCTCCGACACACTCATAATCATCCTCTTTATTTACTGTATTTACTACATGCACTGCCTTCGTTCAAGAAACTAATTCGATTTATGCTATAGCTTTTCGCATCTATAACACTTCCCAACAGTTGATTTTGCATATGCACTGTTTGCTACCTGAACAGTTGACTTGTCTCCAGTTACTGTCCAATTAGGTTTCACTGTATAGAAGACCGCATGTGGTTTAGTCTCGATCTGGGATAGACGGAACCCTTCTGCTGTTATTCGAACTGTATTATCTAAAATTTCTCCTAAATAGTGGAGGACACCGTGTTTACTATGTAAGCAATGATTCTGCTCGGAACGCCATCTCCTTGGCGTCTATTAATGAATAAATGGGCTGAACTCCCGTTTTGTCTTGACTTTCGTACTTTAATTCCCTTACAAATCGTGCAATCTGATGACCATCAACCTCCATTACCACACAACGAGATTGTAGCCTTAAGAACTCCACCATATAGGCAGCTACCAAACGACTTGATTGCCTACAATCCAAAAACTATTGTCACAAGGCATGCATATAGTCTCTAGGAAGAAATTGTTGTTGCTAAAATCATTTTATAATGATCAAGTCCCTTTAGAGGCGGTTGTCTCAACCAGTAATGTTCATCACATATACTCTGCCACAAGCTCCAGATTCTCCCTTAAGTTTGTACGCTACAATTACAACCTTAAGTTCTTCACTAACCTCCATAATTTCGAAAAACCTTTCTGCCTCATTCAACTAGTCAAGAAAAGCCTCAATATCCGAACTTCCATTGAAAACAAGAATCTCAGCCTTGACTTTGTGACCATTATAGTCATCACGGTGATCATGATAGCAATCTAGGGCCGAAACTAGGGACAGATTGATAGAGCCAACAACTTGAATAGGGTTAATAAGCAGGGGCGAATCCAGAATTGAAGTCCAGCTATAGCGGTTGACCATTGACCTGTTGACCGTTGACAATCAACGACGTAATAATGATGTCGTTTATTAATATTTAATTAAATAATATTAAAAATTCTTTAATATATATGTAAATGCACTACATACAAAAATGAGATCAATGTCTCACAATACCAACCATTTCCATATAAAATATTAGTCTAAAAACTAAAAACCAAGTACCAAAAATCAACTCATATAACATACAACACCAAAGAAATGCAGGAACCAAATGATCCAAAACAATTTAACTTAACTTGATGATTTACCACTTTTGGCCAACTTAAATTGGAACGAAACACACATATACCAAACAAAATGCACGAGCCAAATTAAAGAAAACAAAAGTGGCAATTAACAGTGAGAAAAATATACCGTGCTACCCCATCGATTGCGAGCATCGATGTTTGCCTTCCTAGGCTCATACTCAGCAAAAGATTAACAACCTCCAGTCCCAGCGTCAAAACTTCACTAACATTAAATCATGCTTGCTGATTTAAAATAAACACATTAGTTACTAGCATTAAAACTCCACTTGACCAGAATTACATTTCATTTCCATTTTAAGTGATCATACATGCTTCAGTTGATTATTTGACCAAAACTTAACCCCATAGGTCCCCCACCATAGTAATCATGAACTAAACGAGAGAGAGAGAGAGAGAGGCAAGCTCACATGGTGGCATCAAACAATGGTGGAGGGCGGAGGTCGGCGTCGATGTTGGTGACTCGATGGCAGCCAGCAACAGGTCACAACACTCACAACTCACTTGACAGAGCTACTGCTGCTTCTAATGGAAATATGGTTCTTCACTTCTTTGCCGATTTTGGAGAGTTTTGGACCCTTTGCTCTATTGGGCCTAATTTTTTTAAACAATTAGAGGCCCATGTCATCATTCATCAGTCCAAGTGCCCCAGCCCAACAATCCACGTTCTTTTTCTTCTTCCACCTTCTACGTCTCAATCCAAGTGCCCAAATAGTCCACCTTCTTCTTCTTCTTCCAGTGCCATATAGAACTTTCCAACGAATCCAGCTAGAGCGATTGTATCCGCCTTTGTTAATAAGTGGTTGTTGCCTAGGATTATGACCTACAAGATTCAAGGCAACCAATACGTTCTTAAGTTGATTGCTAAATTCTTGCAGATTATTTTCTATTGCATCAATTCTCGTCTCAAAAGTCTTATTCTAATCGTTTGCCATTGCTCTGATACCACGTGACGTAGGATGGAAACGTGAACAATAATACTTAGTTTTGTTCATAACACATGAAATTAGTTCTGTTCATAACACACGAATGAATGTTTGCTAGAATTTCGCTTGAATTGACGTGATAAATATTTCAAATCCACCAAACAAATATTGGAGTCCACCAATTAATAGGAAAAATTGAAATATCTGAATTATGAAAAAGTGTACAGAGCCTTTGTATATATAGGCAAAATGATTCCCTAATATTATTAATATAAGGAAACTAAAATAAGGAAACTATGAAAATTCTAATCTAAAAGAAATTAGGAATTCTATTCTAATCAATAAAGAAGAATAAAAATAAAACCTATTACAACTAGAATTCTTACTATAAACGGAACAAATTCTCATACTTATAAATTTGATACATGTATTTGACAAATAATCGTGATATTTAATTTAAGTCAATCCAATACTCAATATCTTATGGATCTCAAGTGGTTATAACCAACTCTCTCATGATCTTAGTGAAATACATACTGAACGTTAGATTGACTTAAATTAAAGGTTGCGATTATTTGTCAAATAAGTGTGTCAAATTTATAAATAAGAGGATCTGTCACGTACTAAAATATCCTATTTTAAATAACTAAGTTTTACCCTATTTATAATCGGATCGTTCCACCTACTAATAAATCTGACACACTTATTTGACAAATAATCGTGACATTTAATTTAAGTCAATTCAACGCTCAATATCTTATGGATCTCAAGTGGTTATAACAAGCTCTCTTATGATTTTAGTGAAATATACATTGAGTGTTGGATCGACTTAAATTAAATGTCACAATTATTTGTCAAATAAGTGTGTCAAATTTATGAATAGAATGAACGATTCCCATTTATATTAGGATTGTCCAACATTATTCTTATTCCTTCTCTTTTCTAATTGGTTTAAGATTTTCTCTTGCTTTTCTAATTGGTTAAAAAAAATTCTCTTCTAAGCGTCGCCCATTAAAAAGAGACATGACTGCGACAGTGGCACATTATTAATTTTGGAGGCGGCTTGGAAGAATTCCTATTGGACAATTCAAAGTCATTTTGGACATAAATATTATGAATTGATTTAATACTGTTCAATTAAAATCGGAATTGTGTTGACTACCATATGGAATATGATTTTTTATTTCCTACTCGTATATGATGAACTCTCTCACCTTTGTGTTTTTGTTATCCTTCATGAGGTAGTCATAGATTACATTTGGGAAATTTGGGTGAGACTTGGAGATCTTTAGTAGTGTTGTTTGGTAAACATGAGAGATTTTTCTCGGTATGTAGATTTTTGAGAGTGCTTGAAATTTTTGGTGCGAGTGATTCCTGTATTTTTCTTCGATTTTGGAGTTTTTCACATTAATTCTTGTGTTCTTGTTCATATAGTTATTTGTCATTTTGATTTTTATGTTCTTTTTTATAATTTGTGGACGGACGATCTTCAGTGAAATCAAGAAATTGGTTCAAATTCCCAACATATTACGTCATTGAATCTTGTTGAGCACTTGTAATATGTTGTGATGTAGAACAAATGATCGAGTGGATTGAAGAACAGTTGCATCGAAAAGGGAAAAAAAAAATACTAAATTGCAGATTTGACATTCAAGCTCAGATTTTAGCCCATAACAACTTTTCGAAAACGAAACGATGAGATGAGCTCAAAAACTGCTTCTCAAGTTTTAGTGTTGTTTTTTTTCTTTAGCCACTATTGGGTGGGGTTTAAAATCAAATTTATAGTAAATTTTGATAGAAGTTGATAAAATGTGTTTTTAAAAAATTATGGGATCCATAAAATATGTGGTTTAATTAAATTGTTGACTTTGATTTAGATTAAAATTTAGATTCTAATCGACACCAAACAGAGGCTTTATTTATTTCGAATTCTTTACAATTTTAATTCCTTTAGACTAGGTTTTTGTTTAAATCCTTATAAATAAATGGTTAATTCTTTGTGTTTGAGCATCTTGGAATTAATAAAACTTTTTAATTTTATCTTTTATTCTCTGGGGATTCTAAATTTGCGTTCTTAAGATTTTCGCTTGAATTTCTTATTTCATATTGCGTCATGTTGATTGAAGAGGTTTTGGATTTCCTCTTTCATAAGGGCCTTAACCCTTATTTTTACACATTAGTGAGTGCGCAAATTTTGGTTTTCTATCTCTCGTTTTCTTGTGATTCTTCTATGCAAAATCTTTAGAGTTTGATGCATACTAAGAGCCCGTTTGATTCCCATTTTTATGGAAAAATGCATTTTAAAATAGTAGATTGATGGAAAATATGTGGTTGAAAAGTAAGGAAAAGTTTTTGATTTACGTGAAATATTATTTTAATAAAGAATGTGTGGTTGAAAAGAAGAGAGAGAAAAATGAATTTTCATAAAAATGGGGATCAAACGGGCTGTAAGTGCAGAATAAGAGGAGAGTTTTCTGTTTACCATGCTGAGCACTGGTTTGTAAATTCTGTGAGAATTATTTTGCAAAAAAAGGGAAAAAAAAAAAAAAAAAGAATCTGTATAGGTGCTGTCAATTTTGTGAGAATTATTTTGCAAATACAGGAAAAAAAATAGAATTTGTACAGGTGCTGCCAATTTTGTGAGAATAATTTTACGAATACAGGGAAAAAAAAAAGAATCTGTACAGGTGCTGCGTTGGCAGCATTCGTATGGCCGATTTTATTTCGTATTTTTGTCATCTTCCAATGATAATTTACCAAGTGTTCATCTGTATGATTTCTGTAAAAAAAAAAAAAAAAAAAAAAAAAAAAAATTATGTACCTATAGCATTGTTCATTTTGTGAGGCCACAGAGAAGTTGGAAGAAATTTGAGAATTTTTTTCGAACATTTGTATTGAACAATTCCTGATTTGATTTTTAGTTTTATCTTATAGATGTTCAACGAGTGAGTAACGTTTAAAAAATGTGAACATTCAGATCCGTTAGTGGGTGAAAAATTATTATGTTGATTCTTTAATTTTCTGTAAGTTTAATTTATGCATTCTAGGGTTAAAACGTAGATATATATGGAACTAACAAAAAGAAATTATTAACATAAAGAAATAACGGAATGAAGGAAACTTATCAATTTTTGAGGGAATTGTGCTACAAACTTAGCACCAAGGAATGTCATATACAGTGACTCGCACAAACATGAAGTAGGGAAGGAGAGACCATAGTAAGGAAAGAAATGAAGACTGCCCACTTGCATTTTTTAATGGACTCCTAACGTTTGGTTATTAAATTATATACGTCTCCTTATTGAATAAGTATTATCAGCCATTCCAACGAGGCAACCGCCGACGGAAGAAGACAAAGGTCAGCATCAAACACAAAGTTGGTGGAAAATAAATATTAAAGATAAAGGAGAAATTTCAGAACACTTTTACAATGCATAATCTTTTTTCATGAGCAAAAGCCACATAAATCTTTGCTCCTGTGAGATGTCCAATGGAGAAGTATCATCTACAAAGAGATTTCATGGAGGTATGTCTAGAAATTTCAGCTTTTTCGTGTGGTTAATTAATTTGAAATTTTAATTTCCTTATAATTAGAGAAACGTTATTTTGCCTTAAATAATTTAATACCAGAATATTCTAAAATAATATTGCTCCCAAATTCGCCAATGAAATTGATTCGATATTGGCATGCGAATATGGAATCTTTTTCAACTCTTTTAACTCCAATCAGTGTCCCAAAACGGTTCCTCCAAAGGCAAGAACTAATGCCCTGTTTGATTACAAAAATTTGTCATGTAACTAGGAATTTTTTTTTTTCATTTTCCTACTTTTGACTGTTTGATTTAACAAATTTGTTATGGAAAATTTTTCTTGGTTTTGTTCACACGTGCACATTTGGTGGGTTTTTATTGAAAATATTTTCCCATCATTTTGGTGGGTTTTCATTTTCCACTTTTTTTTTGTTTTTCATTTTTGGCAATTAAAAAAATTCTAGACCCAATGGTAGAAAATTTATCATTTTAATAGACAATTTGCATGAATAACAAAGCCAAACGAATGATATTAGGTATATTAAAAAAAATTGTTAATTTTTTTTTATTTTTTTTACAATTGGAACAAATTTTAGATCCAATGGTGAAAAAATTTATTACTTTGAATGATCAATTTTCATAAAAACAAAGCTAAACGAACATCAAACTTTTGATATTTTTCAGATGAAAAATTATATCAATCAAATACAATTAATTACAATTCTCAAAAAAACGAAATTTTATGCAAATCAATTATCTGTAATTCATTTTATATTTACTCATTTTTCACCTTTACAATTAAATGGTTGCTAATGATTGTTTGCTTGAAAAGTTCTTTTTTGACCCAATAAAATAACCAAAGATACAAGAGAGAGCACCAATGATTTTCAAAGTAAAGCTATCAGTGGACATATTCCCGTGACCATCAACTGCAATCAGATCTAATAATTCAATTTAAAGTCTCCTCATTCACAACCAAACTGTTAGCGTCATTCACCGTGAACCCCAACAAAAATTTTAATATTTTTTTAGTACAGTCCTTCGTTGGATATGGATTCCATGCTCATATCAAAATCCAACTCTTTCGTTTCACTTTTATTTGCATAAATAAAACAACTATTGACTCCAATATTATCCCAATTTTTTATATTATTAATCAACTCCGCTTTTACCTTGAAATTTTGGGGCCACTCTTTGAAAATTTCTATATCGAACTCGTAAAAAAATGGGTCATCCCCAAATTAAAAAAAAAAACATGACAATTTAATGATAAGCACCATGATATTTCTCATACGGAAAATGCCCAATTTACGGGGCATTTTCCTACAGATATGTTATAGGCCCCTCACTGTGTGGGGGCATGTATTAAAAAAAAAAATTTGTGGGGCCATGTAATTTCCTAATGAGCATGCAGGCTCAAGGGGGGTATCCTAACCCTCCAAACCCTTTGCAAGGAGATGAATTTTAACAAAACAACCCATACAATGGAGTTAAAAATCACATGGGAGATCAGCTTCCATATCAACATGAAAGCCTCCTAGAAAGAGAGGTGGGGGTCGGCTCTTCCAACAACCATGCTGGTGAACTTTCCCAAGAGGCTCCATATGATTACCCACCAAATTACGATTCAGACGTTCCTTGGAAGTCGTCAAAACGAACCAAAAGAGTCTTTGATAGAATCTCTAATCCTCCTAGAAATAGGCCGAATCAACGTCCATAGGAGCATAGGAATAGGCCCATTGAGCAGCCTCGATTTGAAAGACAAGCCAAGCCATTCCACAAAGAAGTAAAAACTCCGCCTAGAAATAGGCGTGAGAGAAGGGACCAAGCCAGGAATCAAGCCGGCCCATCCCAACCACTTCGAAACATGTCCATCGAGGAGAACCAAAATGCAGTTGAACTACAAAGGTCTTGCAACCTTGATGATGACGATGATGATACTCTGCCATTCTTTCAAGAAATCCAGAGTGCACCAGTGCCAAACAACTTCACACTGCCAAAAATATCAAAATATGAAGGACAGAGAGACCCTGCAAAACACCTAGACAGTTTTAAAACCCATATGAGTCTGAGGGGTTCAACCCCTGCCATGAAATGCAAAGCTTTCCACCTTACCTTGAGTTGAGCAGTCGAAGTGTGGTATAGCCGGCTGCAAGCTGGTAGCATCCGAAGTTGGTCTGATTTCAAGAAAGCGTTCCTCAAGCGCTTTGCGACTAGCAAAGAAGGTGAGAGCCCAATCCAACGCCTTCAGGACATGAGGCAATAGCAAGGAGAAACACTTAAAACCTTCCTCTCCCAGTTCACAGATTAAATGACATACTGTGTCCAAGTTTTTGATAGGAAAGCCCTTACTGCTTTAAGAGGAGGCTTGGACATGAACTCTCTCTTTTGGAGAGACGTACAAAACAAAGATCCTGCTAGTTATGATGCCCTGTTGGAAATGATAAGGCGAGAAATCATCAACGAAGAACTCAAAGACCATCGCAACAGGGCAAGCCGAGGTCTCCCACCTTCTCAAATACGAAGAGGACGAGGTCCTACCTCTTACTTAATAGACCATCAAGGTGGGTAATCAAATCTTAATCCAGGAGAAGCACTGGCAGCCGCCACATTGAATGCAGTACCAAATTTGGCTTATGAAGAAGTCAATCCCAATCCAAAACGGCAGAAGAGACTCCCACTATCACTTACACGAGGATCAAGGGGTAGAAGAAGAAACGTCGGACCCAGAAATAGGAACAACGTCCCAATTGCTCCTATCATCGTAGTCATGGCCACATCACTGCTGGATGCTGGGACTTGAAACAGCGTAATAACCAAGAAGATAACCAATACATGAATGCACCACCTCGTCGAGGGCGGCAGCAGAATCACAGTAATTCTAGGAGAGGAGGCGATCACAGAAGACCTGAAGAAGGTCGGAGATGTCGTAGAAGTCCTCATAATAATGGTGAAGACGAACCCATTAAAGAGATTGATACTATATTCAGGGGACCCTATGTTGGTGGTGAATCGAGGAACGCCCAACAAAACTACGCTGAGGAGGCCAAGGATCCCCCGATGTCTAGTATAATAGTGAGCAGCAGTCAACCTTCGAATTAAGGAGAACAACCCATCACTTTTACACTGGACGATGTTGTGGTGGTAAATTATCCCCATCGCAATGCCCTAGTTGTAAGGGCTGTGATGGTAGATAACGAAAGTTCGGTCAATATCATATTTGTAGCTACTTTCAACCAAATGGAAGTGAAACAGGCGTTGACCGCCAAAACATTTCTAATTTATGGGTTTATTGGAGATAGCCTAATTCCCCGAGGAAAGATTGCCCTAACAATAGAAATTGGGAGAATCACCTCTTGTGGCAAATAACTTCATGGAATTCCTGATTGTGGATCACCGCTCCGCTTACCATGGAATACTAGGCTGACCTGCCCTGAAAAAATTGTAAGCCGTCACCTCAGTCCCCCATTTGTGCATGAAATTTCCCACGGAGTATGGCGTTGCTACTGTCCAAGGTGACCAAAGAGGTTCAAAGCTATGTTATACCAACTCCATTCGCAAAGCCGAACCAAGAAATGTGAATGTCATCTTAATGGAAATCGACTATCCTGTACAAGGAAACTACCCTAAGCAAGGGAAAGATGTCATGATGACTGAAGCCTCTGAGGAAGAGGTGGTCATGGAAGTTGTAGTCGTCCCTAAAAAAGGGAAAGTTTGTTGACCAAGCAGCTGATACTGATGAATTGGATCTTCGTATGGTAGATTGTGAGTCTCAAACGACTCCAGTAGAAGAGCTAGAAAACATTAGAGTAGGACCCCCTGATCAAATAAAGTCTTTACAGGTCGGCAAAGACTCGGCCCTCTGGAAAAAGAGAAGATGAAAAGTTTCCTCAAAAGCAACTTGGGTGTCTTTGCTTGGAAACACGAGGACATGGTGGGAATCGACTCTAAGGACAGCTGCCACCACTTGAAAATTGACCCAAAGGCAACCCCAAACAGGCAGAAAAGGAGGGCCTTAAATTTGAAAAGGTAAGAGGCCTTGAAAGACGAAGTAAAGAAGTTGATTAACAATCACTTCATCCAGGAAGCAACCTACCCGAAGTGGGTATCCAATCCTGTATTGGTTAAAAATCATAACGACAAATGGAGAGTGTGTGTGGGATTTTTCGAACCTTAATTAGGCATGTCCAAAAGACAGTTTTTCACTACCCCGAATCGACTAACTAGTTGATTCTACAGTCGGACACGAATTATTAAGTTTTATGGACGCTTATTCTGGCTATAATCAAATTCTGATGCTTCCACCGGATGAGGAGCACATTTCCTTCATCAAAGACCGAGGCTTGTACTGATTGCAAAGTGATGCCCTTCGGGTTGAAAAACGCTAGAGCCACTTATCAGAGGTTGGTAAATAAAATGTTTGCAGATCTCATCAGAAAAATAGTAGAAGTCTATGTAGACGACATGCTTGTAAAAAGCCTAGAGGCGAGGGATCACATCCAGCACCTAGACGAGGTTTTCAAAATACTTCGGCAATATAGGATGCGATTGAACCCATCAAAGTGTGCATTCGGGGTAGCTTCTGGGAAATTCCTCGGCTACATGGTAAACCAGAGAGGTATCGAGGCTAATCCCGACAAAATCAAAGCCCTAATAGAAATGAGGTCACCCTAAAAGCCCAAGGAGGTGCAAAGCCTAACGGGTAGAGTAGTTGCTTTGAGCCGCTTCGTCTTGAAAGCCACAGATAAATGCTTTCCGTTCTTCAAAGTTTTAAAATATGGGAATAGATTTCAGTGAACTGAAGAGAGCGAAGAGGCCTTACAAGCTTTGAAGAAGCACTTGGGTCAAGCTCCTCTCCTTTAAAAACCCAAATTTGGAGAACCTTTGTTGTATACCTCGCGGTCACGACTGAAGCTATCAGTTCGGTTCTGGTCAGAGAAGAAACAGGACATCAGTTGCCAGTGTATTACATCAGCAAAGCACTTCTTACCGTCGAAATGCGTGGTACCCTGACATGGAGAAGTTGGCTCTAGCACTTATCACAACCTCGCGGAATCTGAGGCCCTATTTCCAAGCACACACTATTGAAGTATTTACCAACTTCCCCCTAAGGCAGGTACTTCAGAAGCCTGATGCCTCTTGCAAGTTGTTGAAGTGGGCCGTCGAGCTCACATAATTCGACATCATTTACAAAACTCGAACTGCTGTTAAGGGACAACCCCTAGCAGATTTTGTGGCAGAATTCACTCCTATTCCAGAGATGGAAGAGGAGATGGAAGTTGTGGAACGTCCAACCTGGAACTTATATGTAGATGGCTCCTCCGGAGAGTCCGGATCCGGTGCAGAAGTGGTACTAATTAGCCCAAAAGGACACAAGCTTAACTGTGCCATAAGGTTTGGATTCAAAGCCACGAACAACATGGCTAAATATGAAGCCCTCTTAGTTGGCCTCCGCCTCGCCAAAGAGATGCAAGTCAAAAGGCTAACAATTCAGAGTGACTCTCTACTAGTTGTTAGCCAAGTCAGAGGTGAATTCGCTGCCAAAGACAAAGGAATGAACTGCTTATCTCAAATTAGTTATGGAGCTCATATCCAGTTTTGACAGATTTGAGTTAACACACATCTCACGCAGCGAAAATCATCATGCGGGTACCCTTTCTAAATTGGCAAGCAGCAGGGATTCCGAACTTCTAGCTGTGGTTCCAATAGAGCATCTTCCGAGGTCCTCCATTACAAAATGTGAGGAAGTAATGTGGATAGAAAGTGCACCATCATGGACGGACCCAATAATTGCCTTCCTGAAAAACCAAGCCCAACCCTCTGATAAAGAAGAAGCACAGAAACTTAGCTGACGAGCCGCACACTTCATTATTCAGGATGAGGTACTACACAAAAGATGTTTCTCCATGCCTCTTCTCCGTAGTACAGGTGGAGAATAAGCAAATTATATACTTCGAGAAGTACATGAATGTGTATGTGGCAACCATTCGGGAGACTGGGCTTTGGTTCAAAAAGTTTTAGGGCAAGGGTACTACTGGCCAACCTTGAAAGAGGACGCTAAGCAATTCGCGCAGAGGTGCGAAAAATGCCAAAGGTTTGCAATCGTTCAAAGACAACCTTCACATGAGCTTACCGTAGTATCAAGCTCGTCGTCCTTTGCCAAGTGGAGAATTGACCTCATTGGACCCATGCCAAAAGGAAGAGGTGGGGCATGCTTCACAATTATCGCCATAGATTATTTCACCAAATGGACTGAAGCCGAACTTTTATCCAAAATCACTGAAGCAAACACGACGAAGTTTCTATGGAAAAACATCATCTGTAGGTTCGGTATCCCCACTCAATTGTCTCGGACAATGGACGACAGTTCGACAACAAAAAGTCAGAAATCTCTGCGAAGAATTGGGTATTAGAAAACATTTCTCTTCACCCCATCACCCACAGGCCAATGGTCAAGTAGAGGTGGTAAACAAAACTATTAAATACACACTGAAAAGGAAGATAGACACTTCCAAAGGTGCTTGGGTGGACGAACTACCACAGGTTTTATGGGCGATCCGAACCACCAACCGAACGGCGATAAGCCAGACCCCATTTTCCATGGCCTATGGGGCGGAGGTCATAAGTCCCGTTGAAGTGGGACTCCCTCTCCTCACCGATTGCATTTCAATGAGATATGAAATGACGAATTGAGAAAGTGTGAGCTCGACTTTCTTAAAGAAAGGAGGGATGGAGCACAAGCCAAAGTGGACACCTATCGGAGAAAGATGGCGAGGTATTACAATTTGAAGATGAAGAAGAAATCGTTTCACCTAGAAGACCTTGTCCTAAGAAGGGTTTTGTTGTCAACAAAAGAATCAGGCACAGGTACTCTTGGACCCAACTGGGAAAGTCCCTACCGTATCAGGGAAGAAGTCGGAGCGGAGACTTACAGAATCGAGGCCATGGACGGAAGCATACAACCTCATCCATGGAATGCTGAGCATTTGAGGAAATATTATCTGTGAAGAATGTAACTCCCTTTTATGCATAATTAGTGATGAATAAAAGATTACTTTGCAAAAAGTATCCTACAGAAATCTACAATCAAAACCTCACTAATTATAACGTCGGCACTTCAACTAAGAGGCAGCCCTAAGAGGATCCCTCCCAATAGCGAAGTGAATAGAACGTTCTCTTACAAACAAGATTTGTAAAGGGGCCTTGACATGAAAATGCGTCACAAACTCCATGTCTTGGGAAGAAATTTAAACTAATTATAACGTTGGCACTTTGACTAGGAGGTAGTCCTAAGAGGACCCCTTCCCATAACGAAGTGAATAGAACGTTTCCATAAAAATAACAAGATTTGTAAAGGGGTCTCGGCATGAGAATACATCACAAACTTCATGTCTTTGAAAGAAACTCAAACTAATTATAACGTCGGCACTTCGACTAGGAAACAGTCCTAAGAGGACCCCTCCCCATAGCGAAGTGAATAGAACGTTCCTTTACAAACAAGATTTGTAAAGGGACCTCGGCATGAGAATGCATCACAAACTCCATGTCTTGAGAAAAAATTAAAACTAGTTATAACATCGACACTTCGACTAGAAGGCGGCCCTAAGAGGGCCCCTCTCCATAGCGAAGTGAATAGAACGTTCCCTTACAAACAAGATTTGTAAATGGGTCTCGGCATCACAAATTCCTTGACTTGGGAAGAAACTAAAACTAATCATAAGGTCGTGACTTCGAATATGAGGCAGTCCTAAGAGGACCCCTTCCCATAGCGAAGTAAGTAGAACGTTCCTTTACAAACAAGATTTGTAAAGGGGCCTCGACAGTAGAATGCATCACAAACTCCATGTCTTGGGAAGAAATTTAAACTAGTTATAATGTCGGCACTTCCACTAAGAGACAGCCCTAAGAGGACCCTC
Organism: Osmanthus fragrans; assembly: GCA_019395295.1. NCBI lineage: Eukaryota > Viridiplantae > Streptophyta > Magnoliopsida > Lamiales > Oleaceae > Osmanthus > Osmanthus fragrans. Next base: position 9,323,986 of record CM033341.1, read on the forward strand.
CCAATAGCGAAGTGAATAGAACGTTCCCTTACAAATAAGATTTGTAAAGGGGCATTGACATGAGAATGCATCACAAATTCAATGTCTTGGGAAGAAATTTAAACTAGTTATAATGTCGGCACTTCGACTAGGAGACAGTCGTAAGAAGACCCCTCCCAATAGCGAAGTGAATAGAACGTACCCTTACAAACATGATTTGTAAAGGGGCCTCGGCATGATAATGGATCACAAACTCCATGTTTTGGGAAGAAATTTAAACTAATCATAACGTCATGACTTCGAATATGAGGCAGTCCTAAGAGGACCCCTTTTCCATAGCGAAGTGAGTAGAACGTTCCTTTACAAACAAAATTTGTAATGGGGCCTCGACATGATAATGCATCACAAACTCAATGGCCTGGGAAGAAACTCAAACTAATTATAACGTCGGCACTTCGACTAGGAGACATTCATAAGAGGATCCCTCCCCATAACGAAGTGAATAGAATGTTCCCTTACAAACAAGATTTGTAAAGGGGCCTCGGCATGAGAATGCATCACAAACTCCATGTCTTGGGAAGAAACTTAAACTAGTTATAACATCGGCACTTCGACTAGGAGGCAATCGTAAGAGGACCCCTCCCAATAGTGAAGTGAATAGAACGTTCCCTTACAAACAAGATTTGTAAAGGGACCTGCATGGGAATGCATCACAAACTCCATGTCTTGGGAAGAAATTTAAACTAGTTATAACGTCGGCACTTCGACTAGGAGGCAGTCCTAAGAGGACCCCTCCCCATAGCGAAGTGAATAGAACATTTTCATACAAACAAGATTTGTAAAGGGGTCTCGGAATGAGAATACATCACAAACTTCATGTCTTTGGAAGAAACTCAAACTAATTATAACATTGGCACTTCGACAAGGAGACAATCCTAAGAGACAATATTTTCCCCAATTTTAGAGAACGTTGCTTCAGTATTGGGAGGGAAGAATGTGATGAAGAACACAAATGTGTAGGAAATTTGGCCTCTTAATAATAAGGACTTTGATATGTGGTTTGAGTATGTGAGATTCTTGTAGTTTCCATAGCATTAGCAAAGTTGAGGAAACCTATTTATCTAGTTTCTCTGCTATGTGCTTCGCTCACTCCTATATGTTGTAAAGGAAATGAAAATTGCATTTTCTAGCAAAAAATGTTTACATCCATAAGATTGGATCAAATTGAATTTAGATCCACCGGTATATAAATGATGAACTCAAAAGTAATTTTAGAAATATAAATTTACACCCTATTTAAAACACCATTGGAGATGCTTTAATGACTTAAATTACAATGTAGGAGTATTATTGATCATCAATGGTCAATAAACCTACTGATGATCTCAATTAATAGTAATCTACATAGGAGTTGTAGACGAATTAGATGTCAAAATAAGTCAAGTAATTGTACTTGGTAACATCAAAATTTCTTTCTAAGGCACTGAGTTGTGAATAGAATGTTCCTTTACAAACAAGATTTGTAAAGGGACCTCGGCATGAGAATGCATCAAAAACTCTATGTTTTGGGAAGAAACTTAAACTAGTTATAACGCCGGCACTTCGACTAAGAGGCAATCCTAAGAGGGTCCCCTCTCAATAGTGAAGTGAATAAAACGTACCGTTACAAACAGGATTTGTAAAGGTGCCTCGGCATGAGAATGCATCACAAACTCCATGTATTGGGAAGAAATTTAAATTAGTTATAAGTCGACACTTCGACTAGGAGGCAGTCCTAAGAAGTCCCATCCTAATAGCGAAGTGAATAGAACGTACCCTCACAAACAAGATTTGTAAAGGGGCATCGGCATGAGAATGCATTACAAATTTCATTTCTTGGGAAGAAATTTAAACTAGTTATAACGTCGGCACTTCGACTAGGAGGCAGTTGTAAGAGGATCCATCCCAATAGCAAAGTGAATAGAGCGTACCCTTACTAACATGATTTGTAAAAGGGGACTCTCGGCATGAGAATGCATCACAAACTCCATGCTTTGGGAAGAGATTTAAACTAGTTATAACGTCGGCATTTCGACTTGGAGGCAGTCCTGAGAGAACCCCTCCTCATAGTGAAGTGAATAAAACGTTCTCTTACAAAATAAATTTGTAAATGGGCCTCGACATGAGAATGTATCACAAACTCCATGGCTTGGGAAGAAACTCAAACTAATTATAACGTCAGCACTTCGACTAGGAGACATTCATAAGAGGATCCCTCCCCATAACGAAGTGAATAGAATGTTTCCTTTACAAACAAGATTTGTAAAGGGCCTCGGCATGAGAATACATCACAAACTCCATGTCTTGGGAAGAAACTTAAACTAGTTATAACATCGGCACTTCAACTAGGAGGCAATCGTAAGAGGACCTCTCCCAATAGCGAAGTGAATAGAACGTTCCCTTACAAAAAAGATTTGTAAAAGGGGTCTCTGCATGGGAATGCATCACAAACTCCATGTCTTGGGAAGAAATTTAAACTAGTTATAACTTCGGCACTTCGACTAGGAGGTAGTCCTAAGAGGACCCCTCCTCATAGCGAAGTGAATAGAACGTTTCCATACAAACAAGATTTGTAAAGAGGTCTCAGCATGAGAATGCATCCCAAACTTCATGTCTTTGGAAGAAACTCAAACTAATTATAACGTCCGCACTTCGACTAGGAGACAGTCCTAAGAGGACACCTCCCCATAGCGAAGTAAATAGAACGTTCCTTTACAAACAAGATTTGTAAAGGGACCTTGGCATGAGAATGCATCACAAACTCTATGTTTTGGGAAGAAACTTAAACTAGTTATAACGCCGGCACTTCGATTAAGAGGCAATTCTAAGAGGGCCCCTCCCAATAGCGAATTGAATAAAACGTACCGTTACAAACAAGATTTGTAAAGGTGCTTCGGCATGAGAATGCATCACAAACTCCATGTATTGGGAAGAAATTTAAACTCGTTATAACGTCGGCACTTCGACTAGGAGGCGGTCCTAAGTGGGCCCCTCCCCATAGCGAAGTAAATAGAACGTTCCCTTACAAACAAGATTTATAAAAGGGGCCTCGGCATGAGAATGCATCACAAACTCTATGTTTTACGAAGAAACTTAAACTAGTTATAACATCGGCATTTTGACTAGGAGACAATCCTAAGAGGGCCCCTCCCAATAGCGAAGTGAATAGAACGTATCTTTACAAACATGATTTGTAAAGGTGCCTTGGCGTGAAAATGAATCACAAACTCTGTGTCTTGGGAAGAAATTTAATTTAGTTATAACGTTGGCACTTCGATTAGGAGACAGTCCTAAGGGGACCCCTCCCTAAAGTGAAGTGAATAAAACGTTTCCTTACAAACAAGATTTGTAAAAGGACCTTGGCATGAGAATACAGCACAAACTCAGTGCCTTAGAAAGAAATTCAAACTAGCCCCAACATCAAGACAATATATATAAAGGGACATCGGCATGGTTATTGGAACCAATGACTTCGTCACTACAGACTTGCAAAGGTCGGGACTCGCATAAGGAACTAAGGGATTACGAGTTAGTATCTTGTCACTTATCATGAACTTCAACATAAAGCTAAGTTAACATTTCTACAAGCGAAGTGAAAGGTATCGTTGCAAAAAAATTGTAGACTTCGATTGACATCAAAGCAGGGGTACCAAATACGTACAAAATAAACGATAACTTTCATAGTTTCCAAAATTAAAGCATTCACTTTCACGCGGGGGCATACGTTATCAAAAGAATTCATTAAAATTTAGTATTATGTTTGAACCACATACAAAGTAAAATATTAATTTTATCAAAAGATAAGTCAAAGTCATAATTTCATTAATACGAAAGAAGATTACAAAGAGTGGGCCCCAAGGCCAAATACAAGAGCCTATTTTTCTATTTATTCATTTGGGAGAGGAAGAGGTGTGAAGGGGATGATGGCGTTCAGGGGTTTGACATTGTGAACTTCAACCATTTTCTCATCCAGACCTTCAGCAGAGTGGACTTCTTCAGCTAGAGTCTGGGGTTCAACTTCTTCTTCCAGAGATACCTGCCTCATCTCCGAAGTGTCAACAGCAAGAAGTTTTGCTTCCATCCATTCAATTAGGTCCCTGTAAGCGTAACCCTTCCAGTAGATGGCAAAGTTCTCATACACTTCGGTCAGGTAGAAGTTGCTGATAAAGCGTCTCTCAGCTTCGCTCCCAGCAGCCTCGGTAAGGCTCGACATTTGAACATCCTAAGCATTATTTTCAAGTTTTGCCTTCTCAAGGTCTACCTTGAGGACCACATTCTTTATTAGACTTTTCCAAGGCCTCGGCTGCGATCTTTTGGAGGGTATCGAAATTCTCCACTTTTCTAGTCATAGAGGCCACTTCACCCTGACAAGTATGAACCTCCCTCTTCAAGTTCTCAATTTCGGTCTAGGCGGAGGACAGCTTCACGAAATCTTTGGAATGAAGTCTTTTTACCACCTCGACTTCGGCCTTGGCCTTGGCTGGCTGGCCTCCTCTGCCTTTGCACCTTGCCGCACACTGTTTTTTCCTTGCAAGTTTTTAAAGAGGGTTTGCACCTCTATGACTGCTCCAAAGGCCCTAGCAGCTTGTCCCACTAACACAGTGATGATGTCATTTTCATCAGCCTCCTCCAAGAAGGTCTGCCACCTCTCAGTCCAATACTTGTAAAAATTAGAAGTGGCAGTCTGGACATCAGTCGAAAGCATAGAAAGAATTTTTGAAGCCAATTCATCCTCCCTCTGAGTGGGGAGCAACCTGGTCCTAGCAGACCCTGGAGCAGAGGTAGCACCGGCAGTCCTTGATTTCTTCCTGGGAATGGGCCTTGATGACTCCGCAGGCCTTTTCTGTCCAACCGGAGTTGCAGAAAGTGAAGCCCCCAGTAGCTTCTCCCCTACTGGGACTTCGGAGCGAAGGGGTGGAACATCGGAAGAACTTCCAGCCCCATCAGGTCGGGGCATTCTGAATTTCTTCTTAGGCTCCTCCTCCATCTCACTTTTACCCTTGTCTACTGAAGGGGGGACGACCTTTTGAGAAGCAGCCTCCTTGCTGACCATCTCAAAGGTTCTCCTTCACTTTCTTCACACCAGCAGAGGTGCCCTTCAAATATTTCCTCCTAGCAAGTGGAGGTGGCAGCGAGAATCATGGCCATTTCAGGAGTGGGATGCCTCCTTTTCTCGAAGTTCTCTGCGCAAACAAAGGAAACCATGTCAATGTTCAAACAAGTACGGAAATAACGTGGTAGGTCGATAAATGAAATGGGGATTACCTCTTTTGGCCATTAGTTGGAAGTCTTCGAAAAATCGCCGAATGACGATGAGCCTTTCGTACTCCATTGATGAAGCAATGGCGTAGGTAAATATCCTTGATAAGGTCGATCTCCCTTGGAGTCAGCTCGAAGCGTTCAACCACGTCTGCAAAAATGTTTCAAACTGTTAGAATCAGGCACTCAAGATATACTAGCTTGTGAGAAAACAAAAAAAATACACTCAAGATGTTTGACACTCACTAGCTTTAGAGTATGAAGTGGGAACTTTGACGTGGGGAACTGTATCACCCTCCATCTCTTGCCACATCCCCCTCACTCAAAACCAGGATTCTTTCCACCCTTTGATGGATGAGGGAAGTTCGATAACAAAAGGGGAGTGCGACCCCCATGGACATAGGGAATACCAATCCCCCAGAATCCCCATTTCCTAAAGAACGAGGTTGGAAGAGAGTCTGGAATATGTGAAGAGACAGGTCCTTACCCAGTGAAGTTTCATTCCAGAGGAAGTAAGACCCCACAAGTTAGGTCCATGTGTTAGGGACGAGCTGGGTAGGAGCAAGTCCGTATACCCTAAGGACCACCCGAAAAAAGGACGAAGAGGTGGAGAAGTCCGGCTTTAAGGAGATGCTCACTGATGGCTACACAGCCCGACCTGGGGTAACAAACTCGTTCTTCTAGGGACAGGGTAAGAAGCTCTATGTCATAGGGGATACATAATTTCTCCCTAAGTTGAACTAGGCGAGTAGGGTTGAGGTTTGATTTAATTTTGGAATCCCCCCACATACTGTCTGAACTGGTCCCCTGGGCAAGTAAAACGGTTTGTTTGGCCATAACCAGATCCCTAAGTTTTGAGGTCCTAATCAAGTTTACACCCCACTCTTTCGCAATCTCAACAATGTCTACCCTACTAGAGGTTGAGGTCATATATCAAAAGAAAATGAAGAAAATTAAACCCTTTACTTGAATACTTACGAAGAAGAAAACCACCGGTGAAGAATGGCCGGAGCAATGCTGAAGAATGAGAATGAGAATGAGAATGAAGAAAGGAAGATGCAAAGGAACTCAAATGCACTGATCACGCGAGAAATAAGAAGTAAAAGACTTTCCTGCCTTTGTTCCGCCTTTTATAGGCATAAGGACCACCGTTGGATGTTGGTATGGGTCATCCAACTGTTCAAATAATGGGTTTAATCCAAACTGTCCGCTACTTCAGACGCTTGAACTTCCACAGCTCTGATGGTTTCGTACCTCACATGCGCCTCAATGCGCAGGCGAAACTGTTGGCGTGCCAGACAACACTCATCATTGCACATTAATGGCAAAGACGGTTGCGTATATTGAGAATTGCACCGCCGCAGCCGTCATTTGGATGCGTGCACAAGGACGGCTAATCATTATAACATACATCGAACCTATTTGTATTTATTGCCAAAAGCCTCTTACATTCAGCCGATGTCTGACCTCTCACCCCAATTTCCATAATTTCAGTACGATTCACTTCGGTTCATGGGGGCTTCGGTCGTGATACTTCTGCCATAGCAAGGGAAGTAATGCAGAGCCTCCAACCTAAAACCTCATCCGTCCCATTTGAAATATAGACCGTGCTTGGGACGACCCCGTGGTTGAGAAACTCGTTGGTCAAAATAGAAATGTCTTCTGGACCTCACCTTCACCATTAATCGACTTAACTTCCCATCATTCCTTTTTACTTCAAAGTCCATGCATTTACATAAATGACAATACATAGACTTTGGGGGGACTATTGTTATCCCATTAAAATGAGATAGTTGTTCGAAGGACACGTGGAGGCCCCATAAGAAGACACTTGGAAAAAGATAGTAAGAAGGGTCCAAAATTCGCCTTGTCTGAAGTCCCTCGCCAGAAGGACGTTGTCAACTGAAGCATGACGTCTTGCCGAAGTTATTCTGCCAAGGCTGAAGCACTTTTGCTACTCCAGCTAAAGCCCCCTCAACTGACTAACGCTTCTCCAAGCCGAAATCCTTTCAATAGCTTAGAACCTCTCCAGCTGAAGTCGTCGGAAGAAACAAATCTGAAGAATATCTTTGAAAAGTGATTGATATGATGACTCACTTTAAGCCACCTTACTTGATGTCAATTTAGGAGAATAGGGTGGCGGGGCACTCATCATTGTAGTTAATGTTATGAATGAGTGATGTGACATTTAACTCGATAGGATGAAGCCACGTGGATTTGATCCGACGATAGGCAGTTCGGCCATTTGGTTATAAATAGCAATTCTTGTGATTTTGTTAAAGATGCTTAACTTGATATTGAAGGAGGCAAAAATTGGAACTCTTTACAAAAGAACCTTTACAAAATCCACATTTTGAGTTAGATATTGCTTCAATATTACAACATTATTTAAGGAAGAATCGATATCATCTATAAGCAGTTATTTACATGACACGATAATCATCTGTTGGTATTCTGACTCGTCTTTTTATACTCAGATTTCGATCATCAACTCCGGTCAACTCATCGGAACTCACACGTGTTACGAGTCCAATACTGACATCTGTTGACAATATTTTTTTTGGGTCAACAATTAGTTGTCATAATTATACTACAACTATCTACATTTATAATTTATTATCATATTTATTAGTATTGTTGTTATGTTTTATTGATATAAATTTTAAATTTTATTATATAGAAGTTAATATAATATTATTTGTTATTTTGTGGTGTTGAAATTTAAAAGACAAATTTTATTCCAATATTTTTAATTCTACAAATGAATATTAGGGTATTGTTAGGCAATTTGTTGTCAAACAACTTTCCCGGGCTATGATGTTAACTTGATTTTGATTTCAGCTGGTTTAAACCAAATGACTAAATGATATATCGACACCGCAAATGGGACGATCAAACTCCAATTTGTTTGGACCACTCAAAGCAATCTAATTTAGTAGAGTTGCTCGTGGCTGGACCTACTTACTTGGACGGCTAAATTATGCTACCCACTTGAGCAGCCCATTATTTAGTGTTGGACATTTATCTTGTTTGGCCACTATTTTAACATAACCTAACTTACCCTATTTGGTTAACCTATTTGATTATAATGGTCCAGTCTCCTCTTGCCTCCAATGTGTGTTCGCAGCTGTCTTTCTTCTTCTTCTCCACTGCTCTGTCCATTCTCGGTTGTTTCACTTCTACTACCTTTGTGATTGATTCTTGTGTGATATTGGATTTCTTTTTCTGGTCTCTTTGTGAGTAACAAAAGCAACCGTAAGTGGTGAGAATTGAATTGGAGATTTAGGTTGTAGCTCGTTGTGGTGTCGATTGGTGGTTGAACTAAACTCGGTAAACCTTTAATGGTTGGAGATTTACCCTCTACATTTGGTATCAGAGCGAGATGGAGGAAAATTTGATGAAAATCTGGGCAAAATTGTGAAGGAGGCGTGAAAATCCTTCGATTCCGGCCTAACCAGACCTTCGTCGGATGAATGGAGGCGAGAACCCATAACCATCAGGTGGAGGTGCCTCTAGTGGTGAGACACATGGTAGCGCCAGTCGGTGGCGGCGCGTGGTGATTCCAGCGGTAGTGCGTGGTTAGGAATTCCGGCGAGCTTTCTTTGGGCAATTTGTTTATTTTAACCTGCTAAACACATTTATATTGTTTGTTTTGTGCTTTAGGTTATGCATGAAAAATTGGACGATTTTGCCCCTGATATCAATCTGCTTTCTTGGTCGATTGCATTGGTAGATCTGCTGAATCTTTAGGGCGAATAATGGTGGCCCTAAAGCAGGAGATTCGCATCTCTCACAATTTACGGACCCAGATAGGTCCGCTCTGGTAAATTGGCTTATCTTGTTATATTTCAGCACTAGCGCGTCATCGTGTGGGGTGACAATAGGATTGTGGTTACCGTTAAGGTGTAACATTGCCTGCGCTAGAAATTAGGATTACTTGCTCTTAATTGTTAAGATTGAGTATTTATTTTGATAAATTAGCTTATTATTCTTCGTGATATAATTGTTGTTATTGTGCGTAAAATTTCCTATTGATTGGACATTACCTATTTTTTTCATCATTAATTCTATTGCATCGTTAATTTCGTTAGAATATCTAGACCTTACCCGGTCGAACATTTCCTTGATCTAAGATCGCGAGTCTTAAGAAACTCTGAAAATCTAGAATAAAGTATATTGTCTTTGATCCTAGGACTACTTTGTGTGATTTTGACTATGATTTTGTGTTTTTTGATTGATTCATAAAAATGAAAAATCACAACTTTGATTTGGGGATTTTAACGAAAAATGTTATTTTTCAATCTGACAACAAAAAATGAGGGGTATTTTGATCTAACAAAAGGTTTCAAAAGTAATTGAAAACAACTTTCCTGCTTATTTTTCAAAAGAACAAAAAGAAGAAGTCAAAGAGCTTGCTTATACCTCAATTATTTTACACTTGTCTAACGATGTTTTAAGAAAGGTGGGTAAACAAAAAACCACCAAAGAACTTTGAAAAAAATTGGAAGACTTTTATTTACTCAAATCCACCCCGAACAAGCTTTACTTACTTGAGCGTTTTTCAACATTAAAATGAACCCTTCAAAGGACCTTGACGACGATTTAGACGTTTTTAACAAACTAGTTCAAAATATTGTTAATTGTGAAGAGACAGTTTCTGAAACCTACAATGCTATAATTTTGCTTAACTCTATACCTGACACGTATAAGGAAGTTAAAATACTATCAAGTATGTTATGGACACTTTGATGCCTGAAATTTTCATTGACTCACTTAGAAATAAGGAGATGGAAATTAGTGCTGAAAAATGATAAGAAAAGTGGTGAGATTCACATGATGCGAGATACGACTCAACTTAGTCAAAACAACCATGATGGATACCAAAGTAGTGGCAAGTCAAGTGGTAACAGATGAAGAAAGAAGGGCAATAGTTGGTCTAGATCAAAGTCTAGAACCAGGGTTAAGAAATGATATGGTTGTGGGAACATGGGGCATTTCATTAAGGATTGTCGTAAATATAAGGGTAAGCAAAATATTGAAAGAGAGAAATGAGGTAAATGTGTTGTCTTCTACTTTCGATGTTGACGACGGTGAAGTTTATATGATTACAAGTCATGTTGCTTATACTATTGAATTGAATCTAACTGCTAATTTTCGTATGCATGAGTAAATACTTGATTCTGGTGCAACTTTTTATGTGACATCTGAAAAATGATTGGTTTGAAAATTTACATGAATCTAATGTGAGGCATGTTGTGTTATGTGACAATTTTGCTTACACTATTCCTGGATTGGTGATATTAGTATAATATTTGACATTGGCTTCGTGTACACCTTGAAAGATGTTAGATATATTCCTAGACTGTCTAGGAATTTAATTTCAGTAGGAAGACTTGAAAATGATGACTTCACCGGTAAAATTGGAAATGGAACATTAAAAATGATTAAGGGTGCATTAGTCTCCATTAAGAGAACTAAAAAAAATGACATTTATATGATTACTGGAAAATTGATTAGAGGTTTAAACTACTCTATCTCTTTTGCCAAGGTCGATCACACACATATATATGGCATAATAGGCTTGCACATGTAGACATTAAGAGACTCTCTTTTTAATGAAAAAAGTGCATTTGGTAATGATTATGTGTCTGATTTTTCATTATGTGATCACTGTGTGCTTGGTAAGCATCATAGAACTTCTTTCTTCACAAATATTCATAAAGCTAAAGACATGCTTAAATATGTGCATTCAGATTTGTGAGGTTTTTCTAATAATCCCACCTCTGATGAAAATAGGCATTTCTTGTCTATTATTGATGATTACAAGAGAAATTTGTGAGTTTATCTCATAAAGGATAAATCTGACACTTTCCATAACTTTAATAACTGGAAAAGTCAAGTAGAGAACCAAACTAACAAAATGATTAAGTTCTTGAGAACAGATAATGACCTGTAGTTTTATAATACTGAATTTGACAATATGTGCAAAGAAAATGTAATAACAAGACATAAAATTGTTCCTTACACTTTCCCAGCAAAATGGGGTAGCGGAAAGGATGAATAGAACCATACTTAATAAAGTGCATTGCATGATGTTAAGTTTTGGTGTCTCAAAGTCGTTTTGGGGTGAATCTGTTACGATTGCTTGTTATTTGATTAATTTGACTCCATCTGCTGCATTGAATGGTGATACTCCTCATGAAATGTGGTCTAGTAAACTAAGTGATTATTCAGTGCTTAGAACTTTTGATTGTGCTGCATTTTCTCATCAGAGTAAGGGAAAGTTTGAATCGAAAGCTAGAAAGTTGTCTTTCTAGAGTACCCTGAGAGTGTTAAGAGTTATAGGTTATGTGATAGAAGCCAAAAGGGGGTTAAGATCATTGTGAGTAGAGATGTCAAGTTTAACGAAGATGAAATGCTCTGTCTTAAGAGTGAACCTGAACTTGTGAGCGATACAAAACAATGTGAACAAAGAGATCGGTTTAAGGTGGAGTTAGGAAAACTTAGCACATATGTTGATGAGATCCCGAGTAGGGAAATCGCATGGAACTTGCGAAATTAGTTTAAAAACGTCGGAAAAAGCTCAAATTCAGGTTGTAGACGATAGGATTTCGACCTGAGCTTCACGAACCAAGAATCTAAGGTATATTAAACCTTAGACCCGTTGATATGCGGAAACAAGAATCTCGATTTGCGAACGCCACGAAGGGTGCCTAATCCTTTGATAAGTTCTAAGGGTTGAATGCCACAAATATAACAATATATTTGATAAGTTCGAAAAATGTTCATTCAAGAACAACAAAGAGAAAATCTCAATTTCATAATGTCAAAACTTGTTCATACAGTGAGTATAAAATTCCTATTTATACTAAACCTAGGAAATATAGAAATAACGGAATTTAAGAGTCCTAAAATATAAAAAGTTTCCAAAAACAAGAATTCTAGTCAAAATAAAATACTTCATGAAAAATGAAAGTTTCTTCCGATTATGACTTATGCCAGATCATATCATATGTCCATGCTACTCCCGATGAGGTAGAGACTCGGGTTTAGGAACCTGAGGTGGAGAATAGAGATGAATTAGTGATAGAGGAGCATCCTAAGGAAGAAAATCCCTTAACAGACTACAATCTAGTCAGAGATAGAGAGAGAAGACAAATGAGAAAGCCTAGGAGATTCGAATATGAATCTGAGTTAGCCTTTGCTCACGCTAGTTATGAGGAGCTAGTTGATAGAGAGCCAAAAACTTTTGAGGAGGCGATGAAGAACGAACAATCCGAAAAGTGGTTTAAGGCAATGAGAGAGGATATGAGTTCCTTAGAGAAGAATCAAACTTGAGAGCTAGTACCTAGACTTAAGAATAAATCTACCATTGATTGTAAGTGGGACTTTAAGGTTAAAGAGAGTACTAGTGCTTCTGAACCATTAAGGTTTAAAGTTAGGTTAGTAGCTAAGGGTTACACACAAAAGGAGAGTATTGATTATAATGAGATTTTCTCACCAGTTGTTAAGTACACTACTATTAAGGTCATGCTTGCATTGGTTGCACATTTTAACTGAAAACTTGAACAACTTGATGTAAAAACTACATTTTTACATGGTGATCTAGATGATCAAATATTTATGAATCAACCCAAAATGTTTTAAAAACAAACTGAAACTTGAGCATGTGTGTTTCCTTAAAAAGTTTTTATATGGTTTAAAACAGTCGCCTAGATAGTGGTATAAAAGATTTGATACTTTTGTACTCACTATAGGGTTTCAAAGAAGTAAATTTGATCATTGTCTGTACTTTCAATATAACGATGCTGATAATAACTATTTGTTTTTATTGCTTTATGTGGAAGATATGCTCTTGATTCGTTCATCACCTAAGTGAATAAACAATATAAAACAAAGTTGAGTGGTGAATTTGACATGAAAGACCTAGGTAAAGTTAAGAGAATCTTAGGTATGGAAATTGAAAGAGAGATCAAATTTTGCATAGTTTTTGCATCAGTCTTCTTATATCTCAAAGGTGTTGAAAAAATTTGGTATGTATGATTGCAAACTTGTTACATTACCTTTAGATAATCATTTTGTGTTATCTAAAAATCAGGCTCCATGTAATGAATATGAAGTAGAATACATGAGTAGGATTCCATATTCTAATGTGATTAGTTCTATTATGTTTTTGATGGTTTACACTGGACCGGGTTTAAATTTTGCTGTTAGTACTCTTAGTAGATATATGTCTAATCCGGGTCCCGAGCATTGGGAAGCCTTAAAGTGCATGTTAAGGTATTTGAAGGGTACTAGTGATGTAGACCTAAAGTTTGGTGCTAGTAAAAAGAGTGAAATTGAAAGGGCTATGCGGGGGATATGGATGGTAAAAAATCGACTTCCGCTTATGTGTTTACTTTATCTAACTCTCGTGTTAGTTGAAAATCACAATTACAATATATCGTTGCACTATCCACGACAGAGTCAAAATATATATCGTTGCCCGATCTCCTCTCGTCTCCAACGTATGTTCGCTATTGCCTTTCTTTTTCTTTACTGCTCTGTCCATAGGGATGGTAATGAGCCTAGCCGGCTCGGCCCATCTACCATTGAGCTCATTCAAGCACGTGTCGAGCTCGAGCTGAGCTCGGTCCATGAGCTCGGGGAATCATGAGCCGAGTCGAGCCCACGAGCTTTTTTTTAAAAAATATTTTTTCAGGTTTTTGGTCAAAATTTTACCAAATTTTGATGAGCCGCTCACGAGCACGGCCCATGAGCCACTCGCAAGCTCGATGAGCCGAGCCAAACTCAGCTTGTTGGGCAAAACTCGGGCTCGGCTCGGACTCGGGCTCGTCAAATCGGCCACGAGCCGGATTTTGACGAGCCGAGCCGACGAGCCACGAGCCGGCTCGGCCTAATTACCACCACTATCTGTCCATTCTCGATTGTTCACTTCTACTACGTTTGTGGCTGATTCTTGTGTGATATTAACTTCCTTTTGTGGTCTCTTTGTGGGTAACAAAATCAATTATAAGTAGTAAGAATTGAATTGGAGATTTAGGTTGGAGATTTAGGTTGTAGCTCGTTGTGGTGTCGATTGGTGGTTGAACTAAGCCCAGTAAAGTCTTGGTGGTTGGAGATTTACACTCTCCAGATATTTATATACCTGAAAATTATACTCTAATTTATATACTCTCGTATCTATATGAATATATTTTTTTTATTGTATATTAGTTGAGAAGATCATATTTGACTTCTTGAATTTAAAAATATTTAAATTCGTAAACTAGCTTGGCTCGGTGAAGCTCAAGCCGAATTTTTAAGTCAAGCCTCCAAAATTCAGCCGGACTTCAGGTTCGGCTCGGCTTTAAGCTAAAAAAACATGAGCTTTATTTTGTTCGCATTGGATACGATTTGCAAGAGTGGAGCTAGCACTCGTGAGCTCACTCGGTCCGACTAGTTGACACCTCTATCTAGAGTTGGAGATAACAATGTAAAAGTTCAAAAACTACATCCCATATAGCCATATTTTTTATGACCTATTTTGTGGATTATTTCAATTTCTATTTTTTTAGTGGGAGTAAATCTTCTAAGGAGATCAGTATGGCAAATATTTAAGCAAATTAACATGTTTAATCGTTCAAGAAAATATTTAAATAAATAGCCGCTAGCATTCTCTAAAATCTTAAGATTTTAAATTAAATAGTTAACACATTCTTGAATTTTCCAAGAGTCGATCCCTTGATAGTGTTTTTATTTCAAATTATGATAATTTGTTAGTAGGGTTTTAAATTTAATTTGTTCACAAAGTAGGGATTAGCATGCAATTTTCAATATGTTTTAGTATCTAGAATTTTAACATTACTGCCGCACAATATGTTTCATTTGGTTGTATTTTAGTTGAAAAATAAAATATTGAATTTTCCCAACTTCTCAAAAATGATATTTGATATTTCAAATTAAAGAGTTCAAATTTCGTGTACTTGTCCACGAAGTAACGAGTATTTGATTCCTACTTTGAAATAAAAACTAGAAGGACTATTTTCACGAGTTCAAATTTCGCGTACTTGTCCACGAATTAATGAGTATTTGATTCCTACTCTGAAATAAAAACTAGAAGGACTATTTTGTCTTGATATTCTTTTGAAATCATTGAGATTTTGATTGGACGTTGGTCCATGTTTTAACATTTCTGCCTACTTCTGGAGAGAGAGAGAGAGACCCTACCTAAAATGCCCATACCGACACACACAAGCAGGGATGATTTTTTTTTTTTATTTTTATTACGTTCAATTACTAGTGTCCTCACTTGTCCTGTCCTGGACTTTGATGAAGGAGGTAAATCGCAGATTATGCCTCCAAAGGTACAGGATGAAAGACTGTTTGTACACTTGCACTTACTCAAGAGTCAAATTCATATTTCAGGATTCGAACTCTTAACGCGACAGTTTCAAGTAAAGTTAAATTTCTCCACCTTTTCCTTTTACCACTTGGAATTCTTACTTGTCGCTAAAAGCAGTTTTACAATTTTTTTTAACATTTCCACCAAAATAGAATATGAATTCCATCCGGTAAGAAAAATCTATTGACGTAAAGAAATCTAGTGAGATTGTGTTCTGAATAATTTAGTTTGCTGATTGTACCGTATGTTGAACATCCATTATTCTTTTGAAATTGTTTCTAAAGGCATTTTTATTAATTATTGATAAAATTTAGGAAATCATATTTTCTGAAGACAATCAATATTAGACAAGTGCGTGTATCAAATACACAACTTCGCTATAGATATTGATCTAGGTTATAGAAATAGCTAAGCATTACTTTTGTCAAAATTTCAATTTCACATTGACACCAAACATGGTATCATTATATTAAACAACATGACGTATAAGTTTAAATTGTTAGAAAGATGTAAATGTATTTTTAACTTTCAACATGCATGTTAGTACTTACTACTATCCCATTAAAATAGAATCATCATTCGAACGACACGTGGAGGTCCCCATGAGAAGACACTCAACAATGAACAGTAAGAGGGATCCAATATTCGCTTATTCGAAGTCCCTCCTCGAAGAAGGACGTCATCAGTAGAAGAGTGGCATCTTGCTAAAGTCATTTTTTCCATTGACGAGGCATTTTTGATATCCAAGTCGAAGTCCTTCCAATCGCTTAGTACTTTTCTAGCCGAAGTCATCAGAGACAATGAACTTGGCTAGTCCGAAATCCTTCCAATCGCTTAGTACTTCTCCAGCCGAAGTCACCAGAGGCAACGAACTTGGCTAGTCTGAAGTCCTTCCAATCGCTTAGTACTTCTCCAGCCGAAGTCATCAAAGGGAACAAATCTGAAGAATATCTTCGAGAGTGATTGATGTGACAAGTCACTTTAAGCCACCTTACTTAATGTCAGTCTTGGATGCCACCTTACTTAATGTTAGAATCTAGTGATATTTAACTGGAATGAGGCCACGTGGAATCAGGACACTCATAAATCGCACTATTGTAATGAGGATGCTGAATTCGAGATAAGAGAATGCATTTAGTTTACAAAAGATATTATTGTGAAAACATTTTGTTCTTATAATTAATATAACTTTGCAATATTATAATGGATAAAACGTAAAACTAGTTACAAATCTTTATTCATATGACACGATAATCATCCGTTGGTATTCCGACTCGTCTGTTCATACATAATTTCCGATCATTAGTTTCGGTCAACTTGCCGAAAATCACGTGTTACGAGTCCGATACTGACATCTGTTGGCAATATTTTTTGGGGTCAACACTTATAATTTTTATCGAACATTTCATGTGTACAAAACTTTCAAAAGTAGGTTGCGCAAACGGACTTGAGTCTATAAACTTTGCCCGCATATAATAGATTAATAAATATTATATCGAATTAGTCATCTAAAGGCCTTACCTATGAAAGAGGCAGCTGATTAATTTACTTAAATGTAGTTTTCAACCATTATTTAAATAGTTATTATTTATCGTAATAATAAATACCTTGGCATAAAGTAAACCCTAATTGGATTGATGGATTATTATATAAATTGATGAAATGGTGGATATATTAAAGGCCGGTTCTAAATTAGATCATCCTGAGAAAGCAACTCCGGTGGAATCTGCCGACGGAAGAAGACAAAAGACGATGTCTAGCCCAAAATCATAAACCCTATCGCGTGGAAAAAAAAATGGAAGAAGAGGAAGAAAGAAAAAAATTAAGAAAAGATTTCTCATGTTTCTTCGGCATGGGTTTTACACAAAAGGAAACAAAAGTAGAAGTGAAAGATGAATATAATTCGATAGGTGCTTGTTTGAGAGCTGTTTAAATTATAATATTTCGGTCAAGTATATTTTTGATCCATTCATTTTGTAGAATTTATAATTTTTGTCTACTTTTTATTTTTACTTTTTATGGGACTAATTGCTTAAATTATAATATAAACAGTCCTAAACAAGCATAATTCTCAATAAATCTAAATTGGAGAATTAAAAAATATAGCTTTTGTATTTCAAAAGTACCTTTTGACTTTTCAAAAGCTATTACTAAAGAGCTCTAAATATAGAATTCATAAGCTCATGTCTGGAAACCTAATAAATCTCACATGTTTCTATGCCATTGTTTGATGAGAATTAAAATCAAATTTTTAGTAAATTTTTATAAAATTTGATGAAATGTATGGTTGAAAAATTAGGGATATCACGAAATATGTTGTTAAAAATAATTGTTGACTTTTACTAATATTAAAATTTAGATTTTAATTTCCATCAAATAGATGCTATCTATTTTAATGATTAACTTCATCGTCCATTCATTATCACTTTATCTTCGAACTTTCAATGTTTTCTTCTGCATGTGATAGTCTAGTACAAAATAATACTCTTGAAATAATAGTCCACCCTATTATTGTGAAACAAAAGTAAACACTGTTAACAAAGCCAAGGCATCCTGGTTGTACAAGAATCTTTGCTTTCGTTATCTAACTAAATTTAACCTTATTACTCTCCTCTCCACATTTTAACTTGTGCTTATCTTACAATTCTGTGCACAAAGGTTGGCAGCGATTCAAGATTTCGAAAAACAATTCGAAAGAAACAATCATTTTAAAGTATGGATTCTTCTTGTGGCAAAGACGCGTTAAAAGTAGAAGAGGAGAGTCCATCTTTCAATATCGATGCAAAGGAAGAAGCTGAATCCTCCAAGGACTTGAACGGTACTGAAGAAGGAATACAAGAATTTCTTTGGAATTTTGTTGAGGCTAATAAAGAAAAGCGCTATATTGGTGTCAGAAAACGGCCTTGGGGTAAGTATGCAGCAGAGATAAGGGATTCGACCAGGAACGGAATGAGGGTTTGGCTTGGGACTTTTAACAGTGCAGAAGAAGCTGCTCTGGTTTATGATCAAGCTTCATTCGCAATGCGCGGGGCTTCAGCTCTCCTTAATTTTCCTTTAGAGAAAGTAAAGGAATCCCTTAAAAACATGAATTACGAGTGCGAAGATGGTTCATCACCAGCTGAAGCCATAAAAGAGATTCACAGGGCTCGGAGTTCTTCGTATGGCAAAGGAAAAAATAAACAAATTAGTGAAGATGTTTTGGTGCTTGAGGACTTGGGATCTGATCTATTAGATGAATTATTATCTCAGAGTTGATTTTTAGGTAAACACAAACATCATTTTCTGCATCCGTGAATCAATTTCTCATCTCCTTTCTGGTTTCTTACTTGAACCCTAGATCTCAGCCTCTTTTCCCCTTTCCCCTTTTATCTTCCCTTTTGCTTAAATCATTCATCAATTTTAAATCCATTCCAATTAAAGCTTACTTTCGCTTAATGTCTTGGAACTCCCAAGTTAATTAGTGCTTTGAATTTGAAATATGAAGACATGTTTCAATTGATTTCTGTTTCTGGATTTTTAATTTTGATAAGTTACATGTTCCTGAGAACTGAGAAGACCAGATAAACTTCAATTTATTCAAATTGAATAAAAAAAAATTATTCAAGAAGTTTTTGTTGGCTAACAATTTTATGAAACGGAAAAATGTGAAATAATCTCACATTCTCATCATCTGCATAATAATTTTGTTATACTTTTTATCTCCTTTGGAAAGTTATTACTGTAGAATTACACCTTTCTGTGGATGCACTTATCACCATTCCATGCCTAAAACACAAAAAAGTAATTTCATTCATTCTTTATGAGAGGAATTGAAGATTATTATGATCTTGAATATGATTGTTCTTGAAATTTTGGCTGATAGAATTCTTTATTTAGTGCCCATAAAGAACTAGCTTATTAATTGGATTTTTCCTCTGATTCCCAGCTAGTTTATCATAGTGAAATGTGCATATAGGTCTCTTTTGATCGGTAAAATAACATTCTTTTGTTGCTCTATTATAATGGTTAGGCTTCTGCCTTGTTGTTTTGATCTTGAGGATATGTTTTTGATTTGAGTATCAGAAGGTGTTTCTGATGTTCGCATGATTTGTGATTGTTGTGATAAATGATTGGAATAGTTCATTATAGTATATGTATACTAGGAACTTAATTCAATGAAGGTTTAAGTGAGTTGAACTGCATATCATTATATTCATCATGCTAAGTGTTTCTAGCTCAGACACTAAGTTAACAACTTTTCCCCACATTGAAAATTATTACGTACACATGTTTGTGGCAAAAACTCATAATTTGTTTAATTTCAAACTTCAATAAATTATACTTATGCCACGAAATATAATCAATAGATATAATTACCTATAGGTTAATTACATTAATTGTTTGCTCATACAATAGCAGCTGGTAAGCTAATTTCAAGAGTATTGATAAACATCAATTCAACAAAGCATTTATGTACTTAATAATTTTAAACTTTCGCGCGTACAATCTAGGCTAGCAATCTTATATTTCCATTAGCTATTTTCATTCACAATTATGCTGTTCTCTCGTCTCCTGGAGTCTAATTCTGTCATGTTCTTTTGAAGATTTGGCATGCCATCTCCCCCGAAGGTCTCATAGCTTTGGTGCTTCCTTATATGAGGTCGATTTGTTGGTCTACAGAAAAGCTTCCTGTTGTTTCTCTGTGTAACATATTAGGGTTACTCCTTTGTTGGTATTGTGGTTATCCTAAGGACTCCTCCACTGATCCCCATTAAGTAAAAAAGGGGGAAAGAGAAAAAGGAAGACGAAGAAGTTCTGATATGTATGTACAAAAATGAGTTTTCGCTCTCCTTCTCCACTACTTTAAAGGTTATTTCGTTCTTACTTATTAATTATTTATTATGCTATAAGCACTATAAGTATATTGTGTTCTGAAAGTGCACATTTTTTGTATTTCTGATTGTGATATAAAATGTAAATTAAATCATCATACTTTTCTTTTAAACTAAATAGAATGATATTGCAAATGGTATTATTACATGATATCACGAAGTGAGTTCCAGGGGGAAGTAACGTATGCAAGCACTTTCTCAATTAATCCAGCATAATGACTTGCTATAAATAACATCTAGTGTTTTCATTGAAACATTGGAAACTATCTTTACAGTGATTGTGGCCTTCTCTAAAATCTCCAGCTTCTCTTTGCAGTTTAATTTCTTGTGCATGTGTGTTTCTTTGCAATTTAGCCTGCTATGCTGACCCAAGCATTATTTGTTGAATTTGTCTATTTTGAAATGGATTAATGTTTGATGCACTGGCAGCACCTGTATAGTTCTTTTCTTTTCTTTCTTTCTTTTTTTGCCAACTCCTGGTGAAATATTGCCCATTGGATCCTTGTAAACCAATTAGGTAAAATACCTAGTACACATAGTGCGATTGTTTTGAAAATGGATAAAGCTACTCAAACAGGTGAAAATGATAGGATTTGAAAATAGATGTTATGTGTCAGCACCTGTCTGGTCCTTCTTCTTCTTTTTTCTTTTTCTTTTTAAAAAACTAGCAAATCAGTGCTTGACACGTGTCCTTTATTTTTGAACCCTGTCTCCAACCCTATTTGTGTAGCAAAGTCCAAAATTACATCTAGCTTAACCTGATTTTCAATGTGAAATAGTCATGTACATATATCATATGCTTTACCAAGTACAATTAGTAATTATTGTCTAAATTTGAGTAGGTTAAATACTTAATTGAAATATCTCTAATATCGTAATTCTGGCAGTGATTAAATACCTGCTAAATAAAAGAGTATCTGGTTTAGTATTCAGAGTGAAGTCAATTAATTTTTTCACATGAAAAACAGGATGACAATGAAATAATGGCTTTCTATACATCGAGAAGTGGGAATTCGTTACAATTCATCCAAATTAACGTAGTCTCATCCTATTTGTACGTATTACCTAGCAAAACCATGACCTACTGCACAAATTAAACCTATATAACGTTAGAAAAATTAGTTGATGTTCGTATTAATTCTCGGAAGAAAGACAATTATATTCTTGAATTTTGTATTAAATGTATAACATTTAGGATAACTCAAATCTTTATAAATTAGTTATTATTTTCACAATTTAGCTATTTGGATGTTAACTTTAACATGCACATGCAAAATGGTGGCTCGTTTAGAATATTAATTTTGGAAATTGACTACTCTTTTAACTTAAAATGGATTGAATTGCCTTTTTTTTTTTTTTTTTTACTCTAATACCATGTTAAATTTCAAGGTTTCATCTTTTAAAAGTAACACTCTGCTAAAGGACATAATTAAATCTTTATATGTTGATTATTGTTTTCACATTTAAAATTATGGATAAATATATTTGTACCGAATTTGGGTTATCGAATTGGTTACCTACTCTGACATGCGTGCGGGGTCCACGTGAATAACAAAATCCAAAACATGTGATCCCCACCCCCTATTGTGAATGTAGGTAAAAGATTCGATAAAAAAATTCGATACGTGTAGCATTGTCCTAAAATGATTGTCTATAACAATAAGTTAACTACAATTTTACTAGTTATAAACAATATAGATGTACCTCTATAAAAAACTGAAAGATTAGATTCAACATTTACAAGTCTTGAACGATCCTTGGAAAAACTCTTACTCTATTTATGTAATTTATTTGAATGATTTTTCTTTTCCAACACACTTATTAAGTTATATGGAATTAGCTTAACTTCCTTTTCCAATTTTAAAGATGGCGCGGAATTTTGAAAGAGTTGTTTTTACTTTTTAATTATAAAGTCAACTTTTAAGAAACTTTGTTGTATCCATCCTATTTCACTCTTGTGGAAAAAGGGTTTCACTCTTGTGGAAAAAGGGTGACCTTTGAAAACTTAGCTGTCAACATTTTTGAAATCTATCGGTTTCCTTATGAAGATTTTGAATTTTCTTGATTATAGGGTTGCGATCTAGGAAATTACTTTCCATGTGACCAATATGGGATCAACACATTTTATGTTGAGATGTTTCCTTATTTCTACCATCTCCAACCTTGCATCAATATGAAATCAACACATTTGCACCATTTTGCACCAAATCTTGCATCAAACAGAAAATTATCTCCAACTCATTATACTAAAAGTTGCACCAAATGAAAAGTGTTTAATAAATTTATTAATTTTTTAAATTCCTAATAATTTATTTATCTCAATAATAATTTATTTATTTTATTACTACATAAATTATTATATAAATAATTACGTTTAGTTAACAAAAATATTGAATTCATTAATAAATTTTAAAAAATGAAGTACAATTAATAGAAATACAACAATTAAGAAAATATTAAATCATAAATACTTAAAAAGAGTGTAATACTTTTCGAATCGCAAGAGTATTCACCACCAATTAGTATTGATGAAATGATATTACAAAATCGAAAGAGTATTCACCACCAATTATTATTGATTAAATGATTAAAATTTATTTCAAATGCACATAATAATAATAATAATAATAATAATAATAATAATAATAATAATAATTTTGCACCAAAATGGTGCAATGGGTTGGAGGTGATTTGCACAAAAAAATTGGTGAATTATGGTGCAGTGGGGATGGGGTTTGAGATGCCCATGTGTTTCTAATTGAGTGAATTTCCATAGGCAGGGTTTCCTTACGTCCCCACTGATTTTCAGTGGTAAATGGTAATCATTGGTCCTTACTGTACAAAGGTTTTAATTTATGATATTATTGACAAAACTTAAGCGGACCAAATATAGTTTTTATCCATACATTTTTAAAATCTACTCATTACTACTCATTTTAATTTATACATTCTGTAGAATCCACTATTAATATACACTTAAAAATCTTACCAAAAAAGCACCATTTATGTATTATGTGCATTCTATCTTTATTTAGAGAGTTCCAAGGAAGAAATTATTTTGTATATCACACTTTCAGATGTTTGGATTCCTTGAAACTTCAATTTGGAGGTCAAAATTTTCTCAAATAAATTTATTTTAATGGTTTTCTTATTACTTTGATACGCGTTTCTTATAAAAATAATTGCCTCGTACACCTCTATAGCGTAACAAAGATGACAGTGAGAAAGATAAATAAAACTACGAGGTTGTAACATTGAGTCGGTGAGGAGCTTATCATGTAACAACTGCCAAACCAGGAGATATCTAGAGCCTCGAATAAATGCCATGCATATCTTCTTTGCCTAACATACGAAACTTCAAATCTCATAGAGAAAAGGCGTATAGGCAGCTGCACAAGATACGTCTTCTTCCTTGGTTATAAACACACCGTCATCCTGTCAATATCTGCAGTAAACGGAAAGGTCTAGAAAGGGTTCATGCACATGTATTCCGCGAGTCTCCAAAGGCTGCTGCAGAGTATTATCTTTCACCAAGTCTATCAATTAATTGATTGTCGAATCAGTTATCCAACCAAAGATGAACTTTGAAATGATGATCTACCGGTTACCTAGAATCACGGTCAATGAACTGATGGAGCATAATGAGACTTCAAAGACAAGAGCAGACATACCGCGTTCCGTGGTAAATTATTGATCTTTATACAGCATCTCCAGTTGAATTTCTTCAACACCATGCTAAAAATACAAAGATTCTTAACTCCAAGGCAACCCTCCTCTAGAGACAAGCTTTGTCGACATAAAGACATCTGCAAAGAAGAACTATTTAAAAGAAGATAAAGTTGGTAGTCCAAAATTATTCCACTTCATGATCAAAGAAATGCAATTGTAATCTTAGAGTGGTGCGAAGAAAAAGACGGTAGGTTTGCTGCCTATAATTTTATTTGCTTTTGTTTTTGTTTTTGTTTTGGTTTTTTTGTTATTCCGTAAACCTCAAAAAAAGGAAAAAGAAGCTAAATTGTAATTTATTTCTTAATGAATTTTTAGGTTGTGATCTCTTGAATTTTTCATTTGGAGTTTTACCGTGCACATTAGTCATGTGTTCATTATTTATGGTTTATGTCTGTTGGATTTTAATACCCAATAAATTTCAGGTTATGATATTAATGTGAAATTATATATTTTCTAGGCCTAGAACAATGAATGAAATAAGTATTAACAATCAAGTCCAAAGGCTCTACCCGGTCCAATTGTATTCCCTCTTGGATGGTTAGAATCCTGACTCATTTAGCTTTCTTATTGGTCCAACTTAAAGCCTAACCTATCCTACTTATAAGGTAAGTAGGATTTGTGTGTGTTTGAGAGGAGAAAAATTGGCTGCCATTGGAGAACAAAAAATCGGCAGCTTTGTGTCCGAAAAACTAGTGGATTCATTTGCGGAATATTGGTCTCTTCCTTGCCTCCTTTGTGGTGTCTTTCTCCTCGCCTTTGTGGCTACAAATCATCACCATTATCTTGTCCTTTGTGGGTGAGATTGAGAAGCAACCGAGGTAAATATATTGGTTGTGGATCGGAGCCGGTTGGATTGGTTATTAGTAGAGAAAGGTAACGTGATACCAATTCCAAAAATACCATTTTGATGACTCTTGGAGCAAGTTTTCGCGACAGAGTTTCAGAGTGGTGGATTTAGCTTGTGAAACATACAAAAAAAAGTCCATGAAACCGGCAGAAACGAAGCAGAAATCATATCCAAAAATTGTCCAGAAAACTACCCAAAATCAGCATATGTTTTCTTGATTTTAAGCCAATCTAGAAAGAGTTTGGTGAAACGGAGACCACTGGTGTGACGTGCAGGTGGAGACGGTTTCGGCGGTCCAGCTCGTGGTCAACGATGACGACACGTGAGGCCCACGTGCAGATAGCGTGGGTGGCGCATGAGGGCACGTGTAACATTTTCTGGCGGAGGTTTCTTTTGACATATTGGTCCTAACATTATTTCTGGCGGTGTTGTTAGTTTTCTGTTTCAGATTATACAGCGAAGACTGGAGGATTTTGTTCTTCGCGTGTTCGAGATTCCATCGTAGTTGGTTGATTCTTGCGGTTGCTGGAGACTTTAGGACGAATAGTGGTGGTCCTAAAGTGATAAATTTGGATCTCTCATAATTCACGAACTTAGATTGGTCCGCTCTGATATATTAGCTTATCTCAATTTAAATTTTAACATTAACGCGTCATCGTGTGGGGGTGACAATATGATTGGGTTTACCGTGAAAGGGTAACCATTACTTGTACTATAAATTTAGGAATTATTCATTCTATTTGAAGTGTTGAATTTGATTGCAAGTTGGTAATTGATTTTGTGTTTTAATTGTTATCTAGTCATTGTGTGAGACTACTTGCGTGAGAATTTGATTTTTTTTTGTTAGCATACTTTCGTGTTACATTGATTATCCTGTTAGAACACTTGGATTTGACCTGTTTAAACATTTCATTAATCCAAGAATATGAATATTAATCCAAGTATGATGAACTAGTTTACACTTCAATCATTTTACACTTATCTAATACTGTTTTGAGGAAAGTTGAAAAACTTGACTCTACAAAAGTTAGAGGACTTATAATTGCTTAAGTCCACTCCTAATAAATTATACTTGCTTGAACGATTTTTAGTTTTAAAATGGATCATTCAAAGAATCTTAATGACAATTTGGATATTTTTAACAAAATTGTGTAAGATATTGTTAATTGTGATGAGAAGGTGTCTGAAACTTATAAGGCCATTATTTTGCTTAACTCAATATTTGATTCATATAGAGAAGTTAATAATGCAATTAAGTATGGTAGAGACACCTTAACATCCGAGATTGTCATAGATTTCCTTAAGAGTAAGGAAATGAAGATTAAAGCTGAAAAAGAAGATAGTGGAGTAGTGAGTTATATATGATGAGGAGTAGAATGAAATTTAAGCAAATGATTTTGAGTATGGCTCAAGACAGTAGCGATTTGAGTAGTGACTCGAATAATGAAGGTAGTTAAAAGAAGGGTAAGGAACAAGACAAGTCTAGTAGTAGATGGTGTTACAGTTATGGTAAGTCTGGACACTTTATTAGAGACTATCCCAAGAAAAATGATAAATATAAGGGTAAAATGAGAGGTGATGCGAATCTGGCTATAGGGTCGAGTGATGATTCTAGTGAGGTTTATTAAAAGTAAACCTAGTTAATGCATTGCATCTGTGTGTAATCCTTTCACCATGTGTGTGATTTCTTAATTCGGTTGCATGATTATATGTTGCATTTCAATGTGTTTGATATGAGTATTTGCATGAATTTAAAGCAATTTGATTACTTGATGTAATTGTTTGCATGCATAGTAGGTTGTGATGCATTAGCAGTGAGTTATGTGTCTATTGATAAGGTGGAGTATAGATGCTTAGAGATACATTGTGGTTTGTATCAGAGATGTGGAGTGTGACATTTTGATCATGAGTGGAGAGGTGAATAAATGTTTGGAATCCTTTATCTGTGAAAAGACCCTGATCAGGTAAAGTGTGAAAAAGACACTTCTATCGCTTGTGTTAGATAGAGACCTATTATCCACGTAGGTTGGGTGAAATGATGTGGTGATAAATGATTATCCCGAGAATTTAGGATCTATTGTGACTACCAATTAGACATGAGTTGAGTGATTAGTCTAGTGAGCATGTAAGGCGATGAGAGGAGATATGTGATCTCGAGGTGTGAGTAATACGGAATGAGATAAGATATGTGTGGTGAGATTTTTTTCGTGGGTTCATTTACGCATTTGTTGCATATGTGTTGGCTGTGTGTTTGATTAACTTGGTGTTAATTTGTTGTTCTATGTGAAATATGATTTTGGAAAGATCTGTGTGTTATCATATGTTATATCTTCATTACGAGTTTATTTGTTCTTGGCTGATTACTGTGAATATTTGCTTCTACTTGGATGTTCTTGACCTTAGCCCTGGTGAGTAAATGGAGTAGGTATGGTATGTGTTTCGGGTTGAAAACAATAGGCAAGGTTCGTGATACCAATCTTATTGGTTACCTTAATTATGCAAGTATTAACTGTTTGTGTTGATTACTTGCAGATTTATTAGGAATCAATGTGGAGATTTGTTAGGTTTTGATACCCAATAAACCCGGGTTATGATGTTAACATGGGTTTATATATTTTATAGCCCTAGGTCGATGAATGAAATAAGTACCAACAACCAAGCCCAAAGGCTCTACCCGATCCAATTGTATTTCTTCTTGGATGGTTTGTATCTTGGCCCGTTTAGCTTTTTTATTAGTCCAACTTAAAGCATAACCTAGCCTACTTATAAGGTAACAACCCTAGCCATTTTAGAGTATGATTTGTGTGTGTTTGAGAGGAGAAAAAATGGCTTCCATTGGAAAACAAAAAACCTGGCAGCTTTGTGTCCCAAAAATTGGTGGATTCCTTTGTAGATTTTGTTCTCTTCGTTGCCTCCTTTGTGGTGTCTTTCTCCTTGCCTTTGTAGCTACAAATCATCACCATTATCTTGTCCTCTGTAGGTGAGATTGAAAAGCAACTGGGGTGAATATATTGGTTGTGGATCGAAGCCGATTGGATTGATTATTGGTAGAGAAAGGTAATGTGATACTGAGTCCAAAAAATACCGTTTTGATGACCCTTGGAGCAAGCTTCTGCGACAATGGCTAATTGCAAGAATTGAATATGTAACCACCAGACCTCTATACCAAAACTGCTAACTTATGTATAGTCCACTTTGGGAGAGTTTGAGCCCATTTTATCCCTCACAAATTTCTATTGTACTCTAGGATTCGAACTCATGACATTTTCCAAGAGAGATTTAAATTGAATGAGTTTGAACTCTGGGGACGCGATAGAAATTCGTAAAGGATAAGATGGACAATACCAGAATTCAATTTAAATCTCTTTTAAGGAAAAGATCATGAGTTTGAATCCTATGGATGCGAAAAATATTCGTGAGGGGTAAAATAGGCTGTGACTCTCCATCACCAGGATTCAACTTAAATCTCTTTGAAGGGATATGTCATGGGTTCAAAATTCTAAGGATAAGATAGAAATCCAAGAGGGGTAAACAGACTCATGTTCTCCCAAAGTGGATAGTAGGTAAGAGAACGACCGGACGTGAGACTCACATCGTTACAAAAAAATCGCGCATCTTTTATTACTATCCAGTCTCGGTGCATGGCAAGGGTAGTTAGGGGATGTGCCTTTGGTGATCATGGGAGGATTGACCACTTTCTTGTGCCGTTGTGCTATGGTGATTATTAGTATCTCAGGTGAAATACTTATTGGGTGATCATGAGGGCTGTCAGGGGATGCACTTCTAATGATCACAGGAGGATGGTCCATTCGACTGTGATATTGTGATTATTGGTATATCGGGTGTGATACTTCTTGGATGATCATGGGGTTGCCAAGGGATGTATCTCTGATGATCACAGGAGGATGGACCAATCCACTATGCCCAGTTGATCATTGACTACTGATGTTGATATTGCACAAAACTCTATCTAGTGACTAATAGGTGTGTTAATGGCCCAATAAAAATGAAAGTTTCAAATGAAAATATTTCGAGTTTACATTGATAATTTTATCATTTCTGCGAGATGGTATTTTTTTAGTATTGCAAGAAGGATTCATATTTTGATTATTATTATAAAATGTTATATTGTAACCTCTTAAGTGATATGGACTTGATTTTGATAGAAATGTATAAATGAAAAGGTATAATTATTTTCGAATTTCTCCACTCACTTAGCTATCAACTCATATATTTTCTCACTATTTTTTGTTATTAGGTAGCAGTTGAGTTCCAAGCATCTTTGGAGTTGAGCCTTGGTTTTGGAGACAGTCACACGACAGAGTTTGCTAGTATGACTTATTTCATAGAGCATGTAGTCAGCGTTTTGGGATACATGTTCATTATTAGATGTGATTTTTCATCACTTGTAGATAGTATGTGGCTCAATATGTATTTTGCATCCAAATATACATTTCATGTTACTTTCAATGTAAAAGTTGAGATTTCGGCTCATCTCTATTGTGTTGTGTTATTTTTTAGAGTTGTGCATTGTAAATTACAGGTTGATTAGTCCTATTTGCAGAAAAGATAATGCTGAAATTTTGTTAAAAATAATTTATAAAAATGTGCATATTGTAGTAGCCTTGATGATGAGTCCGACTTTGGATTGTTATCTATCATCGACACACATCAGGTTCACTAGCATTACTCGGAGTGGGGTGTGTCAAGTCATCATTTTGACAACACATGTCACGGGCATCCCACACGTCGGAATTGACTACATATCTTGATTGTTTGTTTGTGTGTTTGTGTCATTAAAGTTTCGACCATCTTAATTTCAAAACGAAGAAAAGTAGTATTTTGTTTGCTGCCTTGTTTCTTGCTTGCGTAGACACTGTGACTGTGTCTTATGGTTGATGTATGTATTTGAACTGGCTAATTGGGAGATCATAATCGCATGCCAAGGTGGAGTGAAAGCCTGTGGGACGTAACAGTCTAATATATCTGCAAAAAAAAAAATTAATTAGAATACCATTTTGGAATTACTAATTGTTTAACTCTTTTGTTTGTGTGCGCTTTATTGATTAAATGTTTGCCAACATCTATCTATACTAATATTCATGAAGTGTTGCATATGATTGAATTTTATAGAGTTATAGTAAACAAGAAATGCTGAATGGGGAGATTGTAAAGAAAAAAGGAGAAGTCATATTTATTTAATTTTTTTAATTATTTTTTGGCTAATGCAAGTCGAACCTTAAATTAATTAAGGTATAGTTCTCGATTCTCGATACTTGCACTGTCTCATTCGCTTTCTTAATTATAAAATTTATAGCATTGAAAATTTACATGATGCTAATGTAGTAAAATAAGCATTTCACTTGACTGAGGATACTTGATGATCCCAGTTCTATTCAAGAAAGGTGGATTGGAATTCAACTTTCAACAACCATTTTATGAAGTCTGATGTCATATAGCAGGTAATCGAGTCTAAGTGACTAAAATCTGTGCATTACTGTGAAAACATGTGTTGTCTAGACACCACAGAACATTAGCAGTGCTCAGATTCTTGAATTTTAATCAATAATTTTTATGATAAATTGATAAACATTCAGTGCTTAAATCAAGTAGAAATTAGTAGATACACTAAAGGGACGTCAAATTTGAATAGACAATTTCTTAGTTTACCAAGATTAGATTTCACAATCTCATTAACAAATCTATCTATCATTGTCCACCTATTTACCAATCTAACGGGAGTCTTGTTTCAATTAAGCTCGGAAGTACCTTGACTCCTTAAAAAAGACTTGACCAGAAG
The DNA here is from genome assembly GCA_019395295.1 of Osmanthus fragrans. Classification (NCBI taxonomy): domain Eukaryota; kingdom Viridiplantae; phylum Streptophyta; class Magnoliopsida; order Lamiales; family Oleaceae; genus Osmanthus; species Osmanthus fragrans. Next base: position 9,354,894 of record CM033341.1, read on the forward strand.
GAAAAAAATGAATACTTTTAGAAGAACACCTAGAAGCATTCATGCCTCCCCCATCGTCTCGATTTTGGTGTTGATCTTGTCTCCTTGTTGTGGGAAAAAAATAGTGAGGAGATTGTCTTTTTACTATTATAGCTTTCAGATCATGATTGTAAATTTGGAATAATTTTGGTCAAATTTAATAATTTAGTATTCAACATATAGAGTCTGTTTGGTACCCATTAAAATCTAATTTTAATTTAAGTCAAAGTCAAATAATCAATATCAACCATATCTTTCATGGGTCCCACAACTTTTCAACCACACATTTCAAAAACTTTCATCATAATCTACTAAAAATCTAATTTTAATCCCCACTAAACACGCTCATAGAGTTTTGCCCTCGTTTGATTCCCATGACATTACATTCCATTTTTCTCTCTCTAATTTTCAACCACACAATTTTCCATAAAAAAATTTTTTCTTTTTCACACTCATATCGAAAAAAAAAAAAAAAAAATACTTTCTCCTCATTTTTTCAAAAAATGGGGGCCACTCATTTAAAAAAAAAAAAAAAAAAATAGGATATTCTCCTCAAAGATGGAAAATATAAGTCAAGAACCATGAATCAACACACGAATCTAACGAGACAAGAATCAACTTGAAGGAGTAGTGCACACCAGGTTACTGTGCACACCACTAATGTTACTCTTCGTCAACTATAATGCGCAAGAACCATGAATCACCACTTGACACTAATGGGTCTCTTCAAGTCTCCTTCATAACTATATCACTTATTGTAATTCGATATTTTTTTTTTCGATTTTCTTAGATGTATATTCATAGTATTCAATTTTTTCTTTGATTAGATATGAAAATTTCGATATTCTATTCCACTCTTGTCCCTTAATTTTCTACATAATTTTCATCTTCATTGTCTTCACTTCGAAAAGTTTGTTTTATTTTTTCATTCTAGAAATAATAATAATATAAACCTAAATATATACAGCTCTATTTCTCCTTTGTGTTCATGAATTGTTTTCGTTTATGCACGATTTAAACAACATTTTCAAGTTCCATAGTAGCCTGGAGGCATATTTACTTTAGTGTTCATCATTAGTATAGTTGAAGGCAAATAATGAACAATCTCCAACTTCATAATCTATTTCAACTAACGATCTTAAGACGTTATTTGAATTTCTACTATGACATCACCTTTGTATTCTCTCTAAGATTTTGTAGTTGATTTTGTCAAGTTAGAGCATTTCGATGGAGGGAACTTTCGAATTTGGAAAAACAAGTTGCATTTCCTATTTATCCTGCTTTACCACTTCTGCTCTATTTTATTTTCATGGTTTCTTGGTTAGAATAATGTATGGGACAAAGATCAAAAAACAATCCATCTATCACTAAAATCTACTGGTGAATGAACTTTGATCATTATATCCTTTGACCTCCAAAATATAGGTGGTTACGACCAACTAACATTGCTTATTGTGTTCTCTTTTCCTCCCAATTTTTGGATCAAAGGGATTGAGAATTTCTCCTTCTCACGCATCCTCAAACGAAACAAATTAAAAGGGTGAAGATGGGTAGAATGAAACAACCTCCTCCTCAATAAAAGAACCACAACCATGGGAAGGATTGATGCTTTGTTATTTCCCTATTCCATCTTCCCTTTTTACTAACACAGTGCATATGAAAGTAACTTATTTAACTTCAAGAAACACGAAATTTTATAATAACTAGTACATGAAAAATCGGATGCTATATACAATATACTGTAAGTATCAGTCAAGAACTCAGGATCTGAATACGAAACATGCCTCACACCAACCTAAATACAAATACAATTACGCTGCCAATCTGACACAAGTGGGATGGTTCTTTGCAATCAAGCGTCTTCATTACTTCCATATTGTTGGCATAATGATTGTAATCCACTGCTTGCAATGGATCCTGCCTCCTGATTCTTCGGCTCCTTCTTTCCTGCCTTGTTACTATTGGAATCAGGAAGTGATTTCTTAAGAATAGAAACTGTGACCGATGAAGACTTCAGAATGAATTTACAGTTATTTCGACTCTTGAAGATGCCACGAACACTGCCTTTCGGTAAAGAATCCGTAGGGTTAGGAAGCTCGGTAGATAGCTTTCTTCTCTTCTCAGGTGAAAACACAGTTAAATCTTCTTCATCATCAATCCGTAAAATATGCTCTCGTGCCCCCTTAAACACGGATTCTATAAGAGCTTCATCCTCTTCTTCCAATTTCCTTTCATTCGCCTCAATTTTCTGTTGCAAAGCTTCAAGTGTTGAATCTACACTCACCCTTTCATGTCTCGAGTTCATAGACTTGATATCATCCAAAGCAACTAGGATATCCAGTTCCCTCTTCGAGTCCAAATATCTATTCTCCAATGATTTCATCGCTTCTCCCATATCGTCTATAATCCTTTTCTTTTTCTCTTCATCCTCTGCACGCCAAGGTTCGAAATTTCTCGTGGCACCGCACTCGAGAGCATAATCCGAATTCTGTGGATCCGTCTTGAATGTTTTTTCCGCCGAGCATCTGCTGCATTTGAACCTAAAAACTCGAATTCCCAAAATAAGTCTCCCCGATCGCTTTTTCTTTGGGCGAATTAAACTTTATTACCCTTATACATGTAGTTCCCACAAGTTGTACAAAGAATGCTCATGGGAAGCATATTGCGCGTCGTGAATTGCCCTTTCTTTGGCTGCTTCGGCTGTGGAATCTTTGCTGGATCGAAGTCCCGTGGATAATACTTGTTTAGCACTTTTCTTTCTCCCATTGTAGTAGAAATACAGACAGAACAATCTGTAAATGATAATGAATTCAGCAACTTTTGCAAAATCCCTTTTCCCGACAACTGTGCTTTTTCTGTGATTAGATAGTCAATTTCTTTAACAAATCTCTAACCTTCTCCCCACTTTGTTTCGAACCAAATTAGATACTCTGGGAATTCTGATAATATCGTTGCTCAGAGGCACAGGAAACACAATGTCAAAAAGCGTTATATATCGTAATGTTGATTATGCCTTCATTGTTGCACTTGTGGTATCCATGAGGAAATTAACGAGGACAAGATCGAAATCACCACCTGATGTTGATTGTGTTTTTCTGTAATGGTAAAAATCCTTTTTGTTGAATCTTTGATGTTGATGTTGATGTTGAACGGATGGATAATACTTCTCAAATCTTTCGTTCCGATTTCAAAACTGAAACTCGCGAGAAACTGTGAGAAACGTTGGCATATGCATAAACTTGGGGAGCAAGAAAAAATAGATGAGACGTTTTGTATTGTATTAAAGAGTAGTGCTATGGTGACCAAAGGGGTGATCTAACGGTTGACATCCCCCTCACACATGAGGGAGAAATATTATTTTATTCAAATGAGACCCTCACACCCATGTGAGGAGGATATCAACCGTTAGGTCATACCTTTGGTTTGTTTAGCATTAACATTAAAATTGATCGACTATTTATAATATAAAATTGATTTTGGATAAGGAATTTTCCTACTCCAAAAAGAACTCTTTTCGTTTGATTATTTGTAATATGGAATGCAGAAATGGAATTGATTTTGGATTAAGGAAATATCCAAATTTCAAAACAATTATTTGGGAAAAGTATACTAATCTAAAAGGACTTTCCTTTTAATTCTACTTCAAATAAAAAAATTTCAAATATTAATGACATACGTTCCGATTTAATTAATTTGTTATAAAATAGAGAAGAAGAAGAAGAAGAAGAAGAAGAGAGAATTAGAGTCAATACATTGTGTGTATTTTATTAATGACCAAAATCCTATATCTATAGGTAAGAATCAGGGATACAATGGTAATAATTTCTAGGGTTACAGGTGTATAATTGTCATTCACTACAAACCCTAATAAACTTTCCTTTTGCAACACTCCCCCTTGAATGACACATTACAAAATATCTGACTCGTTAAAACCTTTTTTGATAAAAACCTAATAGGACAAAAAATCAAACGAAGGAAAAAGAGTACAGTTATTTTGGAGTATTAAAAATAAATGCTGCCTCATTAAAACCTTGCTAGGAAAATTCAATGGGATAAAACCTATGCGAAGGAAAAAGAGTACAGCTACTCCCCCTGATATTGATCACTAAAAATCTTTGAGTCGACGCATTCCAATCCCATGGACTAACTTCTTGAATGTAGATGTTGGCAGTGCTTTTGTGAATAAATCAGCCAAATTGTCACTTGAGCGAATTTGTTGAACATCGATGTCGCCATTCTTCTGAAACTCGTGTGTATGAAATAATTTTGGAGAAATATGCTTCGTCCTGTCGCCTTTGATATAGCCTCCTTTTAGTTGTGCAATACAAGCTGCATTGTCTTTATACAAAATTGTTGAACTATCTTTTATTGAAATTAACCCACATGATACTTGGATATGATGGGTCATGTTTCTCAACCATACACATTCTCGCCCTACTTCATGGATTGCAATAATTTCAGAATGATTTGAGGATGTTGCGTTCCATGATATAGCTGTTCCTCCACCAGTAAACACATATCCTGTTTGTGATTTAGCTTTATGTGGGTCAGATAGATAACCTGCATCTGCATATCCCACTAAAATAGATCCCGACTTTTGGGAGTAAAATAATCACAAATCAATCGTACCATTTAGGTAACGAAAAATGTGTTTAACACCATTCCAATGTCTTTGATTTGGTGTTGAGCTATATCTTGCAAGGAGATTTACAGAAAAAGTTATGTCGGGTCGAGTGCAATTTGCAAGATATGTTAATGCTCCAATTGCACTAAGATATGATACTTCAGTACCAAGAACCTTTTCTTCTTCAAGTGGACGAAATGGGTCCTTTTTCACATCAAGTGATCGAACAATCATAGGTGATGCCAATGGATGTGCATTATCCATATAAAATCGTTTTAAAACTTTTTTTGTATATGTAGATTGATGAACAAACAATCCTTCTGGGAAGTGTTCGATTTGCAACCCGAGACAAAATTTGGTTTTTCCTAAATCCTTCATCTCAAATTCATTTTTCAAATAATTAGCAGTTTTGTTTATCTCTTCAAGAGTTCCAATTAAATTTAAATTATCAACATAAACGGCTACAATTGCAAATTCAATTTTTGTTTTCTTTATGAAAATACATGGGCAGACATCGTCATTTTTATAATCATCCTTCAACAAATATTCGCTAAGACGATTATACCACATGCGTCCGGATTGTTTCAGTCCATATAATGATCTTTGCAATTTAATTGAGAACATGGTTCTCGGGCATGTATCGTTTGCTCTTGGCACTTTAAGTCCTTCGGGGACATTCATATATATGTCACTATCAAGTGAATCATATAATTATGCAGTTACTACATTCATAAGGCGCATATTAAGTTTTTGTGACACAGTCAAACTAATCAAAAATCTAAAAGTGATGGTGTCCATTACGGGAGAATATGTTTCATCATAATCAATACCTGGTCTTTGTGAGAAACCTTTAGCTACTAGTCGGGCTTTGTATCTTGTAATTTCATTATTCTCATTTCTTTTTCGTACAAAAACCCATTTGTATCTTACGGGGATTACATTTTCAGGTGTTCGAACTACAGGTCCAAACACTTTTCGTTTCTCTAAGGAATTCAATTCCGCCTGTATGGCTTCTTTCCATTTTGGCCAATCATTTATATTTTGACAGTCTTTAACTGACTGTGGTTCAGGATCCTTATTTTGCATAATATCAAGAGCCACATTAAAGGCGAAAATATTGTCTATAACAACATTATTCCGTTCCCATAATTTATGAGATAACATGTAATTTATTGAAATCTCATTATTTTCGGACACTTGTGGTTCTTCAGGAACCATATTTTCAATATTTGATTGATCAATCTTTTCTAATGTTACTTCTTCTGAAATTTTTGGTTGGTTTTTCTCTTGTACTTTTCTTTTTCGAGGTACAGAGTCTTTTGAACCAACTGGTCGACCACACTTCTGGCGTATGTTAGATTTGTTTGCTACAGCAGATTATCCTGCAGCGACATCAATTTTTGCTGGAATATTTTCTGTTGGTATATATGATTTTGTCACTTTTTTCGTGTCAACAAATACATCGGGTAACTGATTTGCAACTCTTTGCAAATGAATGATTTTTTCAATCTCTTGCTCACATTGATTACTGCAGGGATCAAAGTGAGAGAGAGTTATTTCATTCAAAGAAATTTTACTTTGTTTTTCAGAATGTAGTTTTTCCCCTCCCAAAGTTGGGGAAAGTCATTTCATCAAAATGACAGTCTGCAAAACGTGCAGTAAATAAATCACCCGTTAAAGGTTCCAGATACCTAATAATGGATGGTGAATCAAAACCCACATAAATCCCAAGTCTTCGTTGGGGACCCATTTTAGTACGTTGTGGGGGGTGAAATAGGGACTTGGACAGCACAACCAAAAATCCTTAGGTGAGAAATATCAGGTTCATGACCAAATACAAGTTGTAAGGGTGAATATTGATAATAGGCAGTTGGTCTAATACGAACCAATGATGCAGCATGTAATATGACATGTCCCCAAACAGAAGTTGGTAACTTTGTTTTCATAAGTAATGGTCTAGCTATAAGTTGTAGGCGTTTAATAAACGATTCTGCTAAACCATTTTGTGTATGGACATGCGCAACCGAATGTTCAATAGTAATCTCAATTGACATACAATAATCATCGAATGCTTGTGATCTGAATTCACCAGCATTGTCAAGACGAATAGTCTTGATTGAGTAATCGGAGAATTGTGCTCGTAATTTTATGATTTGAGCAAGTAGTCTAGCAAATGCTACATTCCTAGTGGAAAGTAGGCAAACATGTGACCATCTAGTAGAAGAATCAATTAATCCATAAAATAACGAAATGGCCCACATGGTGGGTGTATTGGCCCACATATATCTCCATGAATTCTTTCCAAGAAAGTTGGAGATTCAACATTGACCTTTGTAGTTGAAGGTCTAATGACTAACTTGCCTTGTGAACAAGCTACACATGGATAATCATTAGGTAAAAGAATCTTCGGGTTCTTTAAAGGAGTCCATGTGAGTTGTTTATTATTCGACGCATCATTATAGCTCCTGGATGTCCAATTCTATCATGCCAAAGTATAAAATTTTTTGGGTCAACGAACTTCTGGTTCGTGACATTATTTGATTCAACTATTTTTATAAATGTATAGTACATGCCGGATGAGAGTGCATGAAATTTTTCTTTTATCTGCTTCTTGCCAGATACAAAGGAAATTATGTAAAGATATTCAATACTATTTTCTTGTATCATCTCAATGTGATATTCATTGCAGCGGATATCTTTAAAATTAAGCAAATTTCTTTTGAATTTGCTAGAGTAAAGTGCATCGTTAATATATAATTTTGTATTATTTGGTAAAATAATACAAGCTCTTCCAGAGCCTTCAACGATATTCGATGCACCAGATATCGTATTAACATTATTTTCTGCTAATATTAAGTCCAAAAAATATTTTTTGTTTTGAAGAATTGTATGTGTAGTTACACTATCAATCAAACAAGTATCTTGACAATCCATCATCAATCTATAAATACAACAAAATACATATGTTTTAATAAAAACTTGAATTTATGAATTTAAAGAAGTAAACATAATGAAATTGACGATACATAATAAAGTTTTCTCTTTTTTTTTTTTGTAAAAAAGTAAAAAGAAACATGTTTGTAACTAAATTCGTAAAATAAAGTGAAATACTAGAAGCATAGAAAATAAATTAATCTACATCTTCCATCACACCACCCCCAATCAAGTGGTCAATATTTTCCATTTGGATCGGCAAAGAAATCAGAGACATCCAAATGAGTCACATCAATCGGACCATCATAATTAGCAAAATTTGTCTCAACTTTTTCTTTTCCCTTGATTGATTTTTGATAAAGATCCACAAGGTGTTTTTCCGTACGACAGGTACTTGTCCAATGCCCTTTCATTCCACATCTAAAACAAGTTTCTTCATACACCTTTTTGGATGTGCTACTTTCGTTTGCTTTGTACCTTTTGAAATTATTGTCTTGCTGATGATAACTTTGTTGATTATTTCGTCCATGATTTATTCCACGTGCACGTCCGCGTCCACGTCCAAATCCGTGTCCGCGTCCACGTCCACGTCCATGTCCTTGTCTTGATATTGCATTTGCTTCAGAAAATGCAGTACCATTTACTTCAGGCAATGGTACAGAACCAGTTGGACGTAACCCATGATTTTTCATTAGAAGTTCATTATTTTGTTCAGCAATAAGCAAACAAGATATAAGTTCTGAGTACTTTTTGAAACCACGCTCACGATATTGCTGCTGCAAGAGCACATTTGAGGCGTGAAAGGTAGAGAAAGTTTTCTCCAACATATCTCCATCAGTGATTTTTTCTCCACACAAGATCAATTTTGAAGATATTCTAAAGAGTTCAGAATTATACTCACTTACAATTTTGAAATCTTGCAAACGAATGTGCATCCACTCATAACGGGTTTTAGGGAGGACTATAGTCCTCTGATGATCAAATCTTTCAGTCAATTTTTTCCAAAGAGCATGTGATCTTTTTCAGTGAGATATTCAATTTTCAATCCATCATGAAGATGGTGACGAAGAAAGATGAGTGCTTTTGCACGATCCTACAGGGATTCTTTGTTTTCTTCTTTTATTGTCTCTCCCAAACCTTTTGAGACAAGGTGGATATCAGTATCGAGTACTCATGATAGATAGTTTTTGCCAGATATGTCAAGTGCTGCAAACTCAAGTTTTGTGATATTTGCCATTTGATTAACTACACAATAAAATAAGTAAAAATACAATTAGTTTCGAAGAATGCATAATAGTTAATTAAGTAGTCAATATTAACATGACATAAGTTATGTGTTTTCTTTCAGAGATAAACACTAATATAAAATAATATGTTCTTCGAAACATGTGCTACTTCGGGAGCACATTGTATTTTACTATTGCTTCTTTAAGAGCGGTATATTAATATTCTTCAGGAATATTAAAAATTATAATTTATGCTCTTCAGGAGCAAATAATATTCTTCTGGAATATTAATTATAAAGTTGTACTACTTCAAGAGAAACAACATGATAGAATATCAATTTAAAATTTATAACATCATAAATATTTAATCAAGTTAAAGAATATTAATTACCATACAAACATAAATATAAATTACTAAAAATGCACTAGGAAAAAAAATCTTTATATATAGAATGTATCCACTTTAATTTATTATGTCGACATGAAAAAATCAATTATGCGTACACATATATGTTAATGAACTCAAGCTGTGTATTATTAATGCTAAAAGAATGTATCCACTTTAATTTATTGTAAAGGTCATGATGTATCTATTGTATCTAAAATAATGCAGGTCATGCGGCTCTAGGATAAAGGTAGATAATAATTAAGCACTATTCAAGTCAATTGATAAACAAATAAAATAAAAAGAATAAGATGAGATGGACATGTAGAATACATGAATTCTGGAACAGAGACGGCAACGTGCAATTGAATGAGATAGGTTATGCATACATATATTTTTTTTTTCTTTGAAATAATTTGAGAGCACTTACGTTTTTTTTTTGTATGAAAAAAATTGTTTGAAAGCTCGTGCTAATAACGTGTTATAAAATAGAAAAGAAGAAGAAGAGAGAATTAGAGTCAATACCTTGTGTGTATTTTATTAATGATCAAAACTCTATATTTATAGGTAAGAATCAGAGATACAATGATAATAATTTCTAGGGTTACAGGGATATAATTGTCATTCACTACAAACCCTAATAAACTTTCCTTTTACAACATAATTAACCATTCTACAGTTAATAATAAATTATAACTTTTATAATTTTTGAATAAGGAAATATCCTATTACCAAAAAGTAGGCTCTCATACCACTATTGAAAATTTATTTAAACATTCACAACGAAAAAAAAAAGTATAAATCCCCACCAAAAATCTGCTTTATGTTTAGATAGAATCTGTAATCGAAATTTTATCTTTTTGTGAAATCTACAAACATTTTTGCTATTCCTTTTGTTCTAGCAATCCTGATATGTCTCCCGCGGCTGTCTAATTATCCAGCTTTCAATGGAATCCACACAGGGAATAAGATTGAAAGGGAACCAGGATTTACTTTTCTTGTACCAGTCAGAATAATGAAAATTTCTTACAATTTTCAAACTCTAGCGGCTTATTTATATAATTTCAAGTTGGCTTAGCCCGTCTTGCAACTTAATTCGGTCTAATATTTAATTAATATAATTAATTAAATCTGGTCCATGAATTAATTAATCTAATTAATTAATTCGGACCTATTGATAAACAGTCCAATTAATTAATTATTCAACGTTTGTCAATTAATTTATTGGTAAATATAATTCTTCTAATTCTCCTTTTGTGTGTGACCCATTAAATTCTTAATCACGATTCCTAATGACATGAATTATTATTAGACCTAATCAAAATCGATAAATCAAAACACATTTTTGATTTATCACTAATTCACATCCACCGTCCCAAATTGACATCTAACAACGTGTAAGGCAATACATGTGACGAGAAATGTCATGTGGTATAACAAAATCAAACTATTTCTTTTACCCTAAAACTATAATTCTTTCGTTAGTATGATCCGATCAATTACAAGATATAAATATGTGTCAATCTCAATTATCGATCATATCTTTCATTCCACTATTAAGTCAATATAAGTCAAAAACTCATTTTTGACTTATGTGTACACTTTGGCCAAGGATTTCATTATCCACTTAACTAGATGAAATATAGATCGTAATATCTTATTATCTAATAGTGAAGAATACTCTATTGATCATTCACAACCTTCATATAATTCTTGACATACCCAAACGATGTCGTATTAACAGTCATTGACAGAGCAACATCCAACATTACCAAAGTATGACTGTCCTCATATAATGCATTATAATGACCTCAAGTCGAAGGACCGATTCCACTATCGAACATTAGAAATTAACCAGTGACACTAAAATAGTTATCCATGTGGAATCTCATCAGCGGGTCTCCAATATTTTGTTCTATAGCAAAACATTCACATGTTCATTTAAATGCCACCACACTTTAACTTGTGAGATCAGTTACTTACTTTACAAGTAAGAAACGCCACATGTGATGATATCTATCTTTAATAACGATATATGTATCTCGTTATTAGTTACAACCATAGATGATTTAAAATTCAATAATATGTAATTTGTATATCACAATCACAACTCTTTTTTATTAGTAAATTATCAAGATTTGAATCTACGTACTCTATTATTTAATTTAATTGAGTATTAATTAAATAATAGACCTGCCAAATAATTGTATCAATTGTATATTAAAAGTGTTTATACCCAAAGTTGATTGGACTTAGGGTATAACACTTATACTTCTGGCGAATTAAGAAAAAGACTGTAATATTATTCAATATTATTTTTCTAAACCATTATTTTTGAACAATGCAGCCTAAAAGATTTCTAAAATATTTTTCTGACAGTATCATTGGAGAAATTTGATAGAATTCTGAGATATATGGAAAATGCTACTGCAAAATCTGAATTCACCAAAATTCACACTCATATATGTGGAATTACTTATAATTCTTATTAAAAAAAAAAAAAAAAAAAAAAGACGAGCTCACGGGCCAAGCTTATGAGCCGAACTCCCACTCGGCTCGTTCCGGCCCACGAGCTCGAGCCCAACCGGTTCGACCCATTGCCACCACTTACGTCCACGTGTCAATGGGCGTGGCTTACTCGTCCTTTGAAGCTCAGACTAAGATTATTTTATTTTATCATTTATCTAATTAAAATATTTCGGACTTTATTATAAGGGTCCTTAAGTCATTTAATTCTCATAAGGTTTTCTACTGATATTTATTATTTAATCAACTTGTTTTGATATTCTAAGGTTTGGTTGGATTTGAATACAAGAACTCTTTCATTGTTTCGATTTCTAAAGCAGATATTATTTTGTGCGGCGGCTATATTTTATGTTTATTGTGTTGATTGTTTTTAGTAGACTGCAATTTGCATCACAGGCTTAATAAATCAATGTTACCGTTCAGTTTAATCCTAATCATAGGAGAATCTCTAATGCATTATATATATTGCCATTTATGTGTCTTTGTAGTGATTGATAAATGCATTTTGAGCACTTATCTGAGCCATAAAACTAAATTTTTATGTCATCAAATTATTGATTTTTATCTAATTTGGGTTAATTTTCTCTTATTTTCAATGTTGGTTTCGTTTTGAAACAGTTAGAAAAGAAAGAAGAATTTATTGGCTATTGGATGCAATATTGGAGATCAAATTCAACACTTTGGAAATTGAAGGGCTTAAATTGAATTGAAGGACATTGATTGCACATGGATGACATCAAGGACTAAATTACACTATTTTAAAAGAATTGAAGGCTTGAAGAAAATTATGCAATAAATCATCCTCACTGTTGGACTTGTACTTGGAATAAAAGTCAAAAGCAATTGGACCTTTGTTGAAAGAAGAAAAAGAACTTCCTGCTGATTAATATATATACACAGAAATCGGCTGAAGGAGGAGGGCTGGCTGGGAGAAAGAGATACACACAGAGAAATATTGAAGGCGGCGGTTACGAGACAAAATAAATTGCGCTACTGAAATATATTATATATACACACATTGGCAGCAACTTTTTGGGAGAAAAAGACAGAAAAAGGAGATTGTTTGCTGTGGAAATTATCTATGCCATTGTTTGAGCCCTTTTTTTTTTTCAAAAATAGTATTTGAAATAGGATTTTTTTTTTTTTTGTAAAATGTATGGTTAAAAAAGAAAGAAATTTATTTTCAATTTACGTGTAATATAATTTTATGAAAAATTGTGTGATTGAAAGTAAGAGAGAAAAATATATATAATTGAAAAAGAGGGCCAAACAAAGACTATACATAAACACTCAAGCACACACGACAGACGGGCAGGAGAGGCAGAATAGGCTCCTGTTTGGCAGCCATTTATTTCGAAATATTTTTTTTTTCTTCTTTTCAACCACACATTTTTTAATAAAATAATATTACAGGCAAATTCAAATTTTTTTTCTTAATTTTTAACCACATATTCTTTATCAATCGATTATTTAAAAATATATTTTCTTCCCAAAAATGACTATCAAACAGGGCTAGAAGGGAATATAAAAAGGCATAAAACAGCAGCTGGAGTCCCTTTGAAAAGTCAAAAAAAAAAGAAAAGGAATTTGGTAATTTGGTGGCTACAAAGTGGGAATTAGACAGAAACAAAAAGGAGGCTACCCATTGGAATAAAAAGAGAAGGACGACTACACGTAGAAAACAACGAGAAAGACGGCAAATTTACTTTAGAAATTATTCACGTTTTGCCATTTACTCGTCATTCAAACTTTATTTGTTTAATTCCGACTCTATGTTAGGCTAAATTTTTTATTACTAGGATGTGATGAACCCTTGTTATGAAACTTTTGGTTTGAATAATTAAATTAATCGTTAATTTGTTTAATTGTTTGAATATTTATTATAGTTTAATTTGCTTTTTCAATTATTTGGCCAATAATTGAATTGTTTGTGAATTTTATTGTCATCGAAAGAGATAATAAGATCATTAGCACATAATAATAAATATTGTGAAGTTCAATAGACGATAGAGATATACATCTATGCTTCACATGATTTTTATAAGATGTTCTAGCTCATTTAATGCATTTATCATGTTCGTATCTTTCATCGAGAGATATGAAAGTCGCATGAGGGAAATAAATTTGATAACTATCGAGAGAGAGAATTCTGTGTTGGCCAATCATTGATCGTCTGAATTTTCTTCTCATCTATATGTATCCCTTCAGAACTCACAACATACCCTAGAAATAGAACTTTATTCGTCATAAAGTTGCACTTTTCGAATTGATAAATAACGCATTATCCTGCAATATTTCCAACACTTTCCTCAAGTCTTCTTCTCGATCAACTTCACTTCTACTATAAATCATATTATTATCAAAATAAATCGACAACAAATATACCCAGAAAAGGTTTCAAAACCTAGTCCATCAACTACATGAAAGTACTCAGGGCATTGGAAATGTCGAAGGCATAACCATCCATTCATACAAGTCCTCATTAGTTTTGAAAGCTATTGTTCACTTATCCCCATGCCGAATCCGAATCTAGTTATACTCGCTTTTCAAATCAATCTTTGAAAACACAATAGATCGAGCCAGCTGATCCAACATATCATCTAGCTTGGGTATAAAAAATTATGTACCGTACAATAATTTTATTAATAGCTCGACTATTAACGGACATTTACCATGATCCATCCTTTTTTGGTACTAGTAAAGCTGGTACTATACACTAACTAGTACTCTTCCTAACGTGACCCTTTTGTAGCAACTTCTCAACATTCTCTAGTAAAATCCGACTCTCTTTTGGATTCATCCGATAACGGGGCAAGTTTGGTAAGCCCCGAGGACAAAATTAATCTGATGCTGATATCTGGCATGGGAGGTAATTTTTCAGGTTCTACGGTCACCCCCTAAAACTCCTCTAAGAACTGCCTCGACAATTTGTTTCGCCTTGGCTACCAAAGTAAAAAATTTCCCAAACTCCTTTACATTCGACGAAAATTCACAGGCTGAATCTACAATGGCTAGGAAAGCCTTTTCTTCCACCTTGGAAGTTTTTTGTGCATTTCATATTGGTGCAACCGTGACTTTTCTATCTTTCCGCTAAAATATGTAGGTGTTCTCTCTACACTTATGTATGGCATCCACATTAAACTTCTACGGTTTGTCCAATAGAATATAACATGCATCCATCTGAACAGTGTCACAAATAACTTTTCATCCTTGGATAAATGCACCTTGCAAATTCAAGTCACTTGGATAGACGAGCCCTTCTTAATGTTAGAAAAATAATTAGCTGCAGTAACTTGTAAAATAGTAAAGTGCAGAAATAAAACTTATCGGTCGATCGAGTATCGTGACAGCACGATGTCCTAAAGTGAAATTGCCCGCGATAACTGCTGCGACCTCTGTGAACAATCACTCCCAAGATACAACGATCAAATAAACCAATTGTGCAGCAATCACGAATAGTTTCAGAACTCTCAGGTGTACTCCAAAATATAGAAAAGAAAAATTCGATTTTCACAATATGAAAATTATGATTTGATTTTTTCTGATGTATTTTTCCAAAATGGGATGCCAGTTTATATAGGCAAAATAAAATAACTAACTCTCTCATGATCCATAGTTATTTGCAGTATTAAATGAGTTACGGTAATGGATGGTTAAAAATTGTCACAAAATACTAGATAGTTTGACCCATTAAATAATTTTGAAAATGATTAAAATAAATAATAAAAAAGTAATTATTTTAATCAAGGAAGCCCAAGGCCCCTATCAATGACATTTATATTACTGCTTGGGGTGTGACCTGAACCCTCAACCTCCAACACAAATGCCACAACTTCCACCACTTGGGCACTTCATATTAATTAGTTATTTCTTTCACATATTATATTTATAGTATAAATATCTAACACTTAATCCAATCAATTCGATAAGGAACTGGATGTGGTTTGATTGGCAATTTCAGATGATCTACCAACTTCTTAGTGATCATATTTTCACAACTACAACTATCTATGATTAGATTGCAAACAACATCACCAATTCTACACTCAGCTTGAAAGATCTATCTGTGTTAAGTTAACTTTTTCTACTTAGGCGAACATAAGATTTTCTGCACTATACACACAAAATTTCCTTGTTCTTCTCCACGAATTTCATCAGTTTATTTCTCCTCTGCCTCTTCCTCGTCTCCGACATACTTATAATCATCCTCTTTATTTACTGTATTTACTACATGCACTAGCCTTCGTTCAAAAAACTAATTCGATTTATGCTATAGCTTTTCGCATTTATAACACTTCCCAACAGTTGATTTTGCATATGCACTGTTTGCTACCTGAACATTTAACTTGTCTCCAGTTATTGTCCAATTAGGTTTCACTGTATAGAAGACCGCGTGTGGTTTAGTCTCGATCTGGGATAGACGGAACCCTTCTGCTGTTATTCGAACTGTATTATCTAAAATTTCTCCTAAATAGTGGAGGACACCGTGTTTACTGTATAAGCAATGATTCTGTTCGGAACGCCTTCTCCTTGGAGTCTATTAATGAATAAATGGGCTGAACTCCAGTCTTATCTTGACTTTCGTACTTTAATTCCCTTACAAATCGTGCAATCTGATGACCATCAACCTCCATTACCACACAACGAGATTGTAGCCTTAAGAACTCTTCCATATAGGCAGCTACCAAATGACTTCATTGCCTACAATCCAAAAACTATTGTTACAAGGCCTGCATATAGTCTCTAGGAAGAAATTGTTGTTGCTAAAATCATTTTATAATGATCAAGTCCCTTTATAGGCTGTTGTCTCAACTAGTAATGTTCATCACATATACTCTACCACAAGCTCCAGATTCTCCCTTAATTTTGTACGCTACAATTACAACCTTAAGTTATTCACTAACCTCCATAATTTCGAAAAACCTTTCTGCCTCATTCAACCAGTCAAGAAAAGCCTCAATATCCGAACTTCCATTGAAAACAGGAATCTCAGCCTTGACTTTGTGACCATTATAGTCATCACGATGATCATGATAGCAATCTAAGGCCGAAACTAGGGACAGATTGATAGAGGCAACAACTTGAATAGGGTTAATAAGCAGGGGCGAATCCAGGATTGGAGTCCAGCTAGAGCGGTTGACCGTTGACCGTTGACAATCAACGACGTAATAATGATGTCATTTATTAATATTAATTAAATAATATTAAAAATTCTTCAATATATACATAAATACACTACATACAAAAATGAGATCAATGTCTCACAATACCAGTTATTACCATATAAAATATTAGTCTAAAAACTGAAAACCAAGTACCAAAAATCAACTCACATAACATACAATGCCAAAGAAATGCAGGAACCAAATGATCCAAAACAATTTAACTTAACCTGATGATTTACCACTTTTGGCCAACTTAAATTGGAACGAAACACACATATACCAAACAAAATGCACAAGCCAAATTAAAAGAAAACAAAAGTGGCAATTAACAGTGAGAAAAATATACCCTGCTACCCCATTGATCGCGAGTATCGATGTTTGCCTTCCTAGGCCCATACTCAGCAAAAGATTAACAACCTCCAGTCTCAGCGTCAAAACTTCACTAACATTAAATCCTGCTTGCTGATTTAAAATAAACACATTAGTTACTAGCATTAAAACTCCACTTGACCAGAATTACATTTTATTTCCATTTTAAGTGATCATACATGCTTCAGTTGATTATTTGACCAAAACTTAACCCCATAGGTCTTCCACCATAGTAATCATGAACTAAAAGAGAGAGAGAGAGAGAGAGAGAGAGAGAGAGATGGTGGCATCAGACAATGGTGGAGGGCGGAGGTCGGCGTCGACGTCGGTGACTCGATGGCAGCCAGCAACAGGTCACAACACTCACAACTCACTTGACAGAGTTGCTGCTGCTGCTTCTAATGGAAATAGGGTTCTTCACTTCTTTGCCGATTTTGGAGAGTTTTGGACCCTTTGCTCTATTGAGCCTAATTTTTTTAAACAATTAGAGGCCCATGTCATCATTCATCAGTCCAAGTGCCCAAGCCCAACAATCCATCTTCTTTTTCTTCTTCCACCTTCTACGTCTCAATCCAAGTGCCCAAACAGTTCACCTTTTTCTTCTTCTTCTGGTGCCATAGTGAACATTCCAACGAATCCAGCTAGAGCGATTGTATCCGCCCTTGTTAATAAGTGGTTGTTGCCTAGGATTATGACCTACAAGATTCAAGGCAACCAATATGTTCTTAAGTTGATTGCTAAACTTTTGCAGATTATTTTCTATCGCATCAATTCTTGTCTCAAAAGTCTTATTCTAATCGTTTTCCATTGCTCTGATACCACGTGATGCAGGATGGAAACGTGAACAATAATAATTAGTTTTGTTCATTACACATGAAATTAGTTCTGTTCATAACACACGAATGAGTGTTTGCTAGAATTTTGCTTGAATTGATGTGATAAATATTTCAAATCCACCAAACAAATATTGGAGTCCACCAATTAATAGGAAAAATTGAAATATCTGAATTATGAAAAAGTGTACAGAGCCTTTGTATATATAGGCAAAATTATTCCCTAATATTATTAATATAAGGAAACTAAAATAAGGAAACTATGAAAATTCTAATCTAAAAGAAATTAGGAATTCTATTCTAATCAATAAAGAAGAATAAAAAATAAAACCTATTACAACTAGAATTCTTACTATAAACGGAACAAATCCTCATACTTATAAATTTGATACACGTATTTGACAAATAATCGTGATATTTAATTTAAGTCAATCCAACACTCAATATCTATACATCTCAAGTGATTATAACCAACTCTCCTATGATCTTAGTGAAATACATATTGAACGTTAGATTAACTTAAATTAAATGTCGTGATTATTTGTCAAATAAGTGTGTCAAATTTATAAGTAGGAGGATCTGTCACGTACTAAAATATCCTATTTTAAATAACTAAGTTTTATACTATTTATAATCGGAATCATTCCACCTACTCATAAATCTGACAAACTTATTTGACAAATAATCATAACCTTTAATTTAAGTCAATTCAACGCTCAATATCTTATGGATCTCAAGTGGCTATAACAAGTTCTCCTATGATTTTTGTGAAATATACATTGAGTGTTGGATCGACTTTAATTAAATATCACGATTATTTGTCAAATAAATGTGTCAAATTTATGAATAGAATGAATGATCCCCATTTATAATAAGATTGTCCTACATTAATCTTATTCCTTCTCTTTTCTAATTGTTTTAAGATTTTCTCTTGCTTTTCTAATTGGTTAAAAAATTTCTCTTCTAAGTGTCGCCCATTAAAAAGAGACATGACTGCGACAGTGGCACATTATTAATTTTGTAGGCGGCTTGGAAGAATTCCTATTGGACAATTCAAAGTCATTTTGGACATAAATATTATGAATTGACTTAATACTGTTCAATTAAAATCGGAATTGTGTTGACTACCATATGGAATATGATTTTTTTATTTCCTACTCGTTCATGAGGTAGTCATAGATTACATTTGGGAAATTTGGGTGAGACTTGGAGATCTTTAGTAGTGTTGTTTGGTAAACATGAGAGATTTTTCTCGGTATGTAGATTTTTGAGAGTGCTTGAAATTTTTGGTGTGAGTGATTCCTGTATTTTTCTTCGATTTTGAAGTTTTTCACATTAACTCTTGTGTTCTTGTTCATATAGTTATTTGTCATTTTTAATTTTATGTTCTTTTTTATAATTTGTGGACGGATGATCTTCAGTGAAATCAAGAAATTGGTTCAAATTCCCAACATATAACGTCATTGAATCTTGTTGAGCACTTGTAATATGTTGTGATATAGAACAAATGATCGAGTGGATTGAAGAACAGTTGCATTGAAAAGGGAAAAAAAAATACTAAATTGCAGATTTGACGTTCAAGCTCAGATTTTGGCCCATAATAGCTTTTCGAAAACGAAACGATGAGACGAGCTCAAAAACTGCTTCTTAAGTTTTAGTGTTGTTTTTTTTCTTTAGCCACTATTGGGTAGGGTTTAAAATCAAATTTATAGTAGATTTTGATAGAAGTTGATAAAATGTGTGTTTAAAAAATTATGGGATCCATAAAATATGTGGTTTCAATAAATTGTTGACTTTGACTTAGATTAAAATTTAGATTCTAATCGGTACCAAACAGAGGCTTAATTTATTTCGAATTCTTTACAATTTTAATTCATTTAGACTAGGTTTTTGTTTAAATCCTTATAAATAAATGGTTAATTCTTTGTGTTTGAGCATCTTGGAATTAATAAAACTTTTTAATTTTATCTTTTATTCTCTGGGGATTCTAAATTTGCGTTCTTAAGATTTTCGCTTGAATTTCTTATTTCGTGTTCGTCGTGTTGGATGAAGAGGTTTTGGACTTCCTCTTTCATAAGGGCCTCACCCTTATTTTTACACATTAGTGAGCGCGCAAATTTTGGTTTTCTATCTCTCGTTTTCTTGTGATTCTTCTATGCAAAATCTTTAGATTTTGATGCATACTAAGTGCAGAATAAGAGGAGAGTTTCTGTTTACCATGGTGAGCACTGGTTTGTAAATTCTGTGAGAATTATTTTGCAAATAAAGGAAAAAAAAAAATAGAATCTGTACAGGTGCTACCAATTTTGTGAGAATAATTTTACGAATACAGGAAAAAAAGAAGAATCTGTACAGGTGTTGCATTGGCAGCATCTGTATGGCTGATTTTATTTCATATTTTTGTCATCTTCCAATGATAATTTACCAAGTGTTCATCTGTATGATTTCTGTAAAAAAAAAAAAAAAAAAAAAATTATATACCTATAGCATTGTTCATTTTGTGAGGCCACAGAGAAGTTGAAGAAATTTGAGAATTTTTTCGAACATTTGTATTGAACAATTCTTGATTTGATTTTTAGTTATATCTTGTAGATGTTCAATGAGTGAGTAACATTTAAAAAATGTGAACATTCAGATCCATTAGTGGGTGAAAAATTATTATGTGTTATAAAATAGAGAAAAAGTAGAAGAGAGAATTAAATCAATAGACTTGTGTGTATTTCATTATTGACCAAAGCCCTATATTTATAGATAAGAATCAGTAGTACAATGGTAATAATTTCTAGGGCTACAGGGGTATAATTGTCATTCACTACAAACCCTAATAAACTTTCTTTTTACAACACTCCCCCTTGAATGACACATTACAAAATATCTGTCTCGTTAAAATCTTGTTTGATAAAAACCTAATAGGACAAAAAAATCAAACGAAGGAAAAAAAGTACAGTTATTTTGGAGTATTAAAAATAAATGATGCCTCATTAAAATCCTTGCTAGGAAAACCCAGTTGGATAAAACTTATGCGAAGGAAAAAAAGTACAGCTACTCCCCCTAATGTTGATCACTAAAAATCTTTGAGTCAACGCATTCCAATCCCATGGACTAACTTCTTGAATGTAGATGTTGACAGTGCTTTTGTGAATAAATCGGCCAAATTGTCACTTGAGTGAATTTGTTGAACATCGATGTCGTCATTCTTCTAAAACTCATGCGTATGAAAGAATTTTAGAGAAATATATTTCTTCCTATCACCATTGATATAGCCTCCTTTAAGTTTTGCAATACAAGCTGCATTGTTTTCATACAAATTTGTTGGACTATCTTTTGTTGAAGTTAACACGCATGATACTTGGACATAATGTGTCATGCTCCTCAACCATACACATTCTCGCCTTATTTCAGGATTGCCATAATTTCAGAGTGATTTGAGGATATTATTGTCAAGGATTGTTTCACAGATCTCCATGATATAGCTATTTCTCCTTGTGTAAACACATATCATGTTTGTGATTTTACTTTATGTGGGTTAGAGAGATAATCTACATCTGCATATCCCACTAAAGCAGATCCCAACTTTTGAGAGTAAAATAATTTTAAATCAATCGTACCCTTTAGGTAATGAAAAATATTTTTAACATCATTCCAATATCTTTGAGTTGGTGTAAAGCTATATCTTGCAAGAAGATTTAGAGAAAAAGCTATGTCGGGTCGAGTGCAGTTTGCAAGATAAGTTAATCCTCCAATTGCACTAAAATATGGTACTTCAGGACCAAGAATTTTTTCTCCATCTTCAAGTAGACGAAATTGATCTTTTTTCACATCAAGTGATCGAACAACCATAGACGATGCCAATGGATGCACATTATCCATATAAACTCGTTTTAGAACTTTTTCTGTATATGTAGATTGATGAACAAATAATCCTTTTGAGAAATGTTCAATCTGCAACCCGAGACAAAATTTGATTTTTTTCAAATCATTCATCTCAAATTCATTTTTAAATAATTAGCAGTTTCGTTAAACTCTTCAGGAGTTCAAATTAAATTTAAAATCATCCACATAAACTGCTACAATTGTAAATCCTCCATTTGTTTTCTTTATGAAAACACATGGACAGACATCGTCATTCTTATAGCCCTCATTTAACAAATATTCGGGAAGGCGATTATACTATATGTGTCCAGATTATTTCAATCCATATAATGATCTTTGCAATTTAATTTGAAACATGGTTCTCAGACATGCACCATTTGCGTTATGTTTCAGGCATATTAAATATTTCAGAGATAACATTAATAGTCATACCAGATGAGTTGACAATCACGTATTTCAAATTTTATATATTGTCAAGATAACATGATATAAATTCGTGATTTTATCAACGACGATCTTTGCGAAATTCACTTTATTGAGAGTCATACATTACATATTATGACTTCATTTTTCTCATTTTCTTTTCGCATAAGTATATATCTTTAAATTATTGGACTACAGGTCCAAAAATATCGTGTTTCTCTAGTAAAATCAATTTAGGATTGCGTCCATTTTATTTGGCCAAACATTACTTCGATCGATATATTTTGATGCATTTATTTTGATTCCTCGCGATTCATATATGATGCAGCACATTATGTACAAAATTGTTGTCTACAACGTTTCATTTTTTGATTCTATTTCTTACTCTATAATGGCATAATTTATTGAGATATCTCAAATTTAATATATCGGGTACCTGAACCTCTTCAGGGGTTTTATAATTTGTTATGTGAAATACTCATTAAAAGTGTATGCCTCCTTAATGTGACCATATTTGCTAATTGCTCCATTTTCGTTTGAAGATTTTGTTTGTATTAAAATCGAACACATCACGCTTCAGGCGTGCCATAGATATATCAAATATAATGCTATCAAATTGTCCTCTTATGACATCAATTAGTATTGGAGTACTTAAAATTGGTGCGTTATATATTGTTGATCTTTTTTATTAGTAAATACATCTAAATAAATTATCTTTCGAGCTTCTGGTTCGAGTGATCTTTTGCGAGGATTTAGATAATGATGTATTTGTACATTATTTTCAATTTCTTATTTCCTCCCCCTAATGCTAAGAGAATTGTTCAGTCAATTTGACAATAATTTTTTTCAGCATTATAAAATATCACTTATTTGAGATAAGGGTTCAAACTATGCATTTATTCTCAGCATTCTTTATTTTTCATCTCATTGCATTGTGGTGGGTTGATTTTGCATATACTGCACTATCAAAATAATTAGATGAAAAATTAGGTTCTGACCATAAGCTAATTGTAATAAGGAGAACTATGATGTTTGCAATGATGCGTAATATAATTACTCAAACAAAAAGGGAAAAACACTTTGTTCTCAATTAAATTAATTGCAGGCATTTAACAAACAATAGTGTTAAAGCACTTATCGACATCTCAACTAACATGTATTCAAATATTGAGATTTATGTCCACTAGCATTAATAAGACACGGTCTTGATTATATAATTTGAAAATTATGCTCATAATTTGAGCAATAATTTTGCAAACTTCAGGTTGCGAACACCATGCAATCATCTAATACTTGTATCAAATCTATTAGATACAAATAATATTTAGATGGTCAACGTGGTGGGTGACGGGGCCCCATATATCACCCTAATTAATTTTCAAAAATGTAGTGAATTGAATCATATTTTAGCTAGTGGCGTTTAATGATCAATTGTCGATAAAGAGAACAAATGATATATATGAATTCATTGGATTGAAGAATCTTCTGGTTATTCATTGAATATCCATTTGAATTTTAAATTTCACATCATTAGTGATCCAGCGATGGTCCAACTGGTCATGCCAATAAAATTGAACTTCTGGTTCAATATAAGATATATTTCAATTATTTAATTTCGAAAAATATGAATAAATATTATATACTCGTATAATACTCAATTAAGAAGACAAACTAATCAATATAGTATGACATTAGTTATATGTTTTCCTTCAAGAATAAACATGAATTCATAAATATTCTTTCAACAAATGTGCTACATCGAGAGGACATTATAAACTATTGAAATCAGAGTGTTTTGCTCTTCAGGTGCAATAACGTATTATTGTTTGAAATAATAAATTGTATAAGGGTTTACTCTTCAGAAGTAAAAACTTAATTTATGTTAGATTTTAATAGTTATGCTCTTCGAGAGCAAGTAAAATCTAACTAAAATATTTGTCGATAATAGTATATTACTTCAGAAGCAATAATATTCTTTTAAAATATTAACAATGATGTGCTACTTCAAAAATATCAATAAATTATTATTTAAAAATATTAACTTTTCTGGAGTCGTGTATTATTTGTAGATATGAGCTTCTTCGGGAGCAATAACACTATATTCATCCATAATATCGATCTAGAAAATTTCTCAAATCATGAGATAAACTAGATCTCATTGAACTCGCTATTCTAGAGTAAGTAATATTCTCCTAGAATATTGAAATCATATGAAATTTAATATACATTAATTTTGGATTCTTCAAGAGTGATAAAATATTCTTCATGGACATTAATAAGTATAGATGTGCGCTTTATTTGGATAACATAATAATATGAATAGAATGTAAAATCTACTAGTCACATAGATATAGAGAAAGAAAAAAAATTAAACCTAGTATGTGGTATGACACGTGAAACGGATGATAACGTTGATTTATCACAGACGATGACTTTGATTTCTTCCCATCAATTTATCAATGATTATCGGTGCATAGCCATGGTGACTACCGATTGATGTATGTTAATGTACTGCTGATTTTTGACTTTATAGCATGTGATTGAAAATGTCAAGGCACAGCATAACATGACAATATTTATGATATTGACCTTCCATTTATTTAAGCTGCTGCTTCTGTTGTTGAAGATAAATCTACAGTAGATAACCCTTTTTTTTTTAGTCAGTATCAACATAAGTTACGTGTTTTCCTTCAAGGATAAACACTAATTTAAAATAATATGTTCTTCGAAACATGTGCTACTTCGAGAACACGTTGTATTTTATTATTGCTTATTCACGAGTAATATATCAATATTCTTCTGGAATATTGAAAATTGCAATTTATGCTCTTCAAGAGCAAGTTATATTCTTCATGAATATTAATTAAATTATTGTACTACTTTAAAAGCAACAACAAACTATTTATAGTAGACAGATGTATGAATAATATTCTTCTAAAATATGAATTATATTTTTGTGCTACTTCAAGAGCGACAAAAGATTTGTAATAGATAAATCTACTAATAATATTCTTCTGAAATATTAATTATAACGTTGTGCTACTTCAAGAGCAACAACAAATTAAAAACGAATTCAATAATGGATAATTTATTGCTAAATATATATATATATATATATATATAAATGATTACGAGGCATTAAATTGCACACCAAAGTGATTACAATAATAATTTTAAAAAAACACACATGAAATATTGACAATAAATCTTGTTGACTCCAAGCAATTGCGGCAGCCCAAAACCACAAGCAGCCGTCTTATTCTTTTTCCTTTTTTCGTAGTAACCTTGACGTGTAGGGTCAAATCGAAAAATGTTGGAAAGTGGGTATTGAATAAAAAATAGTAAAGGTGATTACAGAATTTGCAGGGAAGAAACAGCCAACAAAGGCACTATACAAATTATATTTTATATTTTTTTTTAGAGGCAAAAGCAACAAATTGATGGCAGCCTCTTAGATAAGAATTGTTAGGCCCGAATTGATGGCAGCTTCGAATGATAGTTTAATTGACCTATCAACTTGTTACCAAATTAATGGCGGCTGAGAATGGCGGTTTATGTTTACCGGCACTTATTCATTATTTTAATTTGAGGTCAAGACAGAAATAATATAATTTTGGATCATGTATATGTAAAATCATATGCTCTCAAATTAATTTTGATACACATGATAGATAATTATGTAAAAAAAAACAAGCAAACTACTTTATCTAAACTTTAAAGAATTAAGCTCTTGTGCTGATAACGTGTTATAAAAAAGAGGAAAAGTAGAGGAGAGAATTAAGTCAATCGACTTGTATGTATTTCATTAATGACCAAAACCCTATATTTATAGGTAAGAATCAGTGATACAATGGTAATAATTTCCAGGGTTACAAGGGTATAATTGTTATTCAATGCAAACCCTAATAAACTTTCTTTTTACAACATTATGTTGTTTCTTTAATTTTCTGCAAGTTTAACTTATGCATTCTAGGGTTAAAACGTTGATATATATGGAACTAACAAAAAGAAATTATTAACATAAAGAAATAACGGAATGAAGGAAACTTATCAATTTTTTAGGGAATCGTGCTATAAACTTAGCACCAAGGAATGTCTTATACAGTGACTCACACAAACATGAAGTAGGGAAGGAGAGACCATAGTAAGGAAAGAAATGAAGACTACACACTTGCATTTTTTAATGGACTCCTAACGTTTGGTTATTAAATTATGTACGTCTCCTTATTGAATATGTATTATCAGCCATTCCAACGAGGCAACGCCGACGGAAGAAGACAAAGGCCAGCATCAAACACAAAGTTGGTGAAAATAAATATCAAAGATAAAGGAGAAATTTCAGAACACTTTTACAATGCATAATCTTTTTTCATGAGCAAAAGCCACATAAATCTTTGCTCCTGTGAGATGTCCAATGGAGAAGTGTCATCTACAAAGAGATTTCATGGAGGTATGTCTAGAAATTTCTGCTTTTTCATGTGGTTAATTTGAAATTTTAATTTCCTTATAATTAGAGAAACGTTATTTTGCCTTAAATAATTTAATATCAGAATATTCTAAAATAATATTGCTCCCAAATTCGCCAATGAAATTGATTCGATCTTGGCATGCGAATATGGAATCTTTTTCAACTCTTTTAACTCCAATCAGAGTCCCAAAACGGTTCCTCCGAAGACAAGAACTAATGCCCTGTTTGATTACAAAAATTTGTCATGTAACTAGGAAATTTTTTTTTTTTTTTTTTCCCCTAATTTTGGCTGTTTGATTTAACAAATTTGCCATGGAAAATTTTTTTGGTTTTGCTCACACGTGCACATTTGGTGGGTTTTTGGTGAAAATATTTTCCCATCATTTTGGTGAGTTTTCATTTTCCACGTTCCCCCCCCCCCCCCCCATTTTGGCAATTAAATTTTTTTTAGACCCAATGGTAGAAATTTTATCATTTTAATAGACAATTTGCATGAAAAACAAAGTCAAACGAATGATATTCAATATGTTTTAAAAAAAAAAATTGTTAATTTTTATTTTAATTTTTTTTGCAATTGGAATAAATTTTAGACCCAATGGTGGAAAAATTTATTACTTTAATGAATAATTTTCATGAAAAACAAAGCTAAACGAATACCAAACTTTCGATATTTTTTTGGATGAAAAATTATATCAATCAAACACAATTATCAAGAAAATGAATTTTTTGTTATTCATTTTATATTAATTTATTTTCACTTTTGCAATTAAACAGATCTAATGATTGTTTGCTTGAAAAGTTCTTTTTTGACCCAATAAAATAACCAAAGATATAAGAGAGAGCACCAATGATTTTCAAAGTAAAGCTATCAGTGGACATATTCCCGTGACCATCAACTGCAATCAGATCTAATAATTCAATTTAAGTCTCCTCATTCACAACCAAACTGTTAGCGTCATTCACCGTGAACACCAACAAAAATTTTAATATTTTTTTTAGTACACTCCTTCGTTGGATATGGATTCCATGGTCATGTCAAAATCCAACTCTTTCGTTTCACTTTTATTTGCATAAATAAAACAACTATTGACTCCAATATTATCCCAATTTTTTATATTATTAATCAACTCCGCTTTTACCTTGACTTCAATTTTTTATTTTATTAATATTGAAATTGAAATTGAAATCAATAAATTATAACTTATAAATAAATATGCTTACATAATTAGTGTTTACCCCAAAAAATATTGTCAACAGATGTCAGTATCGGACTCACGAAACATGTGAGTTCCGGCAATAGGCAGTTCGACCGTTTGACTATAAATAGCAATTCTTGAGATTTTGTTGAAGATGTTTAACTTGATATTGAAGGAAGCAAAAACTGGAACTCTATACAAAGGAACCATTACAAAATCCACATTTTGAATTAGATACTGCTTCAATATTACAACATTATTTAAGGAAGAACCGATGTCATCTATAAGCAATTATTTACACGACACGATAATCATCCGTTGGTATTCCGACTCGTCTTTTTATACTCAGATTCCAATCATCAACTCCGATCAACTCGTCGGAACTCACACGTGTCACGAGTCCGATACTGACATCTGTTGACAACATTTTTTAGGGTCAACAGATTGGCGCCGTCTGTGGAAAACTAATAGTAAATCACGGGAATCCCGTAAACAAAGGCTATTTTATCCTTGCGAAAGGAAAAGTCCTATCCCTTTGAAGAAAGTGAGGTTGTTCTTGAATAAAGAATTACTAAGAAGGATAAGATAACATACGAAATCGATATATTTTTCTCTTGCAAAAGTTGGAAAGAAAGCTAACCGGAAAGCTACCCTCAAATGAAAACAATGAGTGAAAACGAAGAAGTAGCGTCTCGAATGGCTGAGGAAAACCCTGAACAAGGGGAACCCTCACAAATAATGTCTACGTCCCGCCACAGATTTAACCAGCAACGAAGGCGTAGACCCCGAGGTGAGTCGAATGAATCAGAATCATGCCATGCATGAAATGCTAATGAGCATGCAGGCTCAAGGGGGGTACCCTAACCCTCCAAACCCTTTGCAAGGAGATGAGTTTTACCAAAACAATCCATACAATGGAGTTAAAAATCAAATGGAAGGTCAGCTTTCATATCAACATGAAGGCCCCCTAGAAAGAGAGGCCGGGGTCGGCTCTTCCAGCAACCATGCTGGTGAACTTTCCTAAGAGGCACCATATGATTACCCACCAAATTAAGATTCAGACGTTCCTTGAAAGTCGCCAAGACGAACCAGAAGCGTCTTTGATAGAATCTCTGATCCGCCTGGAAATAGGCCGAATCAACGTCCGTAGGAGCATAGGAATAGGCCCATTGAGCAGCCTCGGTTTGAAAGACAAGCTGAGCCATTCCACAAAGAAGTAAGAACTCCACCTAGAAATAGGCATGAGAGAAGGGACCAAGCCAAGAATCAAGCCGGCCCATCCCAGCCACATCGGAACATGTCCATCGAGGAGAACCAAAATGCAGATGAACCACAAAGGTCTTGCGATCTTGATGATGATGATGATACTCTGCTATTCTCTCAAGAAATCCAAAGTGTACCAGTGCCAAACAACTTCACACTGCCAAAAATACCAAAATATGAAGGACGGAGAGACCCTGCAAACACCTAGACAGTTTTAAAACCCACATGAGTCTGAGGGGTTCAACCCCTGCCATGAAATGCAAAACCTTCCACCTTACCTTGAGTTGAGCAGCTGAAGTGTGGTATAGCCGGATGCAAGCTGGTAGCATCCGAAGTTGGTCTGATTTCAAGAAAGCATTCCTTAAGCGCTTCGCGACTAGCAAAGAAGGTGAGGGCCCAATCCAACGCCTTCAGGACATGAGATAACAGCAAGTAGAAACATTAAAAACATTCATGTCCCAATTCACAGATGAAATGACATACTGTGTCCAAGTTTCTGATAGGGAAGCCTTTATTGCTTTAAGAGGAGGCTTGGACATGAACTCTCTCTTTTGGAGAGATGTACAAAACAAAGATCCTGCTAGCTATGATGCCCTGTTGGAAATGATAAGGTGAGAAATCATCAACGAAGAACTCAAAGACCATCACAACAGGGCAAGCCGAGGTATCCCCCTCCTCAAATGCGAAGAGGATGAGATCCTACCTTTTACTTAATAGACCATCAAGGTGGAGAAGCACTGGCAGCCGCCACATTGAATGCAGTACCAAATCTGGCTTATGAAGAAGTCAATCCTAATCCAAAACGGCAGAAAGACTCCCTCTATCACCTACACGAGGATCAAGGGATAGAAGAAGAAACATCGGACCCAGAAATAGGAACGACGTCCCATATTGCTCCTATCACCGTAGTCAAGGCCACATCACTGCTGGATGCTGGGACTTGAAACAGCGTAATAACCAAGAAGATAACCAGTACATGAATGCACCACCTCATCGAGGGCAGCAGCAATCGCAGTAATTCCAGGGGAGGAGACGATCACAGAAGACCTGAAGAAGGTCGGAGACGTCGCAGAAGTCCTCATAATAATGGTGAAGACGAACCCATTAAAGAGATTGACACTATATTCGGGGGACCCTATGTTGGTGGTGAATCGAGGAACGCCCAACAAAACTACGCTGAAGAGGCCAGGGATCCCCCGATGTCTAGTATGATAGTGAGCAGCAGTCAACCTTCGAATTAAGGAGCACAACCTATCACTTTTACACTGGACGATTTGTGGGGGTACATTATTCCCATTGCGATGTCCTAGTTGTAAGGGTCGTGGAAGTAGATAACGGGAGTTTGGTCAATACCATATTTGGAGCTACTTTCAACCAAATGGAAGTGAAACGGGCGTTGACCCTCGTAACATCTCCAATTTATGGGTTTACTGGAGATAGCCTAATTCTCCGAGGAAAGATTACCCTAGCAATAGAAATGGGAGAAGCATCTCTTGTGGCAAATAACTTCATGGAATTCCCGATTGTGGATCACCGCTCCGCCTACCATGGAGTACTAGGCTGACCTGCCCTGAAAGAACTGTGGGCCGTCACCTTAATCAACCATTTGTGCATGAAATTTCCTCACGGAGCATGGCGTTGCTACTGTCCAAGGTGACCAAAGAGGTTTAAGGCTATATTATACCAACTCCATTCGCAAAGCTGAACCAAGAAATGTAAATGTCATCTTAATGGAAATCAACTATCATGTACAAGGAAACTACCCTGAGCAAGTGAAAGATGTCATGATGTCTGAAGCCTCTGAGGAAGAGGTGATCATGGAAGTTGCAGTCGTCCCTGAAAAGGGAAAGTTTGCTGAACAAGCAACTGATACTGATGAATTGGATCCCCGTATGGTAGATTACGAGTCTCAAACGGCTCCAGTAGAAGAGCTAGAAAACTTTGGAGTAGGACCCCCTGATCAAATAAAGTTTTTGCAGGTCGGCAAAGACTTGACACCTCTAGAAAAAGAGAAGATGAAAAGTTTCCTTAGAAGTAACTTAGGTGTCTTCGCTTGGAAACACAAGGGCATGGTGGGAATCGACCCTAAGGTCAGCTGCCACCACTTGAAAATTGACCCAAAGGCAATCCCAAACAGGTAGAAAAGGAAGGCCTTAAATTCGAAAAGGTAAGAGGCCCTGAAAGACGAAGTAAAGAAGTTGATTAATAATCACTTCATCCGGGAAACAACCTACCCAAAATGGGTATCCAATCCTGTATTGGTAAAAAATCATAACGACAAGTGGAGCGTGTTTGTGGATTTTTTGAACCTGAATCAGGCATGTTCAAAAGACAGTTTTCCACTACCCATAATCGACTAACTAGTTGATTCTACAGTCGGGCACGAATTATTAAGTTTTGTGGACGCTTATTCTGGCTATAATCAAATTTCGATGCTTCCAACGGATGAGGAGCACACTTCCTTCATCACAGACCTAGGCTTGTACTGTTACAAAGTGATGCCCTTCGGGTTGAAAAATGCCAGAGCGACTTATCAGAGGTTGGTAAATAAAATGTTTGCAGATCTCATCGGAAAAACAGTCGAAGTGTATGTAGACGACATGATTGTAAAAAGCCTAGAGGCGAGGGATCACATCCAGTACCTAGATGAGGTTTTCAAAATACTTCGGCAATATAGGATGCGATTGAACCCATCAAAGTGTGCATTCGGGGTAGCTTCTGGGAAATTCCTCGGCTACATGGTAAACCGAAAAGGTATCGAGGCTAATCCCGACAAAATCAAAGCCCTTATAGAAATGAGGTCACCCCAAAAGCCCAAGGAGTTGCAAAGCCTAACGGGTAGAGTAGCTGCTTTAAGCCGCTTCGTTTCGAAAGCCACAGATAAATGCTTTCCGTTCTTCAAAGTTCTAAAAAGTGGGAACAGATTTCAGTGGACTGAAGAGAGCGAAGTGGCCTTACAAGCTCTGAAGAAGCACTTGGGTCAAGCTCCTCTCCTTTCAAAACCCAAATTTGGAGAACCTTTGCTGTATACCTCGTGGTCACGATTGAAGCTTTCAGTTCAGTTCTGGTCAGAGAAGAAGCAGGACATTAGCTGCCAGTGTATTACATCGGCAAAGCACTTTTTGTCGTCGAAACGTGGTACCTTGACATGGAGAAGTTGGCTCTAGCACTTATCACAACCTGGCGGAATTTGAGGCCCTATTTCCAAGCACACACTATTAAAGTATTGACCAATTTCCCCTTAAGGCAGGTACTTCAGAAGCCTGATGCCTCTGGCAGGTTGTTGAAGTGGGCCGTCGAGCTCACAGAATTTGACATCATCTACAAAACTAGAACTACTGTTAAGGGACAAGCCCTAGCAGATTTTGTAGCAGAATTCACTCCTATTCCAGAGATGAGATGGAAGCTGTGGAACCTCCAACCTGGAACTTATATGTAGATGGCTTCTCCGGAGAGTCCGAATCCGGTACATAAGTGGTACTAATTAGCCCAGAAGGACACAAGCTGAACTGTGCCATAAGGTTAGGATTCAAAGCCACGAACAACATGGCTGAATATGAAGCCCTCTTAGTTGGCCTCCGCCTCGCCAAAGAGATGCAAGTCAAAAGGCTAACAATGCAGAGTGACTCTCAACTTGTTGTTAGCCAAGTCAGAGGTGAATTCACTGCCAAAGACAAAGGAATGACTGCTTACCTCAAAGTAGTTATGTGGCTTATACCTAGTTTTGACAGATTTGAGTTAACACACATCTTACGTAGCGAAAATATCATGTGGGTGCCCTTTCAAAATTGGCAAGCAGCAGGGATTCCGAATTTCTGGCTGTGATTCCAATAGAGCATCTTTCGAGGTCCTCCATTACAAAATCTGAGGAAGTAATGTGGATAGAAAAGTGCCCCATCATGGATGGACCCAATAATTTCCTTCCTAAAAAACCAAGCCCAACCCTCTGATAAAGAAGAAGCACAGAAACTCAGACGACGAGCCGCACACTTCATTATTCAGGATGAAGTGCTATACAAAAGAGGTTTCTCCATGTATCTTCTCCGTAGCACAGGTGGAGAAGAAGCAAATTATGTACTTCGAGAAGTACATGAAGGTGTATGTGGTAACCATTCGGGAGGCTAGGCTTTGGTACAAAAATTGTTAAGGCAAGAGTACTACTAGCCGACCTTGAAAAAGGACGCTAAGCAATTCGCGTAGAGGTGTGACAAATGCCAAAGGTTTGCAATTGTTCAAAGACAACCTTCACAGGAGCTTACCGTAGTATTAAGCTCGTGGCCCTTTGCCAAGTGGGGAATTGATCTCATTGGACCCATGCCAAAAAGAAGAGGTGGGGCATGCTTCGCAATTATCGCCATAGATTATTTCACCAAATGAATTGAAGTCGAACCTTTATCCAAAATCACTGAATCAAACAAGAAGAAGTTTCTATGGAAAAACATCATCTGTAGGTTCGGTATCCCCCACTCAATTGTCTCGGACAATGGACGACAATTCGACAACAAAAAAGTCAGAAATCTCTGCGAAGAATTGGGTATTAGAAAATATTTATCTTTACCCCATCACCCACAAGCAATGGTCAAGTAGAGGCTGTAAACAAAACTATTAAATACACACTTAAAAGGAAGCTAGACACTTCCAAAGGTGATTGGGTGGACGAACTACCACAGGTTTTATGGGCGATCCGAACCACCAGCCGAACGGTGACAGGCCAGACCCCATTTTCCATGGCCTATGGGGCGGAGGACATGACTCCCGTTGAAGAGGGACTCCCCTCTCCTCGCCAATTGCATTTCAATGAGATATCAAATGACGAATTGAGAAAATGTGAGCACGACTTCCTTGAAGAAAGGAGGGATGGAGCACAGGCCAAAGTGGACACCTATCGGAGAAAGATGGCGTGGTATAACAATTCGAAGGTGAAGAAGAAATCGTTTCGACTAGAAGACCTCGTCCTAAGAAGGGTTCTGTTGTCAACAAAAGAATCAGGTACAGGGACTCTTGGACCAAACTGGGAAGGTCCCTACCGTAACAGGAAAGAAGTCAGAGTTGGGACTTATAAAATCGAGGCCATGGATGGAAGCATACATCCTCATCCATGGAATGATGAGCATTTGAGGAAACATTACCAGTGAAGAATGTAACTCCCTTTTATGTATACTTAGTGATGAATAAAAGGTTACTTTAAAAAAAGTATCCTACAGAAGTCTACAAGCAAAACCTCACTAATTATAACGTCGGCACTTCGACTAAGAGGTAGCCCTAAGAGGACCCATCTAAATAGCGAAGTGAATAGAACGTTCCCTTATAAACAAGATTTGTAAAGGGGCCTTGACATGAGAATGCATCACAAACTCCATGTCTTGGGAAGAAATTTAAACTAGTTATAACGTTGACACATCGACTAGGAGGCAGTCCTAAGAGGACCCCTCTCCATAGCGAAGTGAATAGAACGTTCCCTTACAAACAAGATTTGTAAATGGGCCTCAACATGAGAATGCATCACAAATTCCATGTCTTGGAACAAATTCCATGTCTTGGAAAAAAACTTAAACTAGTTATAATGTCGAGACTTCGACTAGGAGACAGTCCTAAGAGGACCCCTCCTAATAGCAAGTGAATATAACGTACCCTTACAAATAAGATTGTAAAGAAGCCTCGGCATGAGAATATATCACAAACTCCATGTCTTGAGAAGAAATTTAAACTAGTTATAACGTTGGCACTTCGACTAGGAGGCAGTCCTAAGAGGACACCTCCTCATAGTGAAGTGAATAGAACGCTCCCTTACAAACAAGATTTGTAAAGGGGCCTCGATATCACAAACTCCTTGGCATGGGAAGAAACTTAAACTAATCATAACGTCGGGACTTCGAATAGGAGGCAGTCCTAAGAGGACCTCTTCCCATAACGAAGTGAATAGAACGTTCCCTAACAAACAAGATTAGTAAAGGGGCCTAGGCAGGAGAATGCATCACAAACTCCATGTCTTGGGAAGAAATTTAAACTAGTTATAGCGTCGGCAGTTTGACTATAAGACAGTTCTAAGAAGGACCCATCCTAATAGCGAAGTGAATAGAACGTACCCTTACAAACAAGATTTGTAAAGAGACATCGACATGAGAATGCATCACAAATTTCATGTCTTGGGAAGAAATTTAAACTAGTGATAACGTCGACACTTCGACTAGGAGGCAGTCGTAAGAGGACCCCTCCCAATAGCAAAGTGAATAAAACGTACCCTTACAAATAAGATTTGTAAAGGGGCCTCGGCATGAGAATGCATCACAAACTCCATGTCTTGGGAAGAAATTTAAACTAGTTATAACGTCGTCACTTCGACTTGGAGGCAATACTAAGAGGACCCCTCCCCATAGTGAAGTGAATAGAATGTTCCCTTACAAACAAGATTTTCAAAGGGGCCTCGACATGAGAATGCATCACAAACTCCATGGCTTGGGAAGAAACTCAAACTAATTATAACGTCGACACTTCGACTAGGAGACATTCCTAAGAGGATCCTTCCACAGAGCGAAGTGAATAGAATGTTCCCTTACAAATAAGATTTGTAAAGGGGTCTCGGCATGAAAATGCATCACAAACTCCATGTCTTGGGAAGAAACTTAAACTAGTTATAACATCGGTACTTCGACTAGGAGACAGTCATGAGAGGATCCCTCCCAATAGCGAAGTGAATAGAACGTTCCCTTACAAACAAGATTTGTAAAGGGGTCTCTGCATGGGAATGCATCACAAACTCTATGTCTTAGGAAGAAATTTAAACTAGTTATAATGTCAGCACTTCGACTAGAAGGCAGTCCTAAAAGGACTCCTCTCTATAGCGAAGTGAATAGAACGTTTCCTTACAAACAAGATTTGTAAAGGGGTCTCGGCATGAGAATACATCACAAACTTCATGACTTTGGAAGAAACTCAAACTAATTATAATGTCGGCACTTCGACTAGGAGACAGTCCTAAGAGGACCCCTCCCCATATTTAAGTGAATAAAATGTTTTCTTACAAATAAGATTTGTAAAGGGGCCTCGGCATGATAATGCATCACAAACTCTATGTTTTGGGAAGAAACTTAAACTAGTTATAACGTCGACACTTCGATTAGGAGGCAATCCTAAGAGGGCCCCTCCCAACAGCGAAATGAATAGAACGTACCCTTACAAACAAGATCTGTAAAGGTGTCTCGACATGAGAATGCATCACAAACTCCATATCTTGGGATGAAATTTAAATTAGTTATAACGTTGACACTTCGTCTAGGAGGCGGTCTTAAGATGACCCCTCCCCATAGTGAAGTGAATAGAACATTTTTTTACAAACAAGATTTGTAAAGGGATCTTGGCATGAGAATACAGCACAAACTTAGTGCCTTAGGAAGAAATTAAAACTAGCCACAACATCAACACAATATATATATAAAGGGACATCGGCATGGTTATTGGAACTAATGACTTCATCACTACAGACTCGCAAAGGTCGAGACACGTATAAGGAACTAAGGGATTACGAGTTAGGATCTTGCCACTTATCATGAACTTCAACATAAAGCTAAGTTAACATTTCTACAAGCGAAGTGGAAGGTGTCGTTGCAAAGAATTTGTAGACTTCGATTGACATCAAAGCAGGGATACCAAATACGTACAAAATAAACGATAACTTTCACATTTTCCAAAATCAAAGCATTTACTTTCACGTGGGGGCATACGTTATCAAAAGAATTCATTAAAATTTAGTACTTTGTTTGAACCGTATACAAAGTAAAATATTAAATTTATTAAAAGATAAGTCAAAGTCATATTTTCATTAATACAAAGAAGATTACAAAGAGTGGGCCCCAAGGCCAAATACAAGAGTCTATCTTTCTATTTATTCATTTGGGAGAGGAGGAGGTGTGAAGGGGACGATGGCGTTCAGGGGTTTAACATA
Organism: Osmanthus fragrans; assembly: GCA_019395295.1. Classification (NCBI taxonomy): domain Eukaryota; kingdom Viridiplantae; phylum Streptophyta; class Magnoliopsida; order Lamiales; family Oleaceae; genus Osmanthus; species Osmanthus fragrans. The sequence continues at coordinate 9,392,139 of CM033341.1, forward strand.
GTGAACTTCAACCACTTCCTCATCCAGACCTTCAGCAGAGTGGACTTCTTCAGCTAGAGTCTAGGGTTCAACTTCTTCTTCCAGAGATACCTGCCTCATCTCCGAAGTGTTAACAGCAGGAAGTTTTGCTTCCATCCATTCAATTAGGTCCCTGTAAGCGTAACCCCTCCAGTAGATGGCAAAGTTCTCATACACTTCGGTCAGGTGGAAGTTGCTAATAAAGCATCTCTCAGCTTCGCCTCCCAGCAGCCTTGGCCTCTTTCGTAGCCTCCTTCACCTCCTCAGTGAGGCTCGACACTTGAACAGCCCAAGCATTATTTTCAAGTTTTGCCTTCTCAAGGTCTACCTTGAGGACCGCATTTTCTTTATTAGACTTTTCCAAGGCCTCGGCTGTGATCCTTTGGGGAATTCTCCACTTTTCTAGTCATAGAGGCCGCTTCACCTTGACAAGTATGAACCTCCCTCTTCAAGTTCTCAATTTAAGTCTAGGCAGAAGACAGCTTCACGAAATCTTTAGAATGAAGTCTTTTCACCTCCTCGACTTCGTCCTTGGCCTTGCTGGCCTCCTCCTCTGCCTTTGCTACCTTGCCAGCAGTATCATTGTTTTTTCCTTGCAAGTTTTTAAAGAGGGTTTGCACTTCTATGACTGCCCCAAAGACCCTAGCAGCTTGTCCTACTAACACAGTGATGACGTCATTTTCATCAGCCTCCTCCATGAAGGTCTACCACCTCTCAGTCCAATACTTGTAAAAATTAGAAGTGGCAGTCTGGACATTAGTCGAAAGCATAGAAAGAATTTTCGAAGCCAATTCATCCTCCATCTGAGTGGGGAGCAACCTGGTCTTAGCAAACCCTGGAGCAGAGGCAGCACTGGCAGTCCTTGGTTTCTTTTTGGGAATGGGCCTCGATGACTCCGCAGGCCTTTTCTGTCCAATCGGAGCTGCAGAAAGTGAAGCCCCCAGTAACTTCTCCCCTACTGGGACTTCGGAGCAAGGGGGTGGAATATCGGAAGAACCTCCAGCCCAACCAGGTCGGGGTAGTCTGAATTTCTTCTTGGGCTCCTCCTTCATCTCCTTTTTACCCTTGTCTACTGAAGGGGGGATGACCTCTTGAGAAACAGCCTCCTTGCTGACCATCTCATGGGTCTCCTTCACTTTCTTCGTACCAGCAGAAGTGCCCTTCAAACCTTTCCTCCCAGCAATGGAGGTGGCAGCAAGAATCATGACCATATCAGGAATGGGATGCCTCATTTTCTCGAAGTTCTCTGTGCAAACAAAGGAAACCATGTCAGTGTTCAAACAATTACAGAAATAACGTGGTAGGTCGATAAACGAAATAGGGATTACCTCTTTTGGCCATTAGTTGGAAGTCTTCGAAAAATCGCCGAATGACGATGAGCCTTTCGTACTCCATTGATGAAGCAGGGCGTAGGTAAATATCCTTGATAAGGTCGATCTCCTTTGGAGTCAGCTCGAAGCGTTCAACCACATCTGTAAAAATGTTTCAAACTGTTAGAATCAGGCACTCAAGATATACTAGCTTGGGACAAAACAAACAAAATACACTCAAGATGTTTGGCACTCACTAGCTTCGAAGTATGAAGTGGGAACTCTGACGTGGGGAACTGTATCACCCTCCACCTCTTGCCACATCTCCCTCACCCAAAATCAAGATTCTTTCCACCCTTTGATGGATGAGGAAGTTCGATAACAAAAGGAGAGTGCAACCCCTATAGACATAGGGAATACCAACCCCGGGAATCCCTCTTTTCTAAAGAACGAGGTTGGAAGAGAGTCTAGAATATGTGAAGAGGCAGGTCCTCACCCAGTGAAGTTTTCTTCCAGAGGAAGTAAGACCCCACAAGTTAGGCCCATGTGTTAGGGATGAGCTAGGTAGGAGCAAGTCCGTATAGCCTAAAGACCGCCCAGAAAAAAGGATGAAGAGGTAGAGAAGTCCGGCTTTAAAGAGATGCTCACTGATGGCTACGCAACCCGACCTGGGATAACAAGCTCGTTCTTCTGGGGACAGGGTAAAAAGCTCTATGTCATAGGGGATACATAATTTCTCCCTAACTTGAACTAGGTGAGTAGGATTGAGGTTTGATTTAATTTTGGAAGCCCCCCCATTAACTGTTTGAACTGGTCCCCTGGGCAAGTAAAACGGTTTGTTTGGCCATAATCAGATCCCTAAGTTCTGAGTCCTAATCATGTTTACACCCCACTTTTTTGCAATCTCCACAACGTCTACCCTACCAGAGGTTGATGTCATATATCAAAAGAAAATGAAGAAAATTAAACCATTTACTTGAATACTTACAAAGAAGAAAACTACTGGTGAAGAATGGTCGGAGCAATGCTGAAGAATGAGAATGAGAATGAAGAAAGGAAGATGCAAAAGGACTCAAATGCACTGATCCCATGAGAAATAAGAAGTAAAAGATTTTCCTGCCTTCGTTCCGCCTTTTATAGGCATAAGGACGAACCTCCACTGTTGGATGTTGGTATAAGTCATCCAACTGTTCAAATAATGGGTTTGATCCAAACTGTCTGCTACTTCAGACGCTTGAACTTCTACGGCTCTGATGGTTTTGTGCTTCACATGAGCTTCAATGCGCAGACGAAACTATTGGTGTGCCAGGCAACACTCATCATTGCACATTAATGGCAAAGACAGTTGCGTGTATTGAGAATTTCACCGCTGCAGCAATCATTTAGATGCGTGCACAAGGACGGCTAATCGTTATAACATACATCGAACCTATTTGTATTCATTGCCAGAAGCCTCTTGCATTCAGCCGATGTCTGACCTCTCACCCTAATTTCCACAATTTCAGTACGATTCATTTCGGTTCATGGAGGCTTCGGTCGTGATACTTCTGCCATAGCAAGGGAAGTAATGCAGAGCCTCCAACCTAAAACCTCATCCGTCCCATTTGAAATATGGACCGTGCCTGGGATGACCTCGTGGTTGAGAAACTCGCTGGTCAAAACAGAAATGTCTTCTAGACCTCACCTTCACCATTAATCGACTTAACTTCCCATCATTCCTTTTTACTTCAAAGTCCATGCATTTACATAAATGACAATACATAGACTTGTGGGACTATTGTTATCCCATTAAAATGAGATAGTTGTTCGATGGACATGTGGAGGCCCCATAAGAAGACACTTGGAAAAAGATAGTAAGAAGGGTCCAAAATTTGCCTTGTCCGAAGTCTCTCGCCAGAAGGACGTCGTCAACTGAAGCATGATGTCTTGCCGAAGTTATTCTGCTAAGGCCGAAGCACTTTTACTATTCCAGCCAAAGCCCCCTCAACTGCCTGACGCATTTCCAAGCCGAAGTCCTTTCAATGGCTTAGAACCTCTCCAGCTGAAGTCGCCGGAAGAAACAAATCTAAAGAATATCTTTGAGAAGTGATTGATGTGACGACTCACTTTAAACCACCTTACTTGATGTCAGTCTAGGAGAATAGGGTGGCGGGGCACTCATCATTGTAGTTAATGTTATGAATGAGTGATGTGACATTTAACTCGATAGGATGAAGCCACGTGGATTTGATCCGACGATAGACAGTTCGGCCATTTTGGTTATAAATAGCAATTCTTGTGATTTTGTTAAAGATGCTTAACTTGATATTGAAGGAGGCAAAAACTGGAACTCTTTACAAAGGAACCTTTACAAAATCCACATTTTGAGTTAGATATTGCTTCAATATTACAACATTATTTAAGAAAGAACCGATATCATCTATAAGCAGTTATTTACACACACGATAATCATCCGTTGGTATTCCAACTCGTCTTTTTATACTCAGATTTCGATCATCAACTCCAGTCAACTCGTCGAAACTCACACGTGTCACGAGTCCGATACTGACATCTATTGACAATATTTTTTGGGGTCAACAATTAGTATTCATAATTATACTACAACTATCTACATTTATAATTTATTATCATATTTATTAGTATTGTTGTTATATTTATTCATATAAATTTTAAATTTTATTATATAGAAGTTAATATAATATTATTTTTTATTTTGTGGTGTTGAAATATAAAAGACAAATTTTATTCCAATATTTTTAATTCTACAAATGAATATTAGGATATTGTTAGGCAATTTGTTGTCAAACAACTTTTCCGGACTATGATTTTAACTCGATTTGGATTTCAGCTGGTCTAAACCAAATGACTAAATGATATATCGACTTTGCAAATGGGACGATTCAACTCCAATTTGTTCGGACCACTCAAAGCAATCTAATTTAGTAGAGTTGCTCGTGGCTCGACCTACTTGCTTGGACGGCTAAATTATGCTACCCACTTGAGCAGCCCATTATTTAGTGTTGGACATTTATCTTGTTCGGCCACTATTTTAACATAACCTAACTTACCCTATTTGGTTAACCCATTTGATTATAATGGTCCAGTCTCTTCTTGCCTCCAACGTGTGTTCGCAGTTGTCTTTCTTCTTCTTCTCCACTACTCTGCCCATTCTCGGTTAGCTCACTTCTACTACCTTTGTGATTAATTCTTGTGTGATATTGGCTTTGTTTTTCTGGCCTCTTTGTGAGTAACAAAAGCAACCGTAAGTGGTGAGAATTGAATTGAAAATTTAGGTTGTAGCTCGTTGTGGTATCGATTGGTGGTTGAACTAAACTCGGTAAAGCCTTAATGGTTGGAGATTTACCCTCTACATTTGGTATCAGAGCGAGATGGAAGAAAATTTGACGAAAATCTGGCCAAAATTGCGAAGGAGGCGTGATTTTTGCTTCTCATCCAAATTTGAAATCCTTCGATTACGGCCTAACCAGACCTCCATCGAATGAACGGAGGCCAGACCCATAACCATCAGGTGGAGGTGCCTCTAGTGGTGAGACACGTGGCAGTGCTAGTTGGTGGCGGCGCGTGGTGATTCCAACGGCAGTGCGTGGCTAGGAATTCCGATGAGCTTTCTTTGGGCAATTTGTTTATTTTAATCTGCTGAACGCATTGATATTGTTTGTTTTGTGCTTCAGGTTATGCATGAAAAATTGGATGATTTTGCCCCTGGGTATCAATTTGCTTTCGTGGTCGATTGCATTGGTAGATCTGCTGAATCTTTAGAGCGAATAGTGGTGGCCCTAAAGCCAGAGATTCACACCTCTCACAATTTACGGACCCAGATAGGTCCGCTCTGGTAATTTGGCTTATCTTGTTATATTTCAGCATTAGCGCGTCATCGTGTGGGATGACAATATGATTGTGGTTATCGTGAAGGTGTAACATTGTCTGTGCTAGAAATTAGGATTACTTGCTCTTAATTGTTACGATTGAGTATTTATTTTGATAAATTAGCTTATTATTCTTCGTGATATAATTGTCGTTATTGTGAGTGAAATCTCCTATTGATTGGACATACCTATTTGTTGCATCATTAATTCTGTTGCGTCGTTAATTTCGTTAGAATATTTAGACCTTACCGGTCGATCATTCCCTTGACCTAAGATCGCGAGTCTTAAGAAACTCTGAAAATCTAGAATAGAGTATATTGTCTTTGATCCTAGAACTACTTTGTGTGGTTTTGACTATGAATTTGTGTTTTTTGATTGATTCATAAAAATGAAAAATCACAACTTTGATTTGGGGATTTTAACGAAAAATGTGATTTTTCAATCTGACAACAAAAAATGAGGGGTATTTTGATCTAACAAAAGGTTTCAAAAGTCATTGAAGGCAACTTTCCTGCTTATTTTTCAAAAGAACAAAAAAAAGAAGTCAATGAGCTTGCTTATCCCTCAATTATTTTACACTTGTCTAACGCTGTTTTAAGAAAGGTGGGTAAACAAAAAACTACCAAAGAACTTTGAAAAAAATTAGAAGATTTGTATTTGCTCAAATCCACCCCGAACAAGCTTTACTTACTTGAGCGTTTTTTCAACATTAAGATGGACCCTTCAAAGGACTTTGACGACGATTTAGACGTTTTTAGCAAACTAGTTCAAAATATTGTTAATTGTGAAGAGACAGTTTCTGAAACCTACAATGCTATAATTTTGGTTAACTCTATGTCTGACACGTATAAGGAAGTTAAAATACTATCAAGTATGTTATGGACACTTTGATGCCTGAAATTGTCATTGACTCACTTAGAGATAAGGAGATAAAAATTAGAGCTGAAAATGATAAGAAAAGCGGTGAGATTCACATGATGCGAGATACGAATTTAGGCAAAACAACCATGATGGATACCAAAGTAGTGGCGAGTCAAGTGGTAATGGATGAAAAAGAAGGGCAATAGTTGGTCTAAATCAAAGTCTAGAACCAGGGTTAAGAAATGCTATGGTTGTGGGAACACGGGGCATTTCATTAAGGATTGTCGTAAATATAAGGGTAAACAAAATGTTGAAGAGAGATCTGAGGTAAATGTGTTGTCTTCTACTTTCGATGTTGACGACAGTGAAGTTTATATGATTACAAGTCCTGTTGCTTATACTATTGAATTGAATCTAACTGCTAATTCTCGTATGCATGAGTGGATACTTGATTCTGGTACATCTTTTCACGTGACATCTGAAAAATGATTGGTTTGAAAATTTGCATGAATCTAATGAGAGACATGTTGTGCTATGTGACAATTTTGCTTACAATATTCCTGGATTGGTGATTTTAGTATAATGTTTGACATTGGCTTCGTGTACACCTTAAAAGATGTTAGATATATTCCTGGACTGTCTAGGAATTTAATTTCAGTAGGAAGACTTGAAAATGATGACTTCACCGATAAAACTGGAAATGGAACATTAAAAATAATTAAGGGTGCATTACTCTCCATTAAGAGAACTAAGAAAAACGACATTTATATCATTACTGGAAAAGTGATTAGAGGTTTAAAACTACTCTATCTCTTCTGCCAAGGTCGATCACACACATACATGGCATAATAGGCTTGCACACGTAGACATTAAGAGACTTGCTTTTTAATGAAAGAAGTGCATTAGGTAATGATTATGTGACTGGTTTTTCATTATGTGATCACTGTATGCTTGGTAAGCATCATAGAACTTCTTTCTTCACAAATGTTCATAAAGCTAAAGGCATGCTTGAATATGTGCATTCAGATTTGTGGGGTTCTACTAGTAATCCCACCTCGGATGAAAATAGGCATTTCTTGTCTATTATTGATGATTACAAGGGAAATGTGTGAGTTTATCTCATAAAGGATAAATCTGACACTTTCCATAACTTTAATAACTGGAAAAGTCAAGTAGAGAACCAAACTGACAAAATGATTAAGTTCTTAAGAACAGATAATGACCTGTAGTTTTGTAACACTGGATTTGACAGTATGTGCAAATAAAATATAATAACAAGACATAAGATTTTTCCTTACACTTCCCAGTAAAATGCGGTAGCGGAAACAATGAATAGAACTATACTTAATAAAGTGCGTTGCATGATGTTAAGTTCTGGTGTCTCAAAGTCGTTTTGGGGTGAATCTATTACGACTGCTTATTATTTGATTAATTTGACTCCATCTGTTACATTGAATGGTGATACTCCTAATGAAAAGTGGTCTAGTAAACTAAGTGATTATTCTGTGCTTAGAACTTTTGATTATGCTGCATTTTCTCATCAGGGTAAGGGAAAGTTTGAACCGAAAGTTAGAAAGTGTGTCTTTCTAGAGTAACCTAAGAGTGTTAAGAGTTATAGGCTATGTGATAGAAGCCAAAAGGGGGTTAAGATAATTGTGAGTAGAGATGTCAAGTTTAACGAGGATGAAATGCTCTATCTTAAAAGTGAACCTGAACTTGTGAGCGATACAAAACAATGTGAACAAATAGATCGGTTTAAGGTGGAGTTAGGAAAACTTAGCACATATGTTGATGAGATCCCAGGTAGGAAAATCCCATGGAATTCGCAGAATTAGTTTGAAAACGCCGGAAAAACTCAAATTTAGGTTGTAGACGGTAGGATTTCGACCCGAGCTTCACGAGCCAAGAACCTAACGTATATTAAACCTTAGACCCGTTGATATGCGAAAACAAGAATCTTGATTTGCGAACGCCACGAAGGGTGCCTAATCCTTTGATAAGTTTTAAGGGTTGAATGTCACAAATATAACAATATATTTGATAAGTTCGAAAAATATTTATTCAAGAACAACAAAGAGAAAATCTCAATTTCATAATGTCAAAACTTGTTCATACAATGAGAATAAAATTTCTATTTATACTAAACCTAGGAAATATGGAAATAACGAAATTTAAGAGTCCTAAAATATAAAAAGTTTCCCAAAGAAAAGAATTCTAGCCAAAATAAAATACTTCATGAAAAATGAATGTTTTTTCCGATTATGACTTATGTCAGATCATATCATATGTCCATACTACTCCCGATGAGGTAGAAACTCGAATTCAGGAACCTGAGGTGGAGAATAAAGATGAATAGTGATAGAGGAGCATCTTGAGGAAGAAAATTTCTTAATAGACTACAATCTAGTCAGAGATAGAGAGAGAAGACAAATGAGAAAGCCTAGGAGATTCGAATATGAATCTGAGTTAGCCTTTGCTCACGCTAGTTATGAGGAGCTAGTTGATAGAGAGCCAAAAACTTTTGAGGAGGCGATGAAGAACAAACAATCTGAAAAGTGGCTAAGGCAATGAGAGAGGATATGAGTTCCTTAGAGAAGAATCAAACTTGAGAGCTAGTACCTAGACCTAAGAATAAATCTACCATCGATTGTAAGTTGGACTTTAAGGTTAAAGAGAGTACTAGTGCTTCTGAACCATTAATGTTTAAAGTTGGGTTAGTGGCTAAGGGTTACACACAAAAGAAGAGTATTGATTATAATGAGATTTTCTTACCAGTTGTTAAGTACACTACTATTAAGGTCATGCTTGCATTGGTTGCACATTTTGACTGGGAACTTGAACAACTTGATGTAAAAACTACATTTTTACATGGTGATCTAGATGATCAAATATTTATGAATCAACCAAAATGTTTTAAAAAAAAATTGAAACTTGAGCATGTGTGTTTCCCTAAAAAGTCTTTATATGCTTAAAACAGTCGCCTAGATAGTGGTATAAAAGATTTGATGCTTTTGTACTCACTATAGGGTTTCAAAGAAGTAAATTTGATCATTGTCTGTACTTTCAACATAACGATGCTAATAAAAAATATTTGTTTTTATTGCTTTATGTGGAAGATATGCTCTTGATTCGTTCATCACCTAAGTGAATAAACAACATAAAACAAAGTTGAGTGGTGAATTTGACATGAAAGACCTAGGTAAAGCTAAGAGAATCTTAGGCACGGAAATTGAAAGAGAGATCAAATTTTGCATTGTTTTTGCATCAGTCTTCTTATATCTCAAAGGTGTCGAAAAAATTTGGTATGTATGATTGCAAACATGTTACATTACCTTTAGATAATCATTTTGTGTTATCTAAAAATCAGGCTCCATGTAATGAATATGAAGTAGAATACATGAGTAGGATTCCATATTCTAATGTGATTAGTTCTATTATATATTTGATGGTTTGCACTAGACCGGGTTTAATGTTTGCTATTAGTACTCTTAGTAGATATATGTCTAATCCGGGTCCCGAGCATTGGGAAGCCTTAAAGTGCATGTTAAGGTATTTGAAGGGTACCAGTGATGTAGATTTAAATTTTGGTGCTAGTAAAGGAGTGAAATTGATAGGGCTATGCGGGGGATATGGATGGTAAAAAAATGACTTTTGCTTATGTGTTTACTTTATCTAACTCTCGTGTTAGTTGAAAATTACAATTACAATATATCGTTGCACTATCCATGATAGAGTCAAAATATACATCGTTGCCCGATCTCCTCTCGTCTCCAACGTATGTTTGTTGTTGTATTTCTTCTTCTTCTCCACTGCTCTATCCATAGGAATGACAATGAGCCTAGTCGGCTCGGCCCATCTACCATTGAGCTCATTCAAGCACGAGCCGAGCTCTGCTCGACCCAAGAACTTGTGAACTCATGAGCCGAGTCGAGCCCACGAGTTTTTTTTAATAATATTTTTCAGGTTTTTTATCAAAATTTTACAAAATTTTGACGAGCCGCTCACAAGCACGGCCCATGAGCGACTAGCGAGCTCGATGAGCCGAGTCAAATTCGGCTCGTTGGGCAAAACTCGGGCTCGACTCGGACTCGGGCTTGTCAAATCGGCCCACGAGCCAGATTTTGACGAGCCGAGCTGACAAGCCACGAGCCGGCTCGGCCTAATTGCCACCACTATCTGTCCATTCTCGATTGGCTCACTTCTACTACCTTTGTGGCTAATTCTTGTGTGATATTGACTTTCCTTTTGTGGTCTCTTTGTGGGTAGCAAAAGTAATCGTAAGTAGTGAGAATTGAATTGGAGATTTAAGTTGTAGCTCGTTGTGGTGTCGATTGGTGGTTGAACTAAGCCCGGTAAAGCCTTGGTGGTTGGAGATTTACACTCTACAGATATTTATATACCTGAAAATTGTACTCTAATTCATATACTCTCGTATCTATATGAATATATTTTTTTTATTGTATTTTAGTTGAGAAGAAGATCATATTTGACTTCTTGAATTTAAAAATAAAAATAAAAATTTCGTAAACTGGCTTGGCTCGGTGAAGCTCAAGCCGAAGGACGGAGTCAAGCCTCCAAATATCAGCCGGACTTTGGTTCGGCTCGGCTTGGGCTAAAAAAACCTGAGCTTTATTTTGACCGCATCGGATACGAACGCGCAAGAGTGGCGAGCTTCGACTCGTGAGCTCACTCGGTCCGACTAGTTGACACCTCTATCTAGAGTTGGAGATAACAATGTAAAAGTTCAAAAACTACATCCCATATAGCCATATTTAAATGACCTATTTTGTGGATTATTTCAATTTCTATTTTTAAGTGGGAGTAAATCTTCTAAGGAGATCAGTATGGCTAAATATTTAAGCAAATTAACATGTTTAATCGTTCAAGAAAATATTTAAATAAATAGAGCTAGCATTCTCTAAAATCTTAAGATTTTAAATTAAAAAGTTAGCACATTCTTTGTTTCAATGCAAGAGTCGACCCCTTGTTTAGTGTTTTTATTTATTTGATTATGATAATTTGTTAGTAGGGTTTTAAATTTAATTTGTTCTCAAAGTAGGGATTAGCATGCAATTTTCAATATGTTTTAGTATCTAGAATTTTAACATTACTGCCGCACAATATGTTTCATTTGGTTGTATTTTAGTTGAAAAATAAAATATTGAATTTTCCCAACTTCTCAAAAATGATATTTGATATTTCAAATTAACGAGTTCAAATTTCGTGTACTTGTCCACGAAGTAATGAGTATTTGATTCCTACTTTGAAATAAAAACTAGAGGGACTATTTTCACGAGTTCAAATTTCGTGTACTTGTCCATGAAGTAACGAGTATTTGATTCCTACTTTGAAATAAAAACTAGAAGGACTATTTTCACGAGTTCAAATTTCGCGTACTTGTCCACGAATTAACGAGTATTTGATTCCTATTTTGAAATAAAAACTAGAAGGACTATTTTGTCTTGATATTCTTTTGAAATCATTGAGATTTTGATTGGACGTTGGTCCATGTTTTAACATTTCTGCCTACTTCTGGTGGGGATGAGAGAAAGAGAGAGAGACCCCACATAAAATGCCCATACCGACACACACAAGTAGTGATGGTTTTTTTTTTTTGGATACGCCCAATTACTGACGTTCCCATCTATTGCAGATTATACCTTCAAAGGTACATGATGAAAGACTGTTTGTACACTTGCACTTATCCAAGAGTCAAATTCATATTTCAAGATTCGAACTCTTAACGCGACAACTTTAAGTAAAGTTGAATTTCTCTATTTTCCTTTTTTACCACTTAGAATTCTTACTTGTCGCTAAAAGCAGTTTTACAATTTTCTTTAACATTTCCACCAAAATAGAATATGAATTCCATCCGGTAAGAAAAATCTATCGACGTAAAGAAATCTAGTGAGATTGTGTTCTGAATAATTTAGTTTGCTGATTGTACCGTATGTTGAACATCCATTATTCTTTTGAAATTGTTTCTAAAGGCATTTTTATTAATTATTGATAAAATTTAGGAAATCATATTTTCTGAAGACAATCAATATTATACAAGTGCATGTATCAAATACACAACTTCGCTATAGATATTGATCTAGGTTATAGAAATAGCTAAGCATTACTTTTGTCAAAATTTCAATTTCACATTGACACCAAACATGGTGTCATTATATTAAACAACATGACGTATAAGTTTAAATTGTTAGAAAGATGTACACGTATTTTTAACTTTCAACATGCGCGATAATATTTACTGTTATCCCATTAAAATAGGATCATTATTTGAAGGACACGTGGAGGTCCCATGAGAAGACACTCAGCAATGAACAGTAAGAGAGACCCAATATTCGCTTGTTCGAAGTCCCTCCCCGAAGAAGGACGTTGCCAGCAGAAGAGTGGTGTCCTGCTAAAGTTATCCTTCCATTGACGAGGCATTTTTGATAGCCAAGTCGAAGTCCTTCCAATTGCTTAGTACTTTTCCAGCCGAAGTCATCAGAGACAACGAACTTGGCTAGTTCGAAATCCTTCCAATCGCTTAGTACTTCTCTAGCCAAAGTCACCAGAGGCAACGAACTTGGCTAGTCCGAAGTCCTTCCAATCGCTTAGTACTTCTCCAGCTGAAATCATCAGAGGGAACAAATCTGGAGAATATCTTCGAAAGTGATTGATGTGACAAGTCACTTTAAACCACCTTACTTAATGTCAGTTTAGAGGAAGAGGGTGGCAGGACACTCATTACTATAGTTAATGTTATGAATGAGTGATGTGATATTTAACTCAATAGGATGAGGACACGTGGATTCAATCCGACGGTAGGCAGTTCGGCCATTTGGCTATAAATAGCACTTCTTGTGATGGTAATAAGGATGCTAAATTCGAGATAAGAGAAGATATAAACTTGAGTTCTTACAAAAGATATTATTGTGAAAACATTTTGTTCTTATAATTATTATAACTTTGCAATATTATAATGGATAAAACGTAAAACTAGTTACAAATCTTTATTCATATGACACGATAATCATCCGTTGGTATTCCGACTCGTCCGTTCATACATAATTTTCGATCATCAGTTCCGGTCAACTTGCCGGAAACCATGTGTCACGAGTCCGATACTGACATCTGTTGACAACATTTTTTTGGGTCAACACTTACAATTTTTATCGAACATTTCATGTGTACAAAACTTTCAAAATTAGGTTACGCAAACGGACTTGAGTCTATAAACTTTGCCCGCATATAATAGATTAATAAATATTATATCGAATTAGGTATCTAAAGGCCTTACCTGTGAAAGAGGCAGCTGATTAAATTACTTAAATGTAGTTTTCAACAATTATTTAAATAGTTATTATTTATAGTAATAATAAATACCTTGGCATAAAGTAAACCCTAATTGGATTGATGGATTATTATATAAATTGATGAAATGGTGGATATATTAAAGGCCGGTTCTAAATTAGATCATCCTGAGAAAGCAACTCCGGTGGAATCTGCCGACGGAAGAAGACAAAAGACGATATCTAGCCCAAAATCATAAACCCTATCACGTGAAAAAAAAAATGGAAGAAGAAGAAGAAAGAAAAAAATTAAGAAAAGATTTCTCATGTTTCTTCGGCATGGGTTTTACACAAAAGGAAACAAAAGTAGAAGTGAAAGATGAATATAATTCGATAAGTGCTTGTTTGAGAGGTGTTTAAATTATAATATTTTGGTCAAGTATATTTTTTATCCATACATTTTGTAGAATTTATAATTTTTGTCTACTTTTTATGGGACTAATTGCTTAAATTATAATATAAACAATCCTAAACAAGCATAATTCTCAATAAATCTAAATTGGAGTATATAAATTTATCATCACTTTAATACTTGTACTAAATGCATATATATTGAGATTAATGTCATTAGATATATTATAATTTTAAGTTGGTTGGCCGATTCTATTGCAAGAGTGATGCTTGGTGTACAGTGAATTTTTTCAAAGGACGGCTACAGGTAAGACACATGATGGGACCTGCACATTTTTTTTAATACAAGTGGGGCCTGCCCTCTTGTGAGTGGCCTGTAAAGCCCCTGTGAAAATAGTCCCTGTACATGGGGAATTATTCCTATTGCAACTATCTTCTTTTACCTTGTAATAGATAAATAAGGGTTCATTATTTTTAAAACTAATTTTTAAATAAAGTCATATTGGATGAACTTCTTTTTTTAAAAACTCTTCTAATTAGAAGAAAGGCCTTCATAAAATTAGTCTAAGGGATTAAAAAATATAGCTTTTGTATTTCAAAAGTACCTTTTGACTTTTCAAAAGCTATTACTAAAGAGCCCTAAATATAGAATTCATAAGCTCATGTCTGGAAACCTAATAAATCTCACATGTTTCTATGCCATTGCTTGATAAGAATTAAAATCAAATTTTTAGTAAATTTTTATAAAACTTGATGAAATGTGTGGTTGAAAAATTAGAGATCTCACGAAATATGTTGTTAAAAATAATTGTTGACTTTTACTAATATTAAAATTTAGATTTTAATTTTCATCAAGTAGATGCTATCTATTTTAATGATTAACTTCATCGTCCATTCATTATCACTTTATCTTCGAACTTTCAATGTTTTCTTCTGCATGTGATAGTCTAGTACAAAATAATACTCTTGAAATAATAGTCCACCCTATTATTGTGAAACAAAAGTAAACACTGTTAACAAAGCCAAGGCATCCTGGTTGTACAAGAATCTTTGTTTTCGTTATCTAACTAAATTTAACCTTATTACTCTCCTCTCCACATTTTAACTTGTGCTTATCTTACAATTCTGTGCACAAAGGTTGGCAGCGATTCAAGATTTCGAAAAACAATTCGAAAGAAACAATCATTTTAAAGTATGGATTCTTCTTGTGGCAAAGACGCGTTAAAAGTAGAAGAGGAGAGTCCATCTTTCAATATCGATGCAAAGGAAGAAGCTGAATCCTCCAAGGACTTGAACGGTACTGAAGAAGGAATACAAGAATTTCTAGCTAATAAAGAAAAGCGCTATATTGGTGTCAGAAAACGGCCTTGGGGAAAGTATGCAGCAGAGATAAGGGATTCCACCAGGAACGGAATAAGGGTTTGGCTTGGGACTTTTAACAGTGCAGAAGAAGCTGGTCTGGTTTATGATCAAGCTTCATTCGCAATGCGCGGGGCTTCAGCTGTCCTTAATTTTCCTTTAGAGAAAGTAAAGGAATCCCTTAAAAACATGAATTACGAGTGCAAAGATGGTTCATCACCAGCTGAAGCCATAAAAGAGATTCACAGGGCTCGGAGTTCTTTGTATGGCAAAGGAAAAAAGAAACAAATTAGTGAAGATGTTTTGGTGCTTGAGGACTTGGGATCTGATCTATTAGATGAATTATTATCTCAGAGTTGATTTTTAGGTAAACACAAACATCATTTTCTGCATCCGTGAATCAATTTCTCATCTCCTTTCTGGTTTCTTACTTGAACCCTAGATCTCAGCCTCTTTCCCCTTTCCCCTTTTATCTTCCCTTTTGCTTAAATCATTCATCAATTTTAAATCCATTCCAATTAAAGCTTACTTTCACTTAATGTCTTGGAACTCCAAGTTAATTAGTGCTTTGAATTTGAAATATGAAGACATGTTTCAATTGATTTCTGTTTCTGGATTTTTAATTTTGATAAGTTCCATGTTCCTGAGAACTGAGAAGACCAGATAAACTTCAATCTATTCAAATTGAATAAAAAAAAATTTAAGAAGTTTTTGTTGGCTAACAATTTTATGAAACGGAAAAATGTGAAATAATCTCACATTCTCATCATCTGCATAATAATTTGTCATACTTTTTTATCTCCTTTGGAAAGTTATTACTGTAGAATTACACCTTTCTGTGGATGCACTTATCACCATTCCATGCCTAAAACACAAAAAAGTAATTTCATTCATTCTTTATGAGAGGAATTGAAGATTATTATGTTCTTGAATATGATTGTTCTTGAAATTCTGGCTGATAGAATTCTTTATTTAGTGCCCATAAAGAACTAGCTTATTAATTGGATTTTTCCTCTGATTCCCAGCTAGTTTATCAGAGTGAAATGTGCATATAGGCCTCTTTTGATCGGTAAAATAACATTCTTTTGTTGCTCTATTATAATGGTTAGGCTTCAGCCTTGTTGTTTTGATCTTGAGGATATGTTTTTGATTTGAGTATCAGAAGGTGTTTCTGATGTTCGCATGATTTGTGATTGTTCTGATAAATGATTGGAATGGTTCATTATAGTATATGTATACTAGGAACTTAATTCAATGAAGGCTGAAGTGAGTTGAACTGCATATATATATATATATATATATATATATATATAACATCTTTATATTCATCATGCTAAGTGTTTCTAGCTCAGACACTAAGTTATCAACTTTTCCCACATTGAAAATTGTTACATCCACATGTTTGTGGCAAAAACTCATAATTTGTTTAATTTCAAACTTTAATAAACTATACTTATGCCACGAAATATAATCAATAGATATAATTACCTATAGTTTTATTACATTAATTGTTTGCTCATACAATAGCAGCTGGTAAGCTAATTTCAAGACATCTTCAGTATTGATAAACATCAATTCAACAAAGCATTTATGTACTTAATAATTTTCAACTTTCGCGCGTACAATCTAGGCTAGCAATCTTATATTTCCATTAGCTATTTTCATTCACAACTATGCTGTTCTCTCGTCTCCTGGAGTCTAATTCTGTCATGTTCTTTTGAAGATTTGGCATGCCATCTCCCCCGAAGGTCTCATAGCTTTGGTGCTTCCTTATATGAGGTCGATTTGTGGGTCTACAGAAAAGCTTCATGTTGTTTCTCTGTGTAACATATTAGGGTTACTCCTTTGTTGGTATTGTGGTTATCCTAAGGACTCCTCCACTGATCCCCATTAAGTAAAAAAGGGGGAAAGAGAAAAAGGAAGACGAAGAAGTTCTGATATGTATGTACAAAAATGAGTTTTCGCTCTCCTTCTCCACTACTTTAAAGGTTATTTCGTTCTTACTTGTTAATTATTTATTATGCTATAAGCACTATAAGTATATTGTGTTCTGAAAGTGCACATTTTTTGTTTTTCTGATTGTGATATAAAATGTAAATTAAATCATCATACTTCTCGTTTAAACTAAATAGAATGATATTACAAATGGTATTATTACATGATTTCACGAAGTGAGTTCCAGGGGGAAGTAACGTATGTAAGCATTTTCTCCATTAATCCAGCATAATGTCTCGTTATAAATAACATCTAGTGTTTTCATCGAAACATTGGAAACTATCTTTACAGTGATTTTTGCCTTCTCTAAAATCTCCAGCTTCTCTTTGCAGTTTAATTTCTTGTGCATATGTGTTTCTTTACAATTTAGCCTGCTATACTGACCCAAGCATTATTTGTTGAATTTGTCTATTTTGAAATGGATTAATGTTTGATGCGCTGCAGCACCTGTATAGTTTTTTTTTTCTTTCTTTTTTTTTTGCCAACTCCTGGTGAAATATTGCCCATTGGATCCTTGTAAACCAATTAGGTAAAATACCTAGTACACGTAGTGCGGTTGTTTTGAAAATGGATAAAGCTACTCAAACAGGTGAAAATGATAGGATTTGAAAATAGGTGTTATGTGTCAGCACCTGTCTGGTCCTTCTTCTTCTTTTTTCTTTTTAAAAAACTAGCCAATCAGTGTTTGACACGTGTCCCTTATTTTTAAACCCTGTCTCCAACCCTATTTGTGTAGCAAAGTCCAAAATTACATCTATCTTAACCCGATTTTCAATGTGAAATAGTCATGTACATATAATCATATACTTTACCAAGTACAATTAGTAATTATTGTCTAAATTTTAGTAGGTTAAATACTTAATTGAAATATCTCTAATCTCATAATTTTAGTAGTGATTAAATACCTGCTAAATAAAAAAGTATCTGGTTTAGTAATTCAGAGTGAAGCCAATTAATTTTTTCACATTAAAAATCAGGATGACATTGAAATAATGGCTTTCTATATATCGAGAAGTGGGAATTCGTTACAATTCATCCAAATTAACATAGTCTCGTCCTATTCGTACGTATTACCTAGCAAAACAATGACCTATTGCAAAAATTAAACCTATATAACGTTAGAAAAATTAGTTGATGTTCGTATTAATTCTCGGAAGAAAGACAATTATATTCTTGAATTTTATATTAAATGTATAACATTTAGGATAACTCAAATCTTTATAAATTAGTTATTATTTTCATAATTTAGCTATTTGGATGTTAACTTTAACATGCACATGCAAAATGGTGGCTCGCTTGAAATATTAATTTTGGAAATTGACTACTCTTTTAACTTTAAATGGATCGAATTGCTTTTTTTTTGTTTTTACTCTAATACCATGTTAAATTTCGAGGTTTCATCTTTTAAAAGTAACACTCTGCTAAAGGACATGATTAAATCTTTATATGTTGATTATTGCTTTCACATTTAAAATTATGGATAAAGATATTTGTATCGAATTTAGGTTACCGAATTGGTTACCTACTCTGACATGCGTGCGGGACCCACGTGAATAACAAAATCCAAAACATGTGATCCCCACCCCCTATTGTGAATGTAGGTAAAGGATTCGATAAAAAAAATTCGGTACGTGTAGCATTGTCCTAAAATGATTGTCTATAACAATAAGTTAACTACAATTTTACTAGTTATAAACAATATAGATGCACCTCTATAAAAAACTGAAAGATTTGATTCTACATTTACAATCTTCTTGTAAATTTTGTAATGAATTGGACGCTATATGCCCACAGCTTACAAGTCTTGAACGATCCTTGGAAAATTCTTACTCTATTTATGTAATTTATTTGAATGATTTTTCTTTTTCAACAAACTTATTAAGTTATACGGAATTAGCTTAACTTCCTTTTCCAAGTTTAAAGATGGCGTGGGATTTTGAAAGAGTTGTTTTTACTTTTTAATTATAAAGTCAACTTTTAAGAAACTTTGTTGTATCCATCCTGTTTCACTCTTGTGGAAAAAGGGTTTCACTCTTGTAGAAAAGGGGTGAGCTTTGAAAACTTAGCTGTCAACATTTTGGAAATCTATCGGTTTCCTTATGAAGATTTTGAATTTTCTTGATTATCGGGTTGCGATCTAGGAATTTACTTTCCATGTGACCAATATGAGATCAACACATTTTATGTTGAGATGTTTCCTTATTTCTACCATCTCCAACCTTGCAACAATATGAGATCAACACATTTGCACCATTTTGCACTAAATTGTGCACCAAATTTTGCATCAAACAGAAAATTATCTCCAACTCATTACGCTAAAAGTTGCACCAAATGAAAAGTGTTTAATAATTTTATTAATTTTTTTAAATTCCTAATAATTTTTTTATCTCAATAATAATTTTTTTATTACTACATAAATTATTATATAAATAATTACGTTTAATTAACAAAAATATTAAATTCATTAATAAATTTCAAAAAATGAAGTACAATTAATAGAAATACAACAATTAAGAAAATATTAAATCATAATACTAAAAAAGAGTGTAATACTTTTCGAATCGCAATATCATGATATTACAAAATCGAAAGAGTATTCACAACCAATTATTATTGATTAAATGATTAAAATTTATTACAAATGCACATAATAATAATAATAATAATAATAATACCAATTTTGCACCAAAATGGTGCAATGGGTTGGAGGTGATTTGCACAAAAAAAAATTGGTGAATTATGATGCAGTGAGGATGGAGTTTGAGATGCTCATGTGTTTCTAATTGTGGGAATTTCCTTAGGCAGGGTTTCCTTACGTCCCCACTGATTTTCAGTGGTAAATGGTAATCAATGGTCCTTACTGTACAAAGGTTTTAATTTATGATATAATTGGCAAAACTTAAGCGGACCAAATATAGTTTTTATCCATACATTTTTAAAATCTACTCATTACTGCTCATTTTAATTTATACATTCCGTAGAATCCACTATTAATATACACTTAAAAATCTTACCAAAAAAGCACCCTTTATGTATTATGTACATTATATCTTTATTTAGAGAGTTCCAAAGAAGAATTATTTTATATATCACACTTTCAGATGTTTGGATTCCTTGAAACTTCAATTTGGAGGTCAAAATTTGCTCAAATAAATTTATTTTAATGGTTTCTTCATTACTTTGATACGCGTTTGTATGAAGGATCGTATAAAAATAATTGCCTCGTACACCTCTATAGCGTAACAAAGATGACAGTGAGAAAGAAAAATAAAACTACGAGGTTGTAACATTGAGTCGGTGAGGAGCTTATCATGCAACAATTGCCAAACCAGGAGATATCTAGAGCCTCGAATAAATGCCATGCATATCTTCTTTGCCTAACATACGAAACTTCCAATCTCATAGAGAAAAGGCGTATAGGCAGCTGCACAAGATACGTCTTCTTCCTTGGTTATAAACACACCGTCATCCTGTCAATATCTGCAGTAAACGGAAAGGTCTAGAAAGGGTTCATGCACATGTATTCCGCGAAAAAGGCTGCTGCAGAGTATTATCTTTCACCAAGTCTATCAATTAATTGATTGTCGAATCAGTTATCCAACCAAAGATGAACTTTGAAATGATGATCTACCAGTTACCTAGAATCAAGGTCAATGAACTGATGGAGCATAATGAGACTTCAAAGACAAGAACAGACATACCGCGTTCCGTGGTAAATTATTGATCTTTATACAGCATCTCCAGTTGAATTTCTTCAACACCATGCTAAAAATACAAAGATTCTTAACTCCAAGGCAACCCTCCTCTAGAGACAAGCTTCGTCGACATAAAGACATCTGCAAAGAAGAACTATCTAAAAGAAGATAAAGTTGGTAGTCCAAAATTATTCCACTTCATGATCAAAGAAATGCAATTGTAATCTTAGAGTGGTGTGAAGAAAAAGACGGTAGGTTTGCTGCCTATAATTTTATTTGCTTTTGTTTTTTTTTTTTTTTTTTTTTTTTTTTGTTTTTGTTTTAGTTGGAAACTAGTTATTCCGTAAACCTCAAAAAAAAAAAAAAAAAAAAAAAAAAAAGAAGAAGCTAAATTGTAATTTATTTCTTAATGAATTTTTAGGTTGTGATCTCTTGAATATTTCTTTGGAGTTTTACCATGAACATTAGTCGTGTGTTCATTATTTATGGTTTATGTGTGTTGGATTTTAATACCCAATAAATCTCGGGTTATGATATTAATGTGGAATTATATATTTCCTAGGCCTAGGACGATGAATGAAATAAGTTCTAACAACCAAGTCCAAAGGCTCTACCCGGTCTAATTGTATTCCCTCTTGGATGGTTAGAATCTTGGCTCGTTTAGCTTTCTTATTGGTCCAACTTAAAGCCTAACCTATCCTACTTAGAGCATCTCCAAGAGACTCTCTATTTTTAAAGAGCATATTCGACAATTTAAAGAGCAAAAATTTTAAAATACTCCAATAGCCTCTTTATTTTTAATATTTAATTTTACCATTCTCAATATGTATTTATTGTTTTTATTTTCATTCTTTTATTTTTACCATTTTCCCTCAAATAATTATATCACTTTATTTAATTAAATCTATAAATTGTGCATTGAAAGTTGGAATCTTTGAAACATTAAATTATAGAAAGGTGAGTTTGGCTCTCCAAATTTTGAGAGCCAAACCGACTCTCTATTTTAAAATGTTAAATTAAAGAGTCTCTTGGAGTGAAATTTTAAAGATTGACTCTTTAAAATAGAGAGCATTCCACTTTTAAAGAGCTTCTTGGTGATACTCTTGTAAGGTAACAACCCTAACCATTTTAGAGTATGATTTGTGTGTGTTTGAGAGGAGAAAAAATGGCTGCCATTGGAGAACAAAAAACCAGCAGCTTTGTGTCCCAAAAACTGGTGGATTCTTTTGTGGAATATTGGTTTCTTTCTTGCCTCCTTTGTGGTGTCTTTCTCCTTACCTTTGTGGCTACAAATCATCACCATTATCTTGTCCTTTGTGGGTGAGATTGAGAAGCAATCGATGTGAATATATTGGTTGCGGATCGGAGCCGGTTGAATTGGTTATTAGTAGAGAAAGGTAACGTGATATCGAGTCCAAAAAATATCATTTTGATGACTCTTGGAGCAAGCTTTCGTGACAATTGGTATCAGAGTTTCAATGTGGTGGATTTAGCTTGTGAAACATACAAAAAAGTCCATGAAACTGACAGAAAAGAAGCAGAAATCATATCCAAAAATTGTCCAGAAAACTGCCCAAAATCAGCCTTTGTTTTCGTGATTTTAGGCCAATCTAGAAAGAGTTTGGTGAAACGGAGACCACTGGTGTAACGTGCAGGTGGAAACGGTTTTGACATTCTAGCTTGTGGGAGACGATGATGGCGCGTGAGGCCCACATGCAGAGAGCGTGGGTGGCGCATGAGGGCGCGTGTAACATTTTCTGGCGGAGGTTTCTTTTTACATATTGGTCCTAACATTATTTCTGGCGGTGTTGTTAGTTTTCTGTTTCAAATTATACAGTGAAGACTAGAGGATTTTGTTCTTCACGTGTTCGGGATTCGATCGTAGTTGATTGATTCCTGCGATTGCTGGAGACTTTAGGACGAAAAGTGGTGGTCCTAAAGTGATAAATTTGCATCTCTCGTAATTTACGAACTTAGATTGGTCCGCTCTGGTATATTAGCTTATCTCAATTTAAATTTCAATATTAACGCGTCATCGTGTGGGGGTGACAATAAGATTGGATTTACCGTGAAGGGATAACCATTACTTGTACTATAAATTTAGGAATTATTCGTTCTATTTGAAGTGTTGAATTTTGTTACGGGCAATCCCAAAAGACCATAATGCACCACGTGGCCGAACCCACACTCTGCCTTATATCCGAACCCGCTACATCGAACCGATAATGACAAACCCAACCCACACTCTGTTGATGAACCCCTTGTGTCCAAACTCATGTGCGGTACCGAACTCATGTCACATAAACAGTAGACAGTATGGCTCTCCTACAGAAGATCTCGTGGAAAAGATCTTCTGACAGATGGGTGATGTGACAACACGCTGCAATTACGGCTGCGCCAATCCCGCATGTCAGAGTTCAAATATAGGAGATCAGAGCATTAGATACATTAAAGTCTGTGACAAGAAGTTCAGCCATTGGGATAAGGCCACGTGTCCATTCATCCAACAGTTCTTACTCACCCTCTCTTACTACATAAACTCACACATTGTGTCATTTGAATGTAATGCTAAATTGGATTCTCAACACTCCTTAGCAATTCTCTCTACATTTCACTGTTCTATTTATTTCCCCAAGGCCGACCCCTTTATATATTCGGGAGGCTCACGTTTTAACCTTCCCACACTCATATATGTTTCCACTCTAACTGACTTGATCGTCGGAGTGCGCGCGGCCGGCTCCCCCCTTCTTTGGAGAAGGCCACGTGCAACTGACGGTTTGTCCTAGTGTGTAGGAAGAAAGGTTGAACCGGACGTGAGAGGCCCTGAGATCTGTTGACAGCTCATAGGTGCAATTTTTGAGGTCAACAAATTTAATTGCAAGTTGGTAATTGATTTTGTGCTTTAAGTGTCATCTAGTCATTGTGTAAGACTGCTTGCGTGAGAATTTGAATTTTTTTGTTAACATACCTTCATGTTACATTGATTATCCCGTTAGAACACTTGGATTTGACCTTTTCAAACATTTCATTGATCTAAGATCGCGAATCTTATGAAATCCTAGGAATTTAGAACGGTGTATATTTTTGTCTTAGGATTACTTTGTGTGATTTATTTGTGCACTTTAGCTGTTCTGTTTTTCAAAATGTCTTTACATTTCGAAGTTGAAATTTTAAATGGGAAATAAGATATTTCAATTTGGCAACAAAAGATGAATGAGATATTAGTTCAACAAAAAATTTCAAAAGTCATAGATAGCAAATTTCCTGCAAATTTGACAGAAGCACAAAAAGAAGAGTATGATAAACTTACTTACAATTCAATCATTTTACACTTATCTAATACTGTTTTGAGGAAAGTTGAAAAGTTTGACTCTACAAAAGAACTTTGACAAAAGTTAGAGGACTTATAGTTGCTTAAGTCCACTCTTAATAAATTATACTTGTTTGAACAATTTTTCAGTTTTAAAATGAATCATTCAAAGAATCTTAATGACAATTTGGATATTTTTAACAAAATTGTGTAAGAAATTGTTAATTGTGATGAGAAGGTGTTTGAAACTTATAAGGCCATTATTTTGCTTAACCTAATGTCTGATTCATATAGAGAAGTTAATAATGCAATTAAGTATGGTAGAGACACCTTAATATCCGAGATTGTCAAAAATTTTCTTAAGAGTAAGGAAATGGAAATTAAAGCTTAAAAAGAAGATAGTGGAGTGGTGAGTTACATATGATGAGGAGTAGAATGAAATTTAAGCAAATGAATTTGAGTAGAGCTCAAAACAGTAGCGATTTGAGTAGTGACTCGAATGATGAGGGCAGTAAAAAGAAGGGCAATGGACAAGACAAGTCTAGTGGTAGACAGTGTTATGGTTATGGTAATTCTGGACACTTTATTAGGGACTATCCCAAGAAGAAAGATAAATAGAAGGGTAAAATGAGAGGTGATGCAAATCTGGCTATAGGGTCGAGTGATGACTCTAGTGAGGTTTATTGAGAGTAAACCTAGTTACTGCATTGCATCTGTGTGTAATCCTTTCGCCATGTGTGTGATTTCTTAATTCGGTTGCATGATTATATGTTGCATTTCAATGTGTTTGATATGAGTATTTGCATGAATTTGAAGCAATCTGATTACTTGATGTAATTGTTTGCATACATAGTAGGTTGGGATGCATTAGCAGTGAGTTATGTGTCTATTGATGAGGTGAAGTATAAATACTTAAGGATACATTGTGGTTTGTATCGGAGATGTAGAGTATGATATTTGGATCGTGAGTGGAGAGGTGAATAAATGTTTGGAATCATTTATCTATGAAAAGACCATAATCAGGTAAAGTGTGAGAGAGACACTTCTATCGCTTGTGTTAGATAGAGACCCATTATCCACGTAGGTTGGGTGAAATGATGTGGTGATAAATGATTATCTCGAGGACTTAGGATCTATTGTGACTACCAATTAGACATGAGTTAAGTGATCAGTCTAGTGAGCATGTAGGGCGATGAGAGGAGATATGTGATCTCGAGGTATGAGCAACACGGAATGTGATAGGATGTGTGGTGAGATCTTTTTCGTGGGTTCATTTACGCATTTGTTGCATATGTGTTGGCCGTGTGTTTGATTAACTTGGTATTAATTTGTTGTTCTATGTGAAACTTGATTTTGGAAAGATCTGTGTGTTATCATATGTTATATCTTCATCACGAGTTTATTTGCTCTTGACTGATTACTGTGAATATTTGCTTCTATTTGGGTGTTTTTGACCTTAGTCCTGGTGAGTATATGGAGTAGGTATGGTATGTGTTTCAGGTTGAAAACACGAGGTAAGGTCCGTGATACAAATCTTATTGGTTACCTTAATTATGCAAGTATTAACTATTTGTGTTGATTGCTTGCAGATTTATTAGGAATCCATGTGGAGATTTGTTGGGTTTTGATACCCAATAAATCTGGGCTATGATGTTAATGTGAGATTATATATTTTATAGGCCTAGGCCGATGAATGAAATAAGTACCAACAACCAAGCCTAAGGGCTCTACTCGGTCCAATTGTATTTCTTCTTGGATGACTTGAATCTTGGCCCTTTTAGCTTTCTTATTGGTCCAACTTAAAGCATAACCTAGCCTACTTATAAGGTAACAACCTTAGCCATTTTAGAGTATGATTTGTGTGTGTTTGAGAGGAGACAAAAGGGATGCCATTGGAGAACAAAAAAATCGGCAACTTTGTGTCCCAAAAACCGGTGGATTCCTTTGTGGATTTTGTTCTCTTCCTTGCCTCCTTTGTGGTGTCTTTCTCGTTGCCTTTGTGGTTACAAATCATCACCATTATCTTGTCCTCTGTAAGTGAGATTGAAAAGCAACTGGGGTGAATATATTGGTTGTGGATCGGAGCCAGTTGGATTGATTATTGGTAGAGAAAGGTAATGTGATATTGGGTCCAAAAATACCGTTTTGACGACCCTTGGAGCAAGCTTCCGCGACAATAGCTAATTGCACGAACTGAATATGTAACCACCAGACCTCTATACCAAAACTGTTAACTTATGCATAGTCCGCTTTGGAGAATTTAAGCCCATTTTATCCCTCACAAATTTCTATTGCGCTCTAGGATTCGAACTCATGACATTTTCCTTAAGAGATATTTAAATTGAATGAGTTCGAATTCTGGGGACGCGATAGAAACCCGTAAAGGATAATGGACAATACCAGAATTTAACTTAAATCTCTCTTAAGGAAAAGATCATGAGTTTGAGTCCTGTGGATGTGAAAAAAAATCGTGAGGGGTAAAATAGGCTGTGGCTCTCCATCACCAGGATTCAACTTAAATCTCTTTGAAGGAATATGTCATGGGCTCAAAATTCTAAGGATAAGATAGAAATCCGCGAGGGGTAAACAGACTCATGTTCTCCCAAAGTGGACAGTAGGTAAGAGAACAACCGGATGTGAGTCTCATATCGTTACAAAAAAATCGTGCATCTTTTATTACTATCTAGTCTCGGTGCCCAATTCATTAACTTGCCAAATATGTATCAGGATTCAACTTAAGTTTCCCTTAAGGGAATGTCATGTGTTCGAATACCGAGGATACAACAAGTTCGTTAAGGATAAGATGGGCTAGGCTCTTCCAGTGCGGAGAGTATGTAAGTTAACGACTTGGGTACAGAAATCGGGTCGTTACATAAATATGTTAGCAATTTGTTGATTGTTTATGTGTAAACTCGATCATTATTAAATTGTTTCAAGAGCGTGGGTTATGCTAAAAGAAAGCTATATATGTGTGGCATAGTTTGTCTTATTTGAATATAGGTAAATTCACATTGAAAATAAATTACATATTTGTTGTTTATGAGTGTGATAAATGTAATTGAACCTTTGGAGAATTACAAATACAGCACAATAAAACAATACGGAAATTTGACTCACTAGTCACAGCGAATTAATCGGTTCAATTAGTGTGTGCGCATGAATGTTCATCATAATGTATAAGTATGCGCAACAGTATTAACCCTATCTTAACATTTGTAGACAATTTAAATATTTTTAAATTTGAAAAACACAGCCTATCGAATCTCCAATTTACATTTATTTGTAGTATAACTAAACCATGCTTTTTTTTTTTTTTTACTTAAATTACATTACAATTTCAAATAACAGAAAATGCTATTTGTACATGCTGATTTACCACTTGATTTAAAGAATGATGAGCCACCAAAATTTTACACAATTTTGAACAAAAAGCAAAATTAATGCTAACTCAGCACATATAACCCCATGTGTAAAACTAATTTGTACAAGTAGCATTTTTTTTCTTTCTAAAAATTACAAATTTGTTTATCAAACACAAACTATATTATCATTTATTGTAAAGTGTTTACACAAAATTGAACAACACTTAAAAAGAAACGCTATAAATTGTGGTCGGTATATTGTTTCATTATAATTCAAAAAATTTGACTGAGGATGGAGTGTACGTCCCAATTGCCTGCACACTAAACTTCATATACAGACACAAGTGGAGATCCGTATTTAAAAATAAAAAAATAAAAAAAAGAGGAAAAACCACGCCCGCCAATTATTACCTACCAACACTTTTTCGATCGAGTCTGTCGTACCGGCCTTGTCTAGTATGATTAACCTGACTAGCGTGGTTTGTAGACTATTGCTTCAACCCGAAAATTTATTCAGTGCGCACTCGAATTGTAGCAGTTGTGGATTTCCCCGTCAACAAAAAAAAAAAATAAAAATAAATGATCAAAGGTCATATTATTCAATTAGGTGAGTGTCCTTATTGCACATCTGCCATTCCAATGTGGCATCCCGCCGACGGAAGAAGACAAATGAAGGGCATATCACCACCTAAATTGGTAGAAAATGTACAATTCTATTCTCTTTATATGTTTAATATAGAAATATAATATGGAGTATTTTTCATTATAATATTTCCTTTTAGTGTAGGATTACTTTCCTCAGCAGTTGATTGTGTAATCTTTCCTTTTATGTTTATTTCCTTTTACACTTATTTATAACCCTATAAATAGGGTCTTTTACATTGTAATACTTATAAGATCATAATAGTACAATTTATATTTCTTCACATTATATGAATCGACACCAATGTCAAGAATAAACCAAATCTGCAATTGCCAAATATGAAACTTAAGAAGTTCTTATTTCACTTTGGCATAATCTTCTTTTTATGAGCCAAAGCCACATAAATCTCACCACTTTCTTGTCCCACAACTAGAAAAACCTAACATTCGTGCATTTATTCGCTCCTGCAAGCTGTTCGATGGAGAAGTATCTGAAAAGACATTTTATGGAGGTATGCATAGGAATTTCAACTAATTTTTCATCATGTTAATTTGATATTAGAATTTCCCATAAAAAATTTAATGCCAACATATTGAAATAATATTGCAGCCAAATTCTTTAATGAAATAAATCGAGTTTGGCACGCAAATATTGAACGCTTTGTCCAACACTTTACACTTCCATCCTAAGTCCAAAACTGGGCCTAGTTTTCCAAGAAGAATACATTTTTCTTTCAATATTTGCCTCCTCCGGCCATATAACTCTTTCTCTCCCCTCAAATACCTTTTTCATTTGCTTGTCTATGCATTGTTCAAGACAAAATTTATCCCTTTCTAACAGTTTAAACTTATAATATGAATTAAATATTGTATAAAACGACATAGAGTTTGGGTTGAAATCTCGCT
Source organism: Osmanthus fragrans (assembly GCA_019395295.1). Lineage (NCBI taxonomy): Eukaryota > Viridiplantae > Streptophyta > Magnoliopsida > Lamiales > Oleaceae > Osmanthus > Osmanthus fragrans. The sequence continues at coordinate 9,421,178 of CM033341.1, forward strand.
GGCAGTCACTTTTTAAAATTGTGAATATCTTTTATTAAATAATAAACAGAGCATGTGAGTGATGGCGTGTTGTGTCCAAGTGGTGAGCTACGAACGTAACTTTTCAAATATATTGTTTGAATCAGAGGACAAATTTGGTGTTCTTTTGTTCTCCCCTCCCCTTTGAGCTTATTGTTTCTATTGTTTTCCTTTCACTTTGTACCGTTTTAGGAACACAACATTGACTAATTTAGGCCTCATTAATAGTTAAACGTTACAGAGTGTTGGGATTGTCTCAAATAAATATTGATACAAAGTTTAGGGACCAATGGTTTAAATAGTCAAGGCATAATTAAATGATAAAGGAGACTTGTGGAATATATGTGACGAATTAAATTGATGTCTTGTGGTAGCCGGAAGTTGAAAGAAAATAATAATAATAATAATAATAATAATAATAATAATAATAATAATAATAATAATAATAATAATAATAATAGCAATTAGATGACATTTGTATGAAATTCCTCCAAAAATCGACCACAAGAAGGAAAAATGGTCAAAATGTTCAACTGGGTTCGAACCGAATCGGATGCAATAAACAAACAAACAAATAAATACACACACAAATAAAAAATATATATAACAACAATAGTACTTTTAATTTTTATACTACTAATTCATAATAAATACAAATCCATATTTATTAATTCAAGAACTAACAATCAATATAAGAAACCAATTAACTTTTTAAAATTGAAATCTTTAGAGCTCATAGAAAATGATGTTCAACAGTATTATGCTAATAATGAAGTGCAATTTAAGTTAAAAAATAAAAATTGAAATAATAAAAAGATTGAAAGTCAATGTGGCAAACATTTGGAGAATGAACATTTTTTGGTAGGATAATTCCCCATGTATAGGGGCCATTTTCACAGGGGGCCCTCACAAGAGGGAGGGCCCCACCTGTATTAAAAACAAAATTGCGCGGACCCCACCATGTGTCTTACCTATAGCCACCCTGTGAAAAAAACTCATGTACACCAAGCATCACTCTTTTTGGTATCCCACGTCGGAAGTTATTGCTGCCATTTTAAGGGGTTCAATCTACAAAAGGAGCTGGTCATCCAAGGTACAATTACTAGGTGAAAGTGGTTTATCTTGTTTAATTTATTTCTTTATGTTGATAGATATTATGCTAATGAAAGTTATGATATGATATAATATGAAATAGTCACTCGATACCAGAGATATGATATATTATGAGTTCTTATCGATTTTCTAAAGATATAATATGATGGTATGATATTTTTGACACGTGATCTAATACTTTTATTCATGATTGCACCATTATTTCATGTCCTATTGAGTATTTTCATGTACCCACCATTTTTTCCTACTCATCATAGGTTAGAACTGGTCGTTGGTTGGCGTATGATGAGGTGCAGTTGTGGTGCTAGGATATTTGAAATTAATAAACCAAATCCAGTGTAACATGGCTAAATATTTTAAATTTCCAAAGGTAATCTTAGGTTCTTTAATTCATGGACTTTTGTTTCAATTTGTTGGATCTTGATATTACATTCAACATGGAAGTTTTGATGCTACGTTATGTAATCTGTGTTATTTATCTGTGTTTCTATCTTTTTGCTTCAAAAATTGTTAAGGATAGTTTCTGGAAAATGGAAATTGTGAGGTCAAATCAAGTTCGTAGCTTTTGGATGAGATTCTACTTTGGATATATTAATTGCAATATAGGCAGTGAAATTCATGAATTTCTCAGTAAGCATTACTAATTTAGGATCATTAGTGCTTTATAAATGCTTCATTAATAGATATCCGGTTTTAAAGTCTACGGCTTAAAAAAAAAACCTCTCTGGAATGACCCATTTAATCATATGTTCAAAATATAAAGGGTACACTTGGCTGAATGAAATGAATTTGGTAATGACCTGAATATAAAATTTGGGTCGTTACAATACACAGCAGAAAGCAACTAATTATTGAGAGAGAGAGAGACAGAGAGAGAGAAAACGGGATGGGCGGGTGAAGATATTTGATGAATTGGTACGAATATTGACAAGATCAAGCATGTTTCAAGATTGAGGCGAATTTTGATATCGTTGTTGGTGCTGGACGTATTGGTGCACCAACTAGTATGATGAATGTGAAGAAAACTTCTTAAACGATGATGAAAGGGGAAAATGTTGGCATTTTTACATGCTAATAGGAAGATAGTTTTAGGTAGAGCTATCATGTTGGAGTCCCACAAAAATAAAAAATAAAAAATAAAAAAATCTTCTATTTTTCCAAAGGTTTCTAAGTGGCAAGATGGATTATGTAATTAACGAGTTTCAAAGATCTAAAATCACGTAGTCATGTTTATTGAGTTTTTGAATTCAGCTCATGTCAACTATAATTATTTAAAAGGTTTATCTCATATTGAAATTAATGAGATTTTGAATTCGGTTCATTCTTGTGGTAAGGTAATTTTGAAACGAGTGATGAACTATTTCATTTAAAAGGTTTTTTTTTTTTTAAAATAAATTAATGAGAATATTTGTTTATTAAACTTGGTGTTCAACACGAACCCATTCTTATATCAAGTTAACACGTGCATAATTATTGTAAATTAGTGGAGGAAAAACTTGAATTTAGGTCTTTTGCTTGCTTCAATATTTTAGAAGTTTCAAAAGTTTAAGTTGTTAGAGAAACGAGTTTTATTTATTTAAATTTAGAACACATTTCACTAAGTTAAAAATTTTAAAAAAATAAAAAAAAAAAATAAAGTTACAGTTACCTAAATATTACTCCAAACATGTTTGATAAGTTCTTTTTCTTACTTTTATGCAAACAAAATAACATCTTATGAAAATAACTTTTTACTTACTTTCAAAATAGGCAATTTACTTATTTTCAATTAAAAATTCGTTTATCAAACACAAACTATATTATCATATATAGTAAAATGTGTCACACAAAATTGAACAATACTCGAAAAGATATTTCCTGCACACCAAACTTCCTAGATACAAGTGGAGAAAAAAGAGAGAAGAAAAACCACACGCCATATATATAAAATTAAAAAAAAAAAATCATCAAAGGTCATATTATTTAATTAGGTAAGTGTCATTGTTACACATCTGCAATTCCAGTGCGGCATCCCGCCGACGGAAGATGACAAATTAAGGGCATATACCAACCCCCAAAATTGGTAGAAAATGTACAATTCTAAGTTCTTTACATGAATCGACACAAATGTCAAGAAAACGAAAGCTGCAGTTGCCGAAGGTGAAAGTTAAGAAGTTCTAATTTCACTTTGGCATTATCTTCTTTTCATTAAATCTCATCAATTTCTTGTCCCACAGCTAGAAAAACCTAATATTCGTCCATTTATTCACCTCTGCAAGCTGTTTGATGGAGAAGTATCTGAAAAGACATTTTATGGAGGCATGCATAGAAATTTCAACTAATTTTTCATCAAGTTAATTTGATATTTGAATTCCCCTTAAGAAAAAATATATATGGCATAAAGAATTTAGTGCCAGAATATACGAAAATAATATTGCAGCCAAAATTGTTCATGAAATAAATCGAATCTGGTATGCAAATATGGAACGCTTGTCCAACACTGCGCTTCCATCCTCAGTCCAAAACGGTTCCTAGTTGTCCAAGAATACTTTTTTGCTTTCATCTTATTTGCCTCCGGCCATATAAATAGTCTTTTTTTCTCCCCTCAGATACTTATTTTATTTTTTATTTTTTATGGTAACTCAGGTGTCCGAACTTATCTTATTTGTTTCTCTATACGTTGTTCAAGACAAACTATAATTACTTAATTTTGTCTCTTTCAAATAGTTTAAACTTATAATATGAATTAAATATTGTATAAAACGACATAGAGTTTGGATTGAAATCTCGCTGGGAATCACTTTTTAAAATTGTGCATGTCTTTGATTAAATAATAAATAGAGCATGTAAGTGATGGCATGTTGTTGATAAAAAAAACAAGTGGCGAGCTACCAACGTAACTTTACAACAACATTGTTTGAATCTTAGGACAAATTTGGTGTTCATCTTTTGTTCTCCCCTCCCCTTTGAACTTATTGTTTCTAATGTTTTCCTTTCGCTTTCTACCGTTTTAGGAACACAAAAATTTATTAATTTCAGCATCATTCATAGTAAAACATTCCATAGTGTTTGGGATAGGCTCAAATAAATATTGACACAAAGTTTAGGGACCAATGATTTAAATAGTCCAGGCATAATTAAATGATAAAGGAGACTTGTGTGGAATATATATGACAATTAAATTGATGACTTGCGGTAGCGGGAAGTTGAAAGGAAAAAATCAAAAGAGAATTTTTAGGGCAATTGGGGAAGTTGACTACTTATACATTTTTGAAGAGTACTTCCATTGTAATTAGATGACTTTTTTTTATAAATGTTTAAAAAATTGTTTCGAACCAGACCGGATCGGATCGGATGCATCAATAAATAAATACATGCACATATAATAAAAAATATAACAACAATAGAAATTTTAATTTTCATACTACTAATTCAAAGCTAAATAAACATCTATTTTTGTTAATTGGATTTATTATTCTACAATTAGTGTTAAACAGTTCAAGAACTAACAATCAATATATTAAAATAATTTACTTTTTTAAATGAAATTTTTAGAGCTCATAGAAAATAATGTTTAACATTATTATGCTAATAATGAAGTGCAGTTTAAGTTAAATTTAAAAATTGAATGAATAAAAAGATTGAAAGTTAATGAGACAAAAATTTGGAAAGTGATTTTTGTTGGGAAATTGAACATTTTTTGGTATCCCACGTCGGAAGTTATTCCTGCCATTTGAAGAGGTTCGATTCATAAAAGGAGTAGGTTATCCAAGTTTCATTTATGGGCCATTCACTATAGTGCATGAGCCCAATAATAAAGTTAAATTTTTTTAAATTAAAGTTGAAAAAAATAGAAGAATCATCACTGGTTCACTGGTTAGCAGTTAAACCGATCGGCTAATTAGTGGCTTTCAACGATTTTTGTTATATTCAATTAATAACATATGATCGGCTTGGTTCCCGGTTAGAGAGAAAATGAGATAGGCGGGTGAGCATTCTAGTTTTATGTAGGGAAAATTGTGAAAGTGAGTAAAATATTGTATTGTGAAGTTTTCTCGTTTAATAAAGTTTTATTCTCTTATACTCATTGACAGTTTGACGAACCATGTTAAATTTTTGGTTTTTTATTTTGTCTTCATTTTTGCTTTTTTTTTTTTTTTTTTTTTTGGCTGCATTCGGCTATGTGTTTGGTGGGATTTTTCACTATAAAGTGGTATCAAAGCTCACATTTCAAACTCTTACATATTGTATTGAAGATGATGGCAAGTGCAACATGTTAGGTGGAGCAATTAAACAAATGTGTTTAGTTTGGAGGTATTTGATAAGTATGTTTTGTAAACTTATTCGGGCCATATTTCTAAGCTTTTATGCCGTCAAAGCATTGATATTCTATGAGTGAATACAACTTGAAATGAAAGATCTTGGTTACGACTTTTTTTGTATTAGAAATACAGATATACCGAAATCAGCTCTCTCGGGGTATTCTTGGATTATCAAAAAAGAATTTTATCGATAAAGTACTTAAGAAATATGGAATGCAGGATTGCAAAACAGGAGATACCCCTGTTGCTAATGGAGACACGTTTAACCTCAATTAATGCCCTAAAAATGACCTTGAAGAAAATGAAATGCAAAAAATTTCCTAAGTTTCAGCAGTTGAAAGTTTGATTTATGCTTGGTATGCACACATCTAGATATAGCATTTATTGATTGAATACTAGGGAGATATGTAACCTTATGATGAATCATTGGAAGGTAGCCAAGCAGGTTATGCGGTATTTACAGATAACAAAAGATTACATGCTCACATACAGAAAATCATAACAATTGGAGATGATTGATTATTTTGATTCAGATTTTGTCAGATGCTAAGACAGTGGAAGATCCACATCGGGCTATGTCTTCCTGCAACCTAGGAGCAATATTCTGGAAGAGTGCTAAACAGACATTCATAGCTTCTTCAACCATGATAGCGGAGTATGTAACATGTTACGAACATCCAATTAAGGAATATGGCAACGAAATTTGGTTACTAGGCTGTGAATTTTGGATGGAATTGAAAGATCACTTAAGTTATTTTGTAACAATAAGTTAGCAGTCTTATATTCAAATGACAATAGGAGTTCAACAAAGTCTAAGCTTATAAACCTCACATTCTTAGTTGTTAAAGAAAGAGTTCAAAGTGATAAAGTTTCTATAGAACATATTGGGACAAACTCCATGATAACAGATCCATTTACTAAGGGTGTGTTCTGTAGAAATTAAAATCGGATTAAAATTGAAAAATTAGCCGTTATATTTCATTTGATTGTGTTAATATATGTGACCAACGATGATTTTAGTTATGATACTTATAACGAAGACCGCTTTGTCCTATATTGACATAATCAAGGCCTGCTTGAGCCCCATTATTTTTAATAATGCATTTTAGAATAGTAGGGCCCCGTTTGATTCCCATTTTAATTCTCATTCTTATTTTTCTACTCATTTTCAACCACACATTTTTCAATAAAATAATATTTGACCATCGATCACATCAATAACTTTTCCTTCTTTTTCAACCACACATTTCCCATCATATCACTATTTCAAAATGCATTTTTTCCAAATAATGCATATCAAACACAATTGAAGGAGTGATTAAAAGATAAAAAAAAAATTTGGGTTTACGTGTAATATTATTTTATTGAAAAATGTATGGTTGAAAAGAAAAGAAAATGTATTTTGAAAAAAATGGGGATCAAACAAGGACTTAACGGACGAGATTGTTCGAAAATGCCTTTTGATTATGATAGCAAAAGTATTGAGCTCATAAATTTATGCACATTTTTAAGGTAACATATATGGTCCAAATGAGATATTGTTGGCAAATTATTAATTTGCCTTGTGGGCCGATATATTTAATTAATTGTATATGAATGCTCTTTTAAAGTTAAGCCTAAAATTAAAGTGAGCTAATAAAGAATTAAGTAATTGGACTATGACATCTAAATAAAGTATGGGCCGGATTATATGTGTAGATATCAAATTCATTTAGAATTGTATTTCATGATGACTAAATACATATTAAAACTATATATAGGGTTATAATCTCCAATTCATATGCAACTTCTCATTCTTTGTGCCATCCATCAATACAAGAATTAATAAAGAAAGCATATTGAAGATGAAGATCAAAAACCCGCATAAAGGAATTCAAGAATCAAGAACAAGAATTCATAATCAAGAATCAAGATTAAAGATTCGGAATACAAGATTAAAAAATTATAATTCAAGCTACAAATCATTGAATTAAGGTATGTCCCGCATTAATTATTTTTCTTGGTAATTTGATATGGAGATCTTGACAATTATGTAAAGTTTATAAAGTTTAAATTTCATAAATATTCAACATCGACTTCATAGAGGGGCTTATTTTATCGCGCAGCACCACCTGCCAGTACTGAAGCTGAGGAAGGGGGCAAACTAGATTAGCCTTTTCAACTGCTCGAATATAGTTTCTTGATATTTTACCTCTGAAGTTGCTGAAATTTCTATGTTCAGAAAAATTCCAATCAGGTTTTACAGCCCTGATTGACAGGCAAACAAGGATGTACGTGCATCAAGTTAATCTTGAGAAGAGCCGTGCTACATGACCAGGGGGTCGGTGCCAGATTTGGTGACCGACCCCTCACATAGGGGGGATGACCCACAATTTTTGGAAATATTTTATACACGCGGATCCCACCGCTCTGTGAGGGGTCGGTCACCGACCTGGCACCGACCCCCCGGCCATTCAGCTTTTCTGTCTTGAGAAATGCATGAAGAATTTTATTGTCCCTTCTCCCTACTGCTATCGCTCAGTTGTCTTGGTCTATCACTGTAACCGATTTTATTCTATATATTTTCTTAATGGCAGTGTAATTGAATTCTTAAGCTTGGTTCCCTTTTCTGATAATGTATTTATAACTATTTAAATTTTATCTTGGTTGTGGCCTGAGTATAGGCCTAAGTACGTATTTGGGCATTGTTATGTCCCTCTTTATTCTTTCTTCATTTCTAGTTCCGATATCAGGTTTGGGCTAATATGCTGCTGTTAAACTACTACTACGTACTACTTTTCACTAGAACGACCGTTAAGCTACTTTTATTGCTATAGCCCTTAACTTCATGTGTTCTTATTTTGATTTAGTTAGATCGGTATCTTGTGCATTATAGTGTATTTTTGAAGGAAAAATCATGTTTTTAGTCCATTAATAAAATCAACGACTGTTTTACTACTACAATTTAAACACAGTAGTAAGACAAGTTACATGCAAAAGATACTACTTGGCAACTATGCCTCTTTCCAAATGGTTCAAATTTCATTGCACTTCCTTTTAAATAAAATGTTACACTCCTAATATCTACCTGCTGTATGAAAGTACTGTTGAAATAGGTGTTTCTCGATATAAGTACCCTCAATTGGCAAAGTTAATTTTGATATGTACTAATTTCATAATTATAGGCATTGATACTTATTTCTCTGCAGTGTGTAAATGGAGACGTAAATGGTAGCATATTTTAGTATCATATGACTTATCGAACCAAGAAGTATATAGCTATCACTCTACGAACCTTCACTCGAGAGTGGGGGGCTAATGATGCTAGTAGATTTGGAAACCCATGTCTGCGACTGCAAGGAGCAGTTGTCATTTAGTTTAATGCGCATTAATCGATCCTTCTCTCCTCGATCAAGGAACTAAAAGCAACATTTTCTGTAGCGCCCCAAGTTCCGCGGACCCGGAATGCTACGTCATCATCTTTTTACCATAACTTAACTGAAAAGTTTGACGGAATAACTAACTTTTAAAAATATCACATTTAAAATTTGTGAACGTTAATGGCAATAAACCCCATTAGAATTAACTTAAAGAAAATTGATTAAACTTTAAACTCAAGTTTGAAATAGCGGAAACGACAAGGTAAGTTCGTAACGTTCAAATGAGTGAAATTTAAAAGTAAAATAAAAACAGTTAACTACTATTATTCGTTCATGCCACCACTGCCCATCAAACTCGGCCGTCTCCAAAATCTGCAATTATTGTTAAAATAACGGAATGAGCATTTCGAAGAAATACTCAGTAGACTCATCGCCAGTAATTAATTTACAGAATAAATGAACACATAATTATGCAATCTATACAGTGATATTCTCATGGGCTTATTTTCTTTGAAAAATCATAGGCTCTTTGAAATCATAGGGTGTGGGTAGTCTGTCTCATGCATTTAAGCAAGTAAGTTATGCATAACATCATCTTATCTCATAAGAGATTTTCTTTCTTCTCATGCAATTAAGCACATAAGTTACGACAAGCATAACAACATAATTTATCTCGTAAGAGATTCTCATCTTATGCATTAAAGCATATAAATCACATAGAATCACATAATACATGCAATTATAATTTAAACTAATTAATGGGGGCGAGTCTACCTCAATCAATCTCGATTTGCGTGAAAAGTGGAGGGGGAAGAAAAATCTTAGTTCCTCAATTATTCGTACGTTTCGTCTAGCCAAAAAATAGAAAATAACTTTGAATTAGCGTTTCGAAATTTTTAAAGATTAAAAACGATAAAAATAAGGTTTAGGGACTCAATCGAAATTTATTAAAACTGAAAATAAAAGTTTAAGGCTAAAATTGAACTTTTCTAAAATAGGGACTAAATTGAAAATGGGTTAAAACTGAAATTAAGAATTCAGGGACTGAAATGGACTTTTTTCGAAATCTGAGGGCTGATTTGTTTTAAAACATAAATTCTGGGGTTGTTTTCATTAAAAATCGAATTTTGGGACCTGAAATACACAACTTCCAAAACTTAGGACTGAAATTGACTAACTCTTAATTTAGGGGCTAAAATCGTAATTTTTGAAAAAAATCAATTTAATAAAAAAAACATATATTTCTCTCTTTCTCGCGTTCGAGAGCAGAGAGAGAGAGGAGAGGCGACGGAGGCGATGGGGGAGAAGGCGTCGCCCCTGTCGTCGCTTCCGGCCGGCGACGCCAGCGAAGGCGTCGCGTGGGGACGCCGGTGGCGTAGGGGTGATGATTGGGTGGTGTTGGCATTCGGCTTGGAGTCTAATGGAGTCAACCGAGGCTTGGAGTTCGGGTTTTTCTTGGGTTTTTCGATGGCAATCGCTGGAGGATGGGTAGAGGTATGAGGTAAGTTCGTGGGTCTTCTTTTTCTTGATTTTTGGTTTTGATTTGGGGTTGGTTTGGAAGCTCGATTTTTGGGTTGAAGGGGGGGCTGTCGATGGGTGGTGGTTCGATTGGGACTGGATTGTGGGGTGGTGGCTGCAGCTTATGTGTTTGTTGTAGTGAGGTGGTGGTGGCGTTGATGCGGTGGCGTGCAGGAGGTAGCTGTGGTGGTGTTGGAGGTGATGGTTCTGGGTGGTGGCCGTGTGCAATTGGAGGTGATGGTGTGGATGCTAGAAATTGGTTTTCTAGCATCACACGTGAATGGGGCTGGGGATTGACTGCAGGGAGGAGAGGAAATTTTGGGAGTTTCTTACCTTTTGGCTGTTGGTTGCGGGAGTGAGATTGAGGGGGGGGGAAGAGATTGGGGTATATATATACAGCAGAAGTCTAGGGCACGAATCCCTAGGGAAGTAAACGGACCAGAAATTTGGGCCGGAGGGATTTTCTAATTGGACTTATGGAATTGGGCTTAGATGAACCTATTTGGACTAATGAATTATTAGACCCGAAATAATAATAATCTATCATATTAAATTCGGATTTAAAATGATAAGGAATTAAAATATTCGAAATTGAGTTCGTTTCTAATAAATTTAAAATAGTTTAACAACGGTTAGACGAACGCGTTTTTACTTTTAAAACTCGGGTTTAAGGTTTAGCGACACGTTTTTCAAGAAACATAAATAAAATTCTCGGTCGCTACAACCTTATCCCCTTAAATTAATTTCGTACTCGAAATTTAAACTTACTTAGTCTATAATATCTGGATACTTAGCCAGAATCTCATCCTCCTTTTCCCAAGTAGCTTCATCGCTATCCTGTCTACCCCATTGGACTTTGACTAAATGGACTGCTTTGTTTCTTAAGACATGGACTTTTCTCTCCACAATGCACATAGGCGTCTCCTCATAAGACAGATTCCTCTGAACCGAAATGGTCTGAAAATTTACCACATGACTCGAGTAGTGGATATACTTCCTTAATAAAGAAACGTGGAAAATATTGTGTACGGCCGAGAGCTCGGGTGGTAACGCTAAACGATAAGCCACGTTATCTACTTTTTCTAAGATTTCAAATGGTCCGATAAAACGAGGTCTTAGCTTCCCTCTCTTGCCAAAACGGATAGTACCTTTCATAGAAGCTACTTTCAAGAATACTTTCTCTCCAATCTCAAACTTAAAGTCTTTTCTCCTTCGATCGGCATAACTTTTCTGTCTATCTTGGGCGGCTTTGATCCGTAGTCTGATCTTCTCAATAGCCTCAACTGTCCTCTCAACCAATTCTGGACCTAAAATTCTTCTCTCGCCTACTTCATCCCAGTAAACTGGTGATCGACAACGTCGCCCATATAGTGCCTCATATGGTGCCATACCAATAGTAGCCTGAAAACTATTATTATAGGCAAACTCCACTAATGGAAGATGAGTCTTCCAATTACCACTCAAGTCTAGCACACAAGCTCTAAGCATATCCTCCAGTGTCTGAATAGTGCGTTCAGACTGTCCATCTGTCTGGGGATGGTAAGCTGTACTAAAGTTTAATTTAGTACCCATTGCAACATGTAAACTCTTCCAAAATCTCGAAGTGAATCTCGGGTCTCTATCGGAGACAATGGAAGCTGGTACTCCGTGAAGTCGGACGATCTTCTTAACATACAATTGAGCTAATTGATCCACACTGAGAGTCATTCTGATTGGTAGGAAATGAGCTGACTTCGTAAGTCGGTCTACAATAACCCAAATGGCGTCATGACCTCTTACTGATTTTGGTAACCCTGTCACAAAATCCATGAAAATTTTCTCTCATTTCCATTCTGGTATATCCAAGGGATTTAACAACCCTGATGGTCTCTGATGTTCAGCCTTGACTTGCTGACACATCATGCATCGAGAGACAAACTTTGCAATGCAACCTTTCATGTTTCTCCACCAAAAGGTATTACGCAAATCACGATACATCTTTGTCCCTCTTGGGTGGCATGCATATGGTGCTGAATGAGCTTCTGTCAAAATCTCATTCCGGATATGTTCATCCTTCGACACACAAAGACGTCCTCTGAATATAAGCGCTTTATCAGCGGCGATCTCGAAACCTATTCTCTTGCCAGTCCCAACTTCGGATCTGATCTTTTCCAAGAACTTATCTCCGACTTGAGCTGCTATAATTCGACCTCTCAGGTCTGGTTTGACGATTAGATTTTCCAATCTGCTAGATCCTTGGACTGTTGGGACTCGCACTTCGATTCTTAAATTCTGAAAATCTCGAATCAATTGATCTTGCGTTATTCCCAAAGCTGATAACTGTCCAACGTTCTTTCTGCTCAAGGAGTTTGCAACTTTGTTTGCTTTACCCGGGTGGTAAAGAATTGTGCAGTCATAATCTTTTACTAGCTCTAGCCATCGTCGTTGTCTCATGTTCAGTTCATTCTGAGTGAAGAAATACTTGAGACTCTTGTGATCGGTGTAGATTTCACATTTACTCCCATACAGATAGTGTCGCCATATCTTAAGAGCGTGTACAACTGCTGCGAGCTCTGAATCATGCGTCGGATAATTCTTTTCATGTGGCTTCAATTGTCTTGAAGCATATGCGATCACTTTTCCATTCTGCATCAATACACAACCTAAACCATGTTTGGAGGCATCGCTGTAAATAACGAAACCATTAGACCCGTCTGGTATAGTCAACACTGGTGCTGAGACAAGTCTGATCTTAAGTTTCTGAAAGCTTTGTTCACATGGTTCTGTCCATTAAAATTTAACTCCCTTCTTGGTCAACTGGGTCATAGGACCTGCTATTTTAGAGATACCCTCTATGAATCGCCGATAATATCCAGCTAATCCAAGAAAGCTTCTCACATCTCCAACATTTGCAGGTGTTGGCCAATTCGTTACAGTTTCAACTTTCGAAGGATCAACTTCAATGCCTTTAGCTGTAACAATGTGACCTAAGAAACCTATTCGCTCAAGCCAAAATTCACATTTCTTGAATTTGGCATACAACTTTTCTGCTCTCAGTGTTTCCAACACAGTCCTCAAATGTTCTTCATGTTGTGCAGAATTTCTAGAGTAGATCAGTATGTCATCGATAAAAACAATAACGAATTTATCGAGATACTGATGAAAAACTCTATTCATCAAGTCCATAAATATCGCAGGTGCGTTCGTGAGGCCGAAAGGCATTACTGTGAACTCATAGTGCCCATATCGTGTCCTGAACGCTGTCTTTGGTCATCACTTGGCGAAACCTTTAGTTGATGGTAACCAGATCTCAAATCAATCTTGGAGAAGATAGCTGTACCCTTCAACTGATCGAACAAGTCTTCGATCCTGGGAAGGGGATACTTATTCTTTATCGTCAACTTGTTAAGTTCTCGATAGTCGACGCACATCCTCATACTCTCGTCCTTCTTGTTTACAAATAGAACAGGTGCTCCCCATGGAGACACACTTGGCCTGATGAAACCCTTCTCTAGCAATTCCTCCAACTGCACCTTCAGTTCTTGCAACTCTTTCGGCGCCATACGGTGCGGAGCTTTAGAAACAGGGGCAGCTTCTGGTACCAAATCAATAGAAAATTCCACTTGTCTATCGGGCGGAGTACCCGGTAGCTCGTCTGGAAAGACATCGCTGTACTCGCATACTACTGGCACTAAGTCCAGAGTAATCTCTTCTACGAGTTTGTCTTGAAGACTAACCAAATAGCCATGACAATCATCCTTGGCCAATAGCTTCTTCGCTTGTAAAGCCGAGATAAGGCGAGGAAGTGCTTTGATCTTCGTCCCGTGAAATCTGAATACTTCTTCACCATCTTTGTGAAAAATAACCTCTTTCTCGTGGCACATAATTGCGGCACGGTTGGTTCTAAGCCAATCCATACCCAGAATAATGTCGAAATCGTTCATTCGGATAATATTCAAGTCTGCCTTCGAAATTTGGCCATCAAAATCTATTTGTACTGCTTTGACTATCTTATTGGTATCGATAGTTCCTCTTGACGGTAAACTAACCTCGAGAGTACTACCAGTTTCTTCTCCTACTAAGTTCAGTCTTCCTAAACGTGCTTCAGCTATAAATGAATGCGTAGCTCCTGAGTTTATTAGAACATATACAGGAATACTAGAGATAGATAGTATACCGGAAATCACGTCAGAATCCTCAGCTGCATCCATAGCAAACACTCTTGCTTTTCCTTTTTTGTTCTGGTCTGGGTTCGCCTTCTGATTGGAACCCTGGGCGGACGGGGCACGACAATCCGATGCAAAGTGACCCGGCTGGCCACACTTGTAGCAGACTCCCTTCCCAAAAAGGCACTCTCCCTTATGCGGCCTTTGGCACTTAGGGCAGGGTGGAGTGAAATTGGTCATCTGTCTCCCTGCTGGTCCTAGATTCGGCCTCTTGATAAATGCTTGATTCTGGTTCTGATTCTGATTCTGATTGCGATTGGGACCTTGCCACTTTCTCTTCCCCTGATACCTCTGCTCGTTATGATTGCCTTGGTTCCCAACTCTTACACCGGCATAGGCTACAGCTTGAGCCTTCTTCACGACATCTCCGTAAGTTGGCAGCTCATGTGAACTGACAATCTGTCGGATATCAAGGCGTAGGCCTCTCTCAAAACGCCGTGCCTTCTTGAACTCAGTCTCCACCAAATGTGGAGCATAACGCGACAGTTCTTCGAACTTCCTCTCGTATTCAGTTATGTCCATTTCACCCTGTACCAAATGTAGAAATTCGGACTCCTTGTGATCTCTGAGGGCTTGTGGGAAAAATTTATCCCTGATCTCAATCTTAAATTTGTCCCAAGTCAGAGCTGCTAGCTGCTCTGAGCTCCTTGTCCGTGATGTAGATTCCCACCAGAAACCAGCTCTTCCGATTAACATGAACTCGGCACAAATTACCCTCTTATCTTCAGGGCAAGATATGTACCTGAATATCTTCTCAATGCCCTGGAACCACTCTTCCACTGCTAGTGGACTATCTCCTCCATCGAACGTAGGTGGGTGGTATCTTCGGAACTGTTTTATCGCTGGTATTGTGGGGTTAACCGGCTGTGGAGCTTGTCTCATCTCTTGCACCACGTTAAGTAATTCCCAGATGATATCGCTTTGAGTTGGTGGTGCCATAACCTTCATAAAATTTTTAAAAGTCGTTCATACAGGTTGAATTAAGTGTACCAACAATGTAGACGATAGCAGATAACTCAAAAATGAAAATTGGAACTCAAATATCATTTTATTCAAAACTCGATTTCTTGTAATGAAAAATACATGGGTAGGAAGGCATGTATGCCGAACAACAAATATATTTTTTTTTTTTTTTTTTTTTTTACAATAACATGTCGAGCCTACTCTAATGCCTATCTCTCTATTATCCTTCGGTTATGCCTGATTCTGCGTCCGAGAACTCTCCTAGCGCTGGATCAGCGTCTTCCTCAGCTTCTTCTTCCTCTGAATCTTCTTCGGGAGCAAACCCATAGCGGTACTCAAAGTACATAGGCCAGTATGCCACAAATCTCGTGCAGAAGGCATCATACTCCATCTCCACATTAAGAGACACTAGAGCATCTACATATATGTTATTAGCTACCTCCGCATAGTCACCTCGAAAAGTCGAGAGTAAGTGACGGATCGATCGGTGATTATTGGTCACATAGCCATGCTGTATGGCCTGCTCACGTACAATATTCAACTGCTCTACATGTTGGGCAATTGTCCACTCAAGTTCGGGCCTGAAACAGTCATAATCCCTAATGGCTCGTTCTGCGTCACTGAGTGTATTTCTACAAATGGGTGTCATGCCCTAAATCAATTATGCAAAGTCCAATTAAGCGGGGTTATTCATCTCTCCAAGTTAAAATTATGAGGACGTAAAAATTAAAGGAACTTTTTCAAATTATACTCAAATTCGTCTTTCTTCTTTCTTTCTAATTCGGATACACTTTCTTTCTCTTTCTTTCTTTCTTTCTTCTAAGCCTCATAAAGTATCAAACAAGTATCCGAATTAAAATAACATTTAGACGTCATAAACTTCTTTACCTTTGGAGTCGGCTGATCGAGTGATGACAGTGGCAGCTTTCATTAATAAGAATTAAATAATGTAACATATCTCTTTGAAATTTTAAATATTTTTTTTTTTTTAAATTTGCCAGTCTACAGAAACGCAAACTTGCTCTGATACCAAGCTATAGCTTAGGTGTTTGTTGTAGTGAGGTGGTGGTGGCGTTGATGCGGTGGCGTGCAGGAGGTGGCTGTGGTGGTGTTGGAGGTGATGGTTCTGGGTGGTGGCCGTGTGCAATTGGAGGTGATGGTGTGGATGCTAGAAATTGGTTTTCTAGCATCACACGTGAATGGGGCTGGGGATTGACTGCAGGGAGGAGAGGAAATTTTGGGAGTTTCTTACCTTTTGGCTGTTGGTTGCGGGAGTGAGATTGAGAGGGGGAGAAATTGGGGTATATATATACAGTAGAAGTCTAGGGCACGAATCCCTAGGGAAGTAAACGGACCAGAAATTTGGGCCGGAGGGATTTTCTAATTGGACTTAAGGAATTGGGCTTAGATATGAACCTATTTGGACTAATGAATTATTGGACCCGAAATAATAATAATCTATTGTATTAAATTCGGATTTAAAACGATAAGGAATTAAAATATTCGAAATTGAGTTCGTTTCTAATAAATTTAAAATAGTTTAACAACGGCTAGACGAACGCGTTTTTACTTTTAAAACTCGGATTTAAGGTTTAGCGACACGTTTTTCAAGAAACATAAATAAAATTCTCGGTCGCTACATCTTCCCCATCTCGATCAATGGTATCAATGTATAAGATCGATGTTGGATACCCTTATAAGTGGATGTATACATATTGAAGCGTGTTAAATGATTATCTAATCTTCATAACCCCTTATTTCTACTGGAAATCTAGGCGAAACCCTACGACACATGTCCGATGTGTGCATTTCATTGACACGTTACCCTATTTCAGAGTCTATATATGGAGAGTCCTACTCAAGGTAAAACGGTATATTATGACATCTATTACACTCTATACTTAAATATTTTCCATAGTATCTTGATATACATAAAGGACTATCTACTAATTCTCAAACCGTAGGAGAAATCGCATCGAGGTGCCCAACCTCTTCATTTTGCAAGACATTGCTGATCGATCAAGTATCAGCAAAATTGACTAGCATCAAAGGTAAGATCTAATGACTTTCAATAAATATATTATTAGTTTGACGAAGATATGTAGTACAGTAATTAAAGAATAAGATGTTACATGTATTTCATTGACTATTCTAGTTCAACTGCCAAATATGAACACTAAATTTTTCATTATATAAAATAAAATTTAATTATGTTTGGGTTGAACTTTCTTTGCATTTTTCTTTTTTTTTTTTTGCATTGGAACCCCTCAACGTTGTAATATTAATAATTTTTTGTTAATTAAATGAGTCAAAAAAATTTATTTAAGAACCAGTGGTGTGTATTGAAAATTTCGCACAAACTCTATTGAAATTAACTCTGCCCAAAAATGAGGTTTGGTTATTTAATTTTATCAGGATACATCTTAATATTTAGATAAATAGGAAATTATATTCAAATTTATAGTTACCAATAGATCGTTTAATATAGAAAATTGGGTGTCATAGTCTAAATTGAACCTTTGCTTGTGGATCTCACGAATCCATGGATGAGCCAAGGTATGGTCTCTGCCATAGGATTGAATAATCCCTCGTAAAGGGACTAGTGGGGATGGGTCTACGGATCTTTAATTTTGAAAATAAAAATTAAAAAAACAAGCAAAAGGCTAGATCCAATAATAACCATTTTGAGTTTTATTTATCTTAAAAAAAAAAAAAAAAAATGATAAATTTTCAGAGAAAATAAAAAACCAAGAATTCCTTGCATACCTCTTCAAACATCTCTCTCTCTCTCTCTCTCTCTCTCTCTCTCGTTATAATTTGTAAATGTGACTTCTGGATTAAAATTTCTCTATTTTCAACCATTCTTTATGTGGGGAATGAGGTATGGTCGAGATACATTATGTCTCCATACTCGCTAATAGTTCTCGTCACAACATTTTGTATCACTTGATTCACCTGCTCTAGATTTAGGACATATGGGTGGGTTCTCTTGTTGAAGCTCTTCCATGTTATGAATGGTGTCTGTCGAACATTTGTTCAAGAAATGCATATGCTCAAAGGGATAAATTGTTGGTTTGGCTTTCGAATTAGGTGAGGTGTTGGGCTTCTTGGCGGGTCAAACGTTGGGCATTCTTGGCGGGTTGTATGTTGGGCTTGTAGGGTCGGAAATATCACCTGAACGTTTATTTTGAGAAAAATACATAACTACTAGATTATAAGAATATACAATTTCATAACTAACAATCTTTATAAATAATTTCAAAATTCAAGTGATAAATGTAATATATATAATATATATAATATAAAGAAATGATACAAATCTAAAAATTGGAAATATTCCACTCACAAATTTTTTTTTAACAGTTCTTATCCACAATCAAACGCTGACTCTCTCCCTATAATCTCAATTTCAAAATTCTATCCTCAATCACTTGGGCCCCGTTTGATTGGGGTGGAATTGGATGAAAAAGGAAAATGTTTTTCTTTTCCATCCTTAAATTTAGTATTTGATTGTATAACTTTTCCATGAAATTCATTTTCATCCCTTTTCTAGGTACAACCATTTAAAACACATTTTTCATCTTTTATTTTCTTATGGGTATGGTGGGAAAATGTTTTCCATCCTTTTTTTTCGTTTTGGCAATGGAAACATATTCTAAATCCAATGGTAAAAAAATTTATCCATTTAATTGACAATTTGCATGAAAAATAAAGCCAAACGAACACAAAAAAATTTCAAAAATTATTTTTTTTTTACTTTTTTGCGGTCCAAACAAATTTTAATATAGATTGTGAAAAAATTTATCCTAAAAGGTAACAATTTACATGAAAAATAAAATCAAACGGATTAAGTGAAAAATTATATCAATCAAATACCATTAATTACAATTCTCTTTAAAACAAATTCTATTCTATTCAATGCAATGCAATTTCTGCCCGTCATTTTCTTTCCACCCATTTTTCATCTTTGCAATCAGACGGACGCTTAGATTTCTCCCCAAATCCTCAATCTGAAAAGCATTCACGTCGTCACCATTACTCACTGAAGAACCATATACCATCCCAGAACTTACCAAGATGTTGCCATTGCCGATACCACCAATTGAAACCTCCAATACACATTATTTTCGCCAACAAATCAGTCGTTGTTTTTACAAAAAATCAGGTTTAATTGGATTTTTGTTTTCGTCGATGTTGAGACCATAGGGAGGCAAATGATGGAGCTCTCGTCAGCAAGAGGTAGGGATTGAGATTCAGAGGTGGTGTCATCGTCTTTTGTTCAGTGCACTTGGATGAGTGTGAGGGTGAAAATGAAGAAAAACACGGTGGCGGTAGTAGGTGTATGTGTATTACTATATGTGTTGCACCTCCATTTTACTGATTTTATTTTTTTTATTTTATTTTTAATTTTTATTTTTTTGCACTCATTGAGGGTGGTCCGACAATTGTTAGCAAGTTGATCCCTCCTGTTGGTTAGCAAGCAAGATAATATTAGATTTTAACTTGATGATATTGATGCTTTACTACATTGAATGTCTAAAAGGATTTTCAGATTGAAATTTTATTATATATAAGCAATTTGGAGTGGAAACATTGAAAGCTGTTTAGATTTCTTCGTCAAATGCTTCGTGGAATGCCGAAAAAAACAAGACATCAAGGAAAAAAAGTTGTCGAGGAGATCAAAAATAGTATTAGAATAGCTGCTGTCAAGACTACAGATATTAGTTAATTGAAAATGCAGATGTAGAACAAACTAGACCAGTACACTAGTATCAGGCTAATTTTTGTGTTTGTGAGTGATGCTACATTGCATTTGCTTTCAATTGTCAATCCACTTTAGGTTTTTTTTTTTTTTTTTTTTTTTTTTTTTTTCTTTTAACTTTTCTGTAAAAAGGAAAGCTTGCTTACTTACATTAGACATAATGGTAAGTACAAATCATAGTCAATGGTAAATACAGATATGTGAGATGGGTGGCATAATTGATTAAATTTGTGCAAGGATAATAGTGTGGTTTGCGACCAATAGAAATGATGTGATAATATATTTTTGATAACATGTCAGAATGAGACAATATGTTATATTCAACACATTATTGGTCACAAACTTTAAATGTAAATAGATTTTTTGTAATTTTTACTTTTAACGGATGGCTGATTACACAAGTTACTGTTAACACAAATTTGATCGTATACAGTCACAATTAAAACGAATCTGGTCATGAACAATTGCAATGAAGACAAACTTGGTCACAATTAGTCACAGTTAATAATGGTCACAATTAATATATAAATGATCACAAACTTTTAACGTAAACAGGGTTTGTCACAAAAACTCACTGTTAACACATGTTTAGTTATACATATAACTGTTAATATAAATTTGGTCACATACAGTCACAATAAAGACAGACTTGATCATAACCAGTCACAGTTAACACAAACTTGGTTATAGTCATAATTAAAATAGATTTGATCACAGACAGACACAATAAAGTTAGATAATTGTTCACAAACTTAAAATGTAAACATTATTTGTTGCAAACATTCATTGTTACTAGGTGTCATTATTAACATAGATTTGATCACATATAGTCATAGAACTTATTTCTCGTTCACAAATCACAAAAAATATAGGTCACAACTTATTTCACGATCACAAATTATCAAGTTAATTGGTTACAAATTATTTCTCTGTCGCGAACCACAAATTTAGTCACAAATTCATATATTTTTTAGATTACAATTTATTCATTTTGTGTGTCACAATGATACAAGAGTTGGTACAACAGCTTTTTATCCTACAAATTCGTCCCAACACTTCTCCTACCGCTAGCCACACCACCAAAAACACTGATTCACCTCTCTACCACCACAACACCACCACCGTCGCCTCAAAACGAACCACACACATATTGAGGGATTGATTGATATTTTGTAAAACTCATTTAGGTCGCTCATATTATTGTTTTGGTTTTGATTTTTGATCAGATCTGAGATGGCAAAGGAACATAAATGGCAAGAGCTTGTTGGAGGAAACTAGTTGTGCTCAAATAGTTGTGACTTTTTTGGTAGTCCTACAACACTTCATCTTTGTTCCAAGTTCTACAAAGTTTATTGCGTCAAGGAAGGGAAAACGAGAGAAGCCAAAATTACCATGGAAAAAATTCTCAATCAATCAAATCCTCCTCATTTTTCAACTCTTTCAAGGCCAGAATCAATTAATTCTCACATAATACTAGAAAAGGCTTCAATTTCCATTTAAGCGATGGTAGAAATTGATAAACCCGACACCGCTGTGGCCATGGTGGCGATGCCGCATATTAAACCTAACAGGTGCGCCGGTTGTCAGAAGCGCCTGGGTGGCACAAGATTCAAGTATAGGTATGGAACGCCATTGCCAAGACCAACCCTATCGTCAAGGTTGAAAAGCTTGACAAGATCTGAATTGTTGTTTTCATTGGCTATGAATTCATGGCCTCCATTGGTGGAGTTGTGTTTGGGAGGTAATTCTGCCAGTGGTAGATGGTGGAAAGTGATGTTCGGTGGCGGCGTTCGGCTTTCATGGTGTAGTGGTGGGAGAGTTTTGAAGAGTTATGGTGGGAATGAGTGAAATTAATGGAGAAACTGAAATTATCATTATTTAATTTTTGTTAATGTAAAATTATTCATATATTTAATATTATTAAAATATTAATTAATACCCGATTTATGAAAAGAAAAGTTTAAGATTTGATCTTAGAAAACTATAGTGGATAGATGAATAGTATTGTATGCCTATGGAATGTATAGTTGAAAGTGAAGTTTGACCATTTAGATATATGAAGACTTAATTTATGTTTGACCCTCATTTTTTAAAATTTATTTTTCTAGAATTCATTTTCTTTATGGGATTCACAGCTTTTATCAAGTTTTTAAAATAAATATTTCTTGAACTTTTGTCAAAATCTACTAAAAATTCGATTTGAAAGTCCCTATTTAGTGGTTATTTTTTCCCAAAAAAAAAACATTGTTTTAAATATTTTTTTTTAAATTTATAATATGATGTGTGGTTAATAAGTAGAGGGAAAAAATTTGAATTTACGTGTAAAATGCAAATGTGATTGAAAATGAGTTTGTAAAAAAAAAAAAAAAAATGTTAGTGGCTAAATCAAATATGAGCATAGTTTTCTATTAAATATAAATTTCTTATGTTCTAGTGTATCATTTTAATTCCTCAACGGTACACCTCGGTCAAATCTTAACCAGCTACCTAAATGTTTGCAATAAATAATAAAATTTGAAAAGAAACTAGGTGTCAAAACATCTAAAAAGACAAACTCACAAGTTGAAGAATCTAATACCAAGTATTCAAAAGATCTAAGCATATACCTTTGAAATAATTAGCAGATAAGCCACATGCTTATAATTAAATAACCACAAATAAAGCAATAAAGCATGTAAATATATAAAGCTATTGCACTAGCATGGTGGTACAATTATTCCATAATTTTTAATTAAACCCTATAATTATACTAAATTATCTTTGTTATTACAAAATCATTTAATGTGAATGGGAACGTGGGTGTCTGGTGGTGGGGGACCAAAAAAGTGATAACTAGCTAGAGACAAAGAGCCGCGTCCCAGCCACAGTTGACAAATAGGAATAATAAAATTCGTGTTTTTGAGATTAACAAAATTTAAAATATCTGCACAGTTATGCCTGATTGAGTGCAATTATCATTTTATATGTGCTCGCTATTATGTCTAAACTGAAAAAAGGGTTCTTATTGAATACTCAAAAACAGCAAGAATTACTATATTATGATGGGAATCTGTCTCCTGTTTGCATGGCATAGATGAATGTAGCATTATGGTGAACATTCAGAAAGTTAATGGTGACCGCTGAGTCTGAGTGCATGCCATTCCAGATGCATCTAGTCGTCTATACATCGAATATTTGATCAAGAAAGTTAAGAAAGAAAAATAAGTTAAAATCTTATTTATTACTCTATTTGAGTAGTTATAACTGCTGATGGTATCTGAAACAGTGGTTTCTTTTGGGAAGAACCCAGAAATTAACAAACAGGGAGGTTATTTGTTGAGATGATGTCATTCGCTTTTCTTTTTCTTAAACTATTACCTTAACAGGCCAACACTACCTTTTCTGACGCCCCCACCATTGTCCTCTCCACTCTGTTCATACCTTTGTTTTTACACCCTCAGCATTCCCTTTTCTTTGCTTCTTTCAATCCTCAATTGGGATTTTTCTGTTTCCCTAATAAGGACCACTTTCGTCGGATGAAGTACTGATCCTGCTCTACTCAAAGAGCATTTCTGCTAATTTCTTTCTGGTTAGTTATTTCTGCACGTGCAGATTTCCTAGTAATCTCTTTTCTTTCTTTCTTTCTTTTTTCTTTTTATTGGGGTATGGGATTTCATTGAAATTAGTCTATAAAACATAGTCTAGAATGATCATGATATGTGTTGTTAGCTCTTTCTTGTCTTATTTTCCTGGACATGATTTGCCTGATACCTGTTTTCATATTTTTGAGCAATTATAAAGCCAGCGTGATATCTTGGGATGATTTTCGCTTCATGATTAATTACTAAGTTAAGACATAATAAGACTAATATTTGGTCTCCTGCAGGAGGTTTCAGATATTGAAGTTACAAACTTTTGACTACTGGAGATCTATTTGGATTGTGTTTATGATATAAACTTACCCCCTAAGGTTTTCTTCACATTCAATTTAGGATAAAATTATAAGAATTTTGAAATCTTACAAATTTAAACTTGTAGAATCAGAATCAGAATTCTAATCCTTAGAGCTAAGCTACAAAAAAGGAAGTCATATTTTTACAGTCTCAAAATTTAGTAGACAAACAGTGGTACTATTGCTTCCTAAGATTTCTAATGTGCACTAAACTCTCGGCTTAACTTCCGACAATAAAAGAACCTCTCCTTGGAATTGATTTTTGATACCTGAAATCCATGTGCTATGTCATAAGTACGGAGAACTAGATTTTTCTCCGTTGTGTGCATTTTTCCTGTTCCTCCCATTTATAATTTTATGCAATTTGAGATTCAGATATTGCAATTTTGGTTGACTTATTTTCATTACGTTTTGTTCGTGATAGCTTTTAAGTTAGGATAGCTCATAAAGAACTCAGCGGTTGTGCATCTTGCTCCATTAGAAGGTTCTTCTTACTCTTCCATTATCTGGATATTGCTTCATCTCTGAATTCTTTTGAGAAATGAATAAAGTTACCCTATATATAATTTTGTTAATTGAATGGAAAAGAAGTACAGAAATTATTGAAAGATGATTTTTTAAGAATTACATTGATTTGGTGTGCCTAACTCTCTAAAATTTCATCCTGTGTCCAGTTAACTCTTATCGTTAAAGAGAAAATCAGTTCAGAGCAAAGATTTATCAGACGTAACTTGTCATTTTAATTTCCTCATCCAGGATTTCATTTAATAGAACTGAATTTAAACAATCAGTTGATTGGGTGGTATTTTTTTTACAAGTATAATTAGAAGCAATAAGCTATTGTTGGGATTTTACGGTTGATTTTGTTTGTCAAAACAGAAAAGGTAAAAACATCACAAGCAAAACTATAAAGATGAACACAAAAACATCAAGAAATTGTTGACTCAATTAAGTCAATCCCCGGGGGGGTGGGGGTGGGGGTGGGGTGTGGTCTCGGGGACAGCTCGTTTCACTAGTGCAATATTCTACCTTCCACAAGGGAGAGAGAGAGAGAGAGAGAGAGAGAGAGATCACATCAAACCACTTAGATCGAGTTTTAGCCACAAATCTAATCGATCTTTCAAAATTAAAGAGTGAACATTCAAATATCCAACCAAACACTAAGAAGATAACCTATACAAATCAGCCACTCTTTCAGGCTTGATTATACAGAAATGGAATACACTACAGTGGATTAATTACAAAGAACTCAAAATCAAGGAAGAAGAAGATTCATGGCCCTTGAAACGGAGGAGCCAAATAGAGAAAAATAATAGTCCAGAGAAACTCAAAAAAAGTCATATGACTGAAGATCCATGGGATGTTGTTAATTCTAAGAATAAACCTCAACCCTTTATTGTATCTAACAGCTCATATCTTCAACTAGTACAATCCTTGTGCATACCAAGCCACCAATAAGTGGATGCCACTTGGGTGGCATTATCCAAATAAGCAACAAAGACAATTGACACAAATATCACTCCTTTAAATGTGTTTTGAGAAACGCAACTCTTACAATCATCCCATTGGTTCTCAATATCACTCAACTCTCTTTGGTTGCTGATTATCTACATGGATGGATTATCCACCATCATTGCCCAGATACCTGCAAAAGAAATTTAACCTGTTTCAATATACATTAAGGATAAACACAATTTAAACTTACTTACAAGCAAAACTTTAGTCAACATATTTTAGGGATTTTTGTCGGTATGAATTTTAACCTAATTTACTTCACCTTAAGAGAGGTTTTCTCTAATGAAATGATATTTCACCTTTATATGTTTTGATCATTTATGATAGATAGGATTTTTACTAAGTAAAAGAGCAGTCTGGCTATCAATGAATATGGTAGAAGTATCATGCATGGAGATTAATTTCTTTAAAATTCTTTTTAATCAAACACATTCTTCTATAGTTTGAGTTATGGCTACATATTCAAGTTCAGTGCTAGATAATGTAATCAAAGGTTGCAACTAAGATTTCCATGCTATGCAATTGTCACCAAGAGTAAAGAAATAGGCTATAGTTGATTTTTTGCTATCTTTAACACTAGCAAAATCAGCATCTACATAACCCTTCAGGGTTAAATTGTCAATTTTTTTCTCATGCACTAGACCCAAATTTAATGTCCCAATAATATATCTTAACAACAATTTCATTCCGGCCCAATGAGGTTTACCAGGATTGGATATAAATCTGCTTAAAAAACTAATTGCATAAGCAAGGTCAAGTCTGGTTGTAATCATAGAAAATATAATAGAACATGTTGCATTTGCATAAGGTATGTTTTCCGTTCCTTTCAATTTTTCTTCAGATTTAGTAGAGTAGGAATGAGAAAGGATCATATGAACTACAAGAGGCACATTAACTATTTTGCTCTCCTTCATCCCAAATTTGGTTACAACTTTATTTAGATATATCTCATGTATAATGGTTAACTTGTTCTCAGGCACAAGTTTGTTCATAAGCATTTCCAGAATTTTCCTAGCACTTCCTAAATCTTTTAGATTGTAAAAGATTATTTAATTTTATGATTTGAGACTTGTTGGGACTACACCTGGGTACGATTTGATTCGATTCTGAAGATAACCGAACTGAACCGAAATTTTTTGGGTAGTTAGTAAACGGAACAATCGGGTCCAAATATAATTTTGGAACCGTTCAGGTTCGATTCCATTCAATTCGGTTCGTTTCGGTTCTATTTGGTTCCATACTATAATTAATTTTTTTAATATTTATAACAACACTACAGTCTGATATGTTCAATCTTAGCTTTTACAAAATAATGTATTTCAATTTAATAACATATAAACAATAAGTTTCCAATAAGATTAATTTATCAATGTATACAAATAACAAAAAGTAGATAATAAATTAGTAATACTAAAACATCGATTATCCGTATAAATTAGAAGTTATACACTCATAAATATTTTAAAGTATTACTAATACAGTAGTACTTACCAATTATTTGATTTAACCATAAATTGTTT
This sequence comes from Osmanthus fragrans, assembly GCA_019395295.1. Taxonomy (NCBI): domain Eukaryota; kingdom Viridiplantae; phylum Streptophyta; class Magnoliopsida; order Lamiales; family Oleaceae; genus Osmanthus; species Osmanthus fragrans. Next base: position 9,448,383 of record CM033341.1, read on the forward strand.
AACTTGTCATACTAGATATTAAGAAACTCTACAAGAAAAAATTGAAAAATCATAATTAACAAATATAAATAAACTAAAAATTATTCGACTAATAAGATTTAATAAGAAAAAATATAATATATATTTTATTACATGTCTCAATGTCTTCATAGAACTCAATGTCTTTAATGCAAACTCTATCTTTGCTAATATTTTAAAAAAAATAAAAAATTTTGATTTATCTCATATATAAAAATTAAAAAAATTCGGTTCTTATTTGGTTCTTCGGTTCTGGGTCTAGAACCGAGAGCAGAATCGAACCCGTCAGTTCTCGATTCAAATACCCATTCGGGTATTTCACTTATGAAAAACTCTCGATTCGGTTCGAGTCCGACTTGGTTCAATTCGATTCGAGATTTTTGTCCAACCCTAATTGGGACTAAATAAAATAATATCATCTACATAAAACAGCAAGTAGATTTCATGCCAACTCTTAATGTCATTATAGTATAGGCAAGCATCAAAATCACTTCTATTAAAACATATCTTTAGTGCATACATCAAACCTTTCTGTACCATTGTCTGTGGCTTTTTTTCAGCCCATACAATGATTTCTCCAGTTTAATTACATGATGAGTCTTCTTCTTAGCCTCAAAACATTGAGGCTGACTCATGAGGATATCTTCTTCAAATTTTCCACGTAAAAAATAAAATAAAATAAAATAGTTTTAACTTCAAGTTGTTCAAGTTCCCAATTGAATTGAACAATGAGTGCTAAGACCAGCCTGATTGTCTTATATTAGATTACATGTGAGAATGTTTCATTGTAATCAACCCCTTCCTTTTGAGTGTACCCCTTTACTACTAATCTTGCTTTAAACCTCACAACATCACTAGGATTATTACCCTCTTTAAGTTTTTATAATCCATTTACATTGGACTACCCTATGATCTTTAGGTCTCTTAACAAGTTTCCATTTTTTGTTCTCAATTAAATATTGCATTTCTTCCAACATTGCCTTTATCTAGTTTTTTTTTTTTTTTTTCCCATCAACGGCTTCTTCATAAGAAGCAAATTCAGCTTGTTCAAGAGCTTCTCTTGAGATAAAGGTAAAGTCAGTCAGGTTTAGTAATTCATATCTAGGGTTAGGTCTAACTTGTCTCTTTTTCCTATCCCTAGTAAGTTGATAATCATGAATAGTGGTATGTTCAGTAGCATGATTAGGTTCTTCATATTCAATTTCAGTTTGTGGTTCATTTACCTTAACAGGTTCATATTCTTGTTGTACAGGATTATTATCCTCATCTTTAGGTTGAGGTAAATCAAACTTAGCCAACTTCACCTCACTTTGAACGGTCTTGGCATTTTCAAATTTGTTTGATTTATCAATATCTTGTTTTGGGCATGACATTTCAAATTCACTAAAGACTACATTTCTACTATTAATGATTTTGATACCTTGGACACCTAAAACCCATAACCTATATCCTTTCACTCCTTCTTGGTAGCCTAGCATCACACACACTTAATGGCCTTTGGCTCTAATTTTTCTTCTGAATGATGTGTCTATGCGGCACATCCAAAAACTTTTATGTGAGTTATATTTGGAGGCTTCCCTATCCACGATTTTTGTGGAGTTTTAAAGCCTATATTGCTAGATGGAGACCTATTGATCAAGTAGGCTATAGTGCTGGCAGCTTCACCCGAAAACTTTTGGCTAAGCCAGAGCTGAAAAGTATGTACCTGACTTTGTTCATTATAGTTCTGTTCATTCTCTCGGCAATCCCATATTGTTGGGGTGTGTGTTTTACAATTCTATATCTCATTATCCCCTTTGGTTTGCAGAAATTGTTGAACTCAAAATTACAGAACTCAAGTCCATTATCAGATCTTAATGTTTTTAATTTTTTTCTCTAACTAATTCTTAACAGATTTGAGTTGGGTTCTAAACTTTTGAAAGGTTTCAGATTTAGCCTTTAAAGGATAAATCCAAACTTTTCTAGAATAATCATCTATAAGAGATAAGAAATATTTACTTTCACCAAATGTTCTCTGGACCCCATAGATCAGCATGTACATATTTTAAGGGTCTATTAGTTCTATGTGAGCTAGTTTCATAACTCACGTTGTAGGACTTACCCAACACACGTCTCACATAAATCCAATATCTTAATATCATCTTTTCCAAGTAGTTTTTGGTTACTCAAATATTTTAACCCTTTATTACCATTACCAATATGACCCAGCTTGTTGTACCAAAGTTCAGATTTATCTTCATTAACAGTCAGTAGATTGGAATCAGTTGCATTAATTGTTTTGCCTTCAAGGTAGTATAGACCATTTCTTTTAGGTTCTTTTATTACAATTAGTGAGCCCTTCATAATTTTCAGAACTTTATTATCAGATTTAAGGGTATATCTCTCATCTTTAAGAATCCCTAAGGAAATAAGGTTCCTTTTCAGATTTGAAACATATCTCACATTCTTGATTGGCCTGACAATGTCATCATACATTTTGATGGCAATGTCACTAGACCCAATAACAGTCTACGAATTATTATCTCTCATATAAACTTTTCTCGGCTCTATTTCTTTATAATTATAAAACCATTACCTTTCAGGGCACATATGAAAAGTGCACCCTATGTCCAGAATCTAGTCTTTATTAGGCTCTTCATTTGACACATCCAATACATGTAAGCTATCTAATTCAGATAGTATGCCAACATTAATTAGATCATTATCGTTCAGATCTTACTGTTTCTTTTTCCAATTAATGCAGCCTCTCTTAAAATGTCCCAATTTCCCATAGTTATAACATTTCTTATTACTTCTATCTTTGGATTTAGATCTCCATCTTCTCTTCTTACTCTGAAAGTTAAATTCTTTATTTTCAGTTCTTCCTCTTACAAATAGTTTTCTTGTCTTAAGTTGGTCCTATTTTCTCTCCTTACCTTTAACTCTCTAGACCTCAATGCATCTATCACAATTGCTTGTGTAAGGGTATACCTAGCATATTTTATAGCATTCTTGACATCTTTATAAGTTTCAGGTAATGATTTCATTAATATAACAACTAGGTAATCATCCTCAATTTTTTTTTTTTTTTTTTTTATCATTGTGTGCTAAGCTCTTGACAATTATACTAAAGTCACTCAAGTTTACTTCTAAATCTTTTCTAGAGTCCATTTTAAGACTAAACAATTTCTCTAACAAATATATCTTGTTAGGCAGTCTTAGTTAAAAATAGGGCATATAAAGTTGTCCATAGAGTTTTAGTAGATTTGGCATTATCAACTTGTCTAATAATGTTATTAGACAAATGCAAAATTATGGAACTGTAGGCAATTTCATTCATTATTTCAACTTTAGCAGGTTTTGCTTTTAACTCTTCAGGAAATGTTTAGGATTATTAAGGGCATTTTCAACCCTTTGTTGGACCGAAATGACTCTCATGTTGTGCTTCCGTATAGAGTAATCCCCTTTCCATTGAATTGTGATAATTCAACCTTTGAACCCATTGCGAATTGTATAAAAGGGTGTTTTGTACTTATGGACATAACAGAATGGGTTTTTAATTTAAAACAATTTTCAGATAATTAGTACAATGAAATTAGGGTCAAGTTATCCAAAAATTCAGAGTGAATTGCCCAAATAGTCACTGAACTTTATGTCATGCTTCCACAAGATCACTGAACTTTGAAAATCACCCAACTCATCACTGAACTTCCCAAAAGGTTTCCACGGGGTCACCGAACTTTAAAAATCACTGAATTCATCACTAAACTTTGCACAAGGTTTCCTATGATTTTTAAAGTTCAGTGATCCGGTGAAAATCTTTTGAAAAGTTCAGTGATGAGTTGAGGGATTTTCAAAGTTCAGTGACCTTATGGAAGCATGGTGTAAAGTTCAGTAACTATTTGGACAATTCACTCAAAAATTGAAGAAGAGTAAACAAATATTTAACAATATATTTTATCAGTTCAATCGAGTATGAAGAACTTTAGTCAAATATATCAAGGTATAGATAGAAGCTCAGACAAATTACAGGTATGTTATCCGGATATATGTATATTAGAAATTCAATTAATCACAAGAATTTAAAACCCATATTGTATCATGCACATGTCATGGAAAGAAATCACCAAATCGATTTTTTTTTTTTAAAGATGATTTGGAAAGATCTTACCAATGCTATTGAAAAACAATATTATTAATGCAAAGCCCTCAATCGAGCCAACAGTCAAAGCCTTCAATCAAACCAATAGTCTTACTCAAGGAGCTAGCAAGTCAGCCGTATTGCCCAGATTTGTCATAGTTAGATCCAAGATACCCAAAATTAATACACTATTTGTTTAGATCTTTCAAGATTTGTGCAAATATGTAATTAGTATACCCAAGAAAAGAAGATTTTGTAGAAAAAAAAAAAAAAACCAGAGACCTTGGAGGCTATGATACCGATTTTGTTGGGATTTTACGGTTGATTTCATTTGTCAAAACAAAAAAGGTAAAAGCATCACAAGCAAAACTGTAAAGATGAACACAAAAACACCAAGAAATTATTGACCCAGTTCAGCCAATCGGTCAAATCTGGGGGCCTCAGGGGCAACCCGTTTTGCTAGTGCAATATTCTACCTTCCAAGAGAGTAACATATTACATCAAACCATTCAAATTGAGTTTTAGTTACAAATCTATTCGATCTCCTAAAATCAAAGAGTTAACACTCAAAGATCTAACCAAATACTAAGGAAATAACCTACATAAATTCTTTCAGGCCTGATCATACAGAATTAGAATACACTCCACCAGATCAATTACAGGGAACTCAAAATCAAGGAAGAAGAAGATTCATGGCCCTTGAAACGGAAGAGCCGAACAGAGAGAAAAATAATAGTCTAGAGAAACTCAAAAAAAGTCGTATGACTAAAGACCAATGAGACGTTATTAATTCTAAGAATAAACCTCAGCCCTTGATTGTATCTAACGGCTCATATCGGAGTTCAACTAGCACAATCCTTGTGCATGCCAGGCTACCAATAAATGGATGCCACTTGGGCGACATTATCCAAATAGGCAGCAAAGACAATTGACACAAATTGCACTCCTTTAAATGTGTTTTGAGAAACAAGACTCTTACTGCTACTTTATGTCAAGTTCAGGTTGTTTTATCTTGTAAAGTAACTTCATGAGAGGTGCCAATTGGACTAGAAACTTGAAAAACAAGACGACTTTCTCATGGCGACGTATGTGGAAGAAATTAACTAATCATAATTACAGTATGAAGGTTTAGGCATTTATTAGTGGCATCAATGATCAACTGATTTTGTAAATACCGAGAAACTGTAATTATGTTCTCAAAGTGATGATTGCCCTCAAAATGTAGTGGAGCGGGAAATATTTGAGTAATGAAGATGTCTCCATTTTGTGCTATTTTATGTTATCTCAAAATCATTGCTTTTGATTCAGAGTGATGTGATTATTGCATCACTGGACCTACAGATTGTGATCTTTATATTTATAGTTTTTACTCCTGCTTTTTCCTTCAATTACATCTTAAATATCCATTATATGCAGAGAAGAAAAAAATCAGCTTCAAGCCGTCGGCTGGCACTCAGAATGCTGCGTACTGGTTTTTTCTTATTGACAACATATATGAACTGATCACATTGCTTCTAAGAAGCCCACAGAAATATGAAATCCCAAAAATTTGATCTTGAAGCAGAGCCCTCCACGGAGAATGATTTTGATGTTAGTAGCCAAATTGCTTCCAACATATCAATCCAAGATAGACTAACTGACTTCAGGCATGAATTGGATTCAGTAAACATTCAATTGAACTCAGAATCCATCTCCCCCGACTTATCTCTCAACTTCAGATCAAACAAGAATCAGTTAGGCTACAACAAATCCATGGGATTTCTGAAATCTAGCGGAGGTGGAAGTTGTGATGAACCCACAACCAAAACTAAAGAAGTGGTTCCTCCACGATCCTTTTCTTGCAATTTCTGCCAACGAAAGTTTTTCAGTTCACAGGCACTTGGGGGTCACCAGAATGCACATAAGCGAGAAAGGAATATGGCTAAAATGGCTACACAAATGGGCATTTTTTCCGAGAGTTGTACTAGTGTGGCATCTCTGCCTTTGCATGGGTCTCTATCCCGATGTCTAGGAATAAAAGAACATTCTTCAGTGCATCACAGCTTTTTTCCACCAATGAGGCCACTTGAATTTAGAGCCACCCCAAGATTGGAAACTGGCTACCCAATTCAGCCTATATACATGGAGGATGATAATTCAAAGATGTTATGGCCTGGTAGTTTTCATCAGGTATCTACTGAAAATGTTTCTCAGCCATTATTTTTACAGGTTGGATCTTCAAACGTGAATTTTGTCGAGACTAATACATCATTGGATGGAGATGAATCTACGCCAGATCTCACACTCCGACTTTGAGATGTTTGCTAGACTTAAATGGCTTCATTGGATGGTATGCTAGAAAAGAATTGACAAAGCGACAAATATACCTTTCAGTCAATCTAAAGTGTGGTGTTTAACTTCACAACCCATGGATATTAGAGAACTTTGGGAGATGATTTGAGCTTCATCACAAGGGTAGATCATCTGTATCAATCCCTGATAATTGCTTTATCTCCAATTATCAGGTCAATGCGTGGGATTATAGTCTATAGATTGTTGTTGCAATTCCGATAGATAGTTTCAATTCTCTTGGTTTTGAATTGGTACTAGTTTGAATGGATTTAGATGTTGACACCTAATTATCTTCGTTCTGGTAATATTTGTTGCTATTGTATTATCCATTTAATCTGGTACAATGATAGCAATTTCCTTCTGGTAATTTAAGAGGATGTATATGAAACTATAGTGCTTTGTCTGTTTTATTCTGTGTTGAGAACAATGGTGTGTATATATAGAAATATGGTGCAATATAAGAAGAGATATGTTAAGAGTCAAAGGACCATGGAGTTCAATTATAAGACAAACTTTGTTTTGATAAGATTATCTTAATTTGATTAAGTTATAATTTTTTTTTAATAAGAGATATTTTGGACTGGCTGGATCACTTGAAATTTAATTCACGAATTTAATTTCACTTGACTGTCATACTTAAGACCTTAATCTCGAGCGAATAATGAATTTTGATTAGTGGCTTGAAGTATAAGGTATCAATTTTATTAAAGTTTATCTTTAACTTTTTTAATAAGATTGGAATACATTTTGAATGCATTGAATTGGGCCACATGAAATTAATTTATGGCATTAATCACATATATTCAATTTCATTTGATGGTCGTGCATGAGACCTTAATCTTGAGCAAGTAATGGACTTCCATTACTGATTTGAGGTTCTTTAAGGTATTAATGAATGAGATCAAATTATTTATTTACACTTCGATACCTTACCTTGAGAATTAAAATGAATATAATGAGGACCCGCCTATATTTGCAACATGGAACTCGTTAACTATAGAATGGGCATGATCATGATCTCAAGGCATTTTCTGATGGATAGTTAAATTTGAGTTAAGTAATTTAACATTAATTATTGAATTAATATTTCGATGTAATCACATGAAAGTGTCGAATAGAAAATGGGACTTGAGAATTTATGTGTATTTAGAAACGACTCTTTGATTATTTTAACCTTGTTCTGAATATTTGAAATGATCAGGAGTAACACATAAAAATCACAAGTCAAATAATATAATTATTGACTATTCAGTTTCACTAATTTCAATCAAACAGCTAATGCAATCTCATTCTTTTAATAAAATAGAACGAGATTAATAAATTAACTTGACAAATCAATAGTTCACTTGGTTAAGATTAATTTATTAGAGATTAGTTTAATTATGTCTGATCAGATTGAACCGGTTACTTAAAGGTTGAACCCCAACCTTAAGGGTCTCACACCACTCCTACCCTGGAGCATCGTGAGGGAGATAAATCGCAGATTATACCTCCAAGGGTACATGGTAGAAGCCTGCTTGTACACTTACACTTATTCAAGAACTAAATTCATATTTCAGGATTCGAATTCTTGACGCGACAGCCTAAAACAAAATTGGATTTCTCCACCTTCCCCTTTTACCACTTGGAAATGTGCCCTGGGGCGACTCAACCGGTTACTTAATATTATAAGATGTGGGGTTTATTATAAGAGTTACACTTGATCAAAATTTACAATGCAAGTAATTAAATTTCTTTTTTTTATCAGAAGAATTTTTACTCTATGTCAATTTTTGGCTTTGCAGATTTTCGAAATATCACTTTTGAACTTTTTTATCCCTCTAGAAAATTTAAAATCCAAACTTGTCTTTAAATTAATGTTGATTTGATTAGGTGAAAAAATTGTATAAATAGTAGATAAACATCACATCAAACACACCCTACCCACACCCTCTCCCACGCCGAACTTTTTAAACCAAACCCTACCATAATAGAAAACGTTAAAGTGAAAATGAAAATTCACACCCAATTGAAAAAAAAAAAAAAAAAATTTAAATAAATAATTTGAAACCAAACCCTACCCACTCACATCTTCTCCCTCAAACATCTTAGTCGTCGCCTTCCGATTCTCTTCCTCTCGTCTCTTCCTCAACAGTAACCGACGCCGACCCCACTGAGCCACCCAACCCATCAAGCTCAAGCGTGATCGATGGCACAAAATCCAAAAGGAAAAAAAAAAAAAAAAATAATCAGTATCAGTATCGTCATCAAATAATTGTTCTTGTACATCTTCATTTTCAAGTTCTCAAGCAAAAAGGTCTCAAGATTTTGAAGAAACCTTAAAGAATTGGAGTTGGATCGATCTCGAACTAGAAAATTACAAATTTCAGAAATATTAGGTGGCGTTCTCTTCGTGTTTCAGTTTTGTGTTTTGAGTTTTGAATTCGTTTTGTGTTTTGTGTTTTGGGTATCCATTTTAAGATTGTTGAAAACTTGTTCTTTTTGTCGTTTTGAAAAAATATTTTCCAATCCGTATTTTTTTAATTTTAGCAGATTTGTGAAGAAAACAGCCAAAACGTAAAAAAGTTGTTTTCTGTTTTCTTCACAAAAAGCCATTTTCAAAAACTCGTTTTCGAAAATGGGAAAGAGAACGCGTTTTCAATGTTTTGGAAAATCGAAAACAAAAAACGGTCCGAAAACAGCAAAGAGAAAGCACCCTTAATGTTTATGTCCTTGCTTTTTCTCTGCAAATGTCATTGCTGCCGTTGTTTCCCCGATACTTATTAAAAAGAATAGAATTTTGTAATGATTGAAGAATTAAATATTATTCTCATTCTTGATATTTACAATAACTACAGATTTTTATGAGTATAAAAGTCATGGGTTTAAGATTCTGGGTTCAGATATTTTGATCAGAGGACTCTATATGCATTATTCTTATAATGGACTCTTTATGAATGTTAAATGTAAATATCAATCCCGACAGTTATGGAATCTTTTGCCGAGATGAATTGTCGTTCTCGACAGTTATTTTCTTAAATTCTTGAGAGTTGACTAACTTATCTCAACGGTTGGTTCCGTAAGCCAAATTTTGTTCAGATTCTCTTCTCTTCCATATGTGGTTTTAAGGTTGAAATGTAAACATACCATCATCTGAGCATTATTACTACTTCATGAAATGTAAACATCACAGTTACGGAACCATCTGTAGAGATAAACCATGTGTGTCCAATTGGTTTGAGAAGCCTAAATTTGTTCGGGAGCTCAATTACGTGTACTATGAATAGTATTTTTTGTTAATTTTAATTTTATTTTATCTTGAACACAGGAGAGTTGATTAGGTTTATGATTGAGATGCTAGAGTTAATAATTCGAGGTTTATGTGATGCTTCATTATATGATTTGGCTCTTGTTTATGTTTTTTGTGTTGCTTATCATAATAATTTACAATCCACGTAAATGCTCTATATCAGTGGATAGCTAGTCATGTTCAACTTCAAATCTCTTTTACAAATTCCTCTTCGACGGTTTAAGATATTGGTTTTTCTACTTTACATGTTAAGCTAACTATTATTTTGTTATTTATAGAATTTGGCATTTGATTTGCCTCTATCAGCATTGTTGGGGGGAAAACATTTACAACTTTTGAAAACTTCATCCACATCAAATTGTAAGCTATATGCTTGCAACATGCTTTTTTTATCCTTTACCTTTTCTTACTTCCTTATCAAAAGTTAATTGCTTTAATGTCATCAAAGTTATGGTTTCATATGCTTGTGTTGTATATGTGCATGTGTGTTCATTATTTATTTCATTTTAGAAGCTAGGAAATTGGACCTTTTGCGTTTCTTTACTATGCGGAAAATAGGCACTTTTAATTGTGAACTAGAACTAGAAACTTGGCACTTTTAATTACCAATATTTCGTACATAACACAAACAAACATAACTATTTTTAAGTGAACTATTTAATTTGTCAAAATGAAAGTCTTGACAATTATGAATTCTCGATAAATGACTAATTCTCGACGAATCAGTTATGTGGCTCATTTGTCGAGATGTACTATCGTTCTCGATAGTTAAAGTCAATATTTCTCGACGGATATCTACTTCTCGATAGAGCAGTTTTGTAGTCTGCCTTGACGAGGAATTTTTCTACGGTTGTGACGTAATGGAGGCGGCCATGGTCGTGTATAGCAGGAAGTATCCAAATAAGGATCAATAATATTGATTTTAGGTAGCCAAGTAGATAATTTGATGTTAGTAGATTATGTTATATTATTATTTTGTATTTTAGATAACTAATACAACTCATACTACTTTTGCATAGGCGATGTCATTGACATTCATGTGGCGCCCACCATACCCGTCGAAGGCGACGATGTTGTTAACACAAAGAGGCCATGATCAATACACGTTTGATTTCCTGCAGAATCTACCAGAACTCCATTCACCAAGGAGGAGAGAAAGAGAGTCAAGAAATACTGTGAAGAAGTTTGTTAATGCTAAGTTAAACACGATTTGGCGATTTGGTGATTGTATATATTTGTGCTTATGCGTTTCCTAGGATTGTCGTTTTTCATATGCTATGTTTGCTAGATGTAGTGTAGATGTTGTTATCTTTGTGATATGAGAACTTATCATTTTATCATTCCTCATTTTCCCTGCCATTTCTTTACAAACATTTGAGGCTTGCTCTTATTTTGGTAGTTATTACAATGCTAGTGCTCTTATTTTGGTATTTATTACAATGCTAGTGCTCTTATTTTGGTATTTATTACAACTCTTTCTTGTTCAAGAATATTTGTTTTTTAAGAAGATCGGACGTATTCACAGTTCTAATCCATTCGAATTTATCTGAACTTTTGGAATATGATGACATTTGCTCGTCACCATGTAACAAGTTATCCAAGTTTTCATATAATGGTGCAACCCCAATATCAAAAAGTAATGTTTCAGGTGCATGATCGTTTGAGACACTTTACATTTGATCGACTTCATCATGTTATACGTTTCGGTGAACTTCCACCACAGCAAATGAAGGAATTTTGGAAATTTGTATGCTCCCATGTCAATAATTGGAAGCTCGATTTTCAAAATAATAACTCATATAATAGTTTTCTTATGAACTGATATGTACCAATTTAAGTTTTAATCTTTGCATATTTTGGGCGAAGGTAATTCATGTTCGGGATATTGAACTTTAATTCAATTTGAGTGCAGGGATCAAAAATACAAAGTTTGTCCATCAATCGTAACACAAATCAAACTAGGGTGATATTTGTCAAAACTACGATTAAAGTGATTTTGTCCCTTCGCCACTTCCTTTTGTCATCGACATGAACAAACGTTTCCCCATACGACATGATGAATCTCAAATGATTACTCATACTTGAAAAATTGAGATTGCATGGTAAGAATTCTGCACAATCAATATGTCGATATTTAATAACATGAAAATAGCACATTTGAATATTTAAATCTATACAATAGCAAACAGGTAAAATCGACAGTTAAAATGTATATCCCGGCAGTTTCTAAATGTTGACTACGACAGTTGAACTGTCGAAACTGACGAGAAGCATGTAATGTATGTGTGATTGGAACAATTTCTTCATAACATTAAGTGTAGTCTTCAATATTGCACTACCAAATAACAAAATTTTCTTCTCAAATAATTTGCACAATAAATCATTAAAAAGACAATCCTTCAAAACATTTATTGGGTTTCTTCAACGAATTTATTGAGTTTGATTGAAAAAAATTATTCAAAACATTAATGGTGACCATCAATTCTCAATTATAACATGACAATATATTTCCAAATAAATAACTCAATACTTCATTAAATATGAAAACATTCACAACATTTTATAAAGAGGATATTGGAAATCTTTATTCCAAAAGATTTGAATAACTAAACAAATCAATGAATAATAATTTTGAAAATTTCAACTAAATATGACTATGTTGTATTTAATATTTTCAAAGTAGTATGTTATAAAACAAAAATTAAACAATTTTTAACATGCTAACCTCTCAAAATGAAAGATGAATCCAGTAGTAATTTCTTCTTGATGAATTAATGGTGATTGGTGAAGATGGTAAGAAAGTTATGATTCGTTAATGGAAGAAGAAATCCGTCTTATGCTCACTTTTAAAAAAAAAAAAAAAAAATTTTAATAAAAAAATTCATATTACCCAGTATAGTGCTTGTTTGGTACCCATTTTCACCACATTTTAAGAAGGTTTTTGCTGGTTGAAACAGTAAATGGGCCCATATACAACCATTGTTTTTTACTCAACATCATGGAAATTCCCTGAAATGCCCCCTCTTTAACTATGAAATAAATGTGAAAAAAGGTAGAAATGTAATTTTGCTTCAAATGGATAATAAATGTACCTGCATCTTTCCTGTGTAACGGTTAGAATTCTTCTAAAAATGAAAACAAAATGGCAAACAAATACAAGCATAAAATACATATGTCCAATGTTTATAGTAAGCAAATCAGGGATGACAGTAGATCGGGTTGAAGGCGTGGCACTCACATCCCCCCTTAGACGGTGCTCGAGGCGAGGCGGGGTGGGGCGAGAGCTTGCCCCTTTTGCTGCTCCATTTTTTTTTATACATTTTCAAAATTTCGAGTTATGCTATTATTCAAAGTTCAACTTTTAACCAAAAACCTAAAGATCATTCCATATATTTTAAATTTTTTTCTAGTTTTTTCGATCAAGATATTATAAACTTGCTTTGATTAATTGGTATAAATCTTTCAAAAGTAAAGAATATTTATTTAACTATCATGATTTAGAACTTCAGATTATATAATTTAATTATAATAAAAAGAATGGATGGCCAGATTTATAAATTATATAAAACAATTGTTAGTTAGATAAAACTTTAAATTGACAATTGTACAATATTATTGTTGGATTAGAAACATGTTAATATAATCAATAATATTTTTAAAACTAACAATTCATCAAAATTCTATTTTAATTTTTTTCTTCTACACGAGCCCGGACATCCCCGCCCCGCCCCGCCCCGCCCCGCCAACCTGTCAAGGGTGGGTTTTTTGTCATCTTTAACACAAATAAGTCATCCTTCATAGCATCAATGGACATTCAAATCAAACATTAAATGCCCTCAAAAATGTATCATTTAAGGGTAATTTGGACCTTTCACATTAAAAATGACATTTTTTTTTTTAACCTTATTAGTAAAAGTTACAAATTTTGATGTATTTTCACATTTAGTATGAAAAATCCCTAAATTCATTTGTGCAGGGATGTAACAACTTAGCAACCACTCCACGTGTACTAAAAATGTGATAGGGCCTGCGACATACCATATGGCGTGTGCCTCTTGTATATGGGAAGTCAATAATATGGAGTAGAAAAAAAGTTCATTTTTAGTTTATGTAATTTTTCAATATCTACATTATATATCATATTATATATATGCACACATATTTCAATGTCTTATACAGAATTTTAAGGTGTGTTTGATCCACATTCTTTTTGAAAAATATATTTTAAAATAATAGATTGATGGAGAATGTGTCGTTAAAAAAAAAAGAATTTTTTTTAATTTGCGTATAATATTATTTTAATAAAAAATATGTGATTAAAAAGAAGAGAGAGAAAATATGGAAATCAAATATGAGCATATTATTGTGACCACACACACAAAAACAATTATTCCAATTATTTAGATTTTGAAGAACACCGAAAAAAGCTCAAAGGGTTTAAATGTGTAATCAAGAGAAAGAACATAATGAGATTTTTGGTAAAAATACGCTACGAGGATAATCTCTAAGCACCTATGTGTCCATTAGTAACAAAATCATTACATACTAATTAGTACAAAGTAATGAAATCCTTTTTAAGGGAATGTTTATCATCACAAGAAATCAATTTTTATGGTATTAACATACGGTGTTCCCAATAAATGGCATTAGAGCCTAGGTTTTGAACTTTTAAAAGATACTATGATGTTTGTAGGATAATCAGCCCCTGTGTTTACTACAAAATCCTTATATTCTAATTAATATAGAAAAGTAATCAAATCCTTTTTATAGAATGTTTATCATTACAAGAAATAAATTCTCTTGGTATTAAAATCCTTGTTCCCAAGACTTAATGAATCTTGACTCGATAAATTTTAATCTACAAGAATCTAGAATTACTATAGATGAATTCATTTCTATTCATATATCTAAGAATTTTAATGGGTGTTTAAATTTATGTATTAGAAATTAATTCTTTTATATCAAATGTAGTATAAAAATGTTACTCATTTATAGTATTTCATCATCACAAAAAATTTGAATAATAGAAATTGAGTTTTGCGAGTACAATTTTCTTATCTTAAATTTTTATCATAAATTTTATTTTCTTTAGTTCATATGAGACTCATCAAATCCTCCACACAAATTGATATCTAAATATTTTTTTTACAGTACTTATAAAGTATTTCAGAATATCGTGCAATGCACATTCAACTCCGGCTAGAATATCTAAAACTACTGATTAAGTTATAAATGCTCGAGTCCTCCATGCATTTGAAACATGGAAGTAAGTAATTCAATTACAATATCCTGTTGTGAATCCCTGTGATAAACTAAAAATTCATAATCTCAATTTAATTTTTAGCTTGTTACATAATATTTTATTATGAAATACTCATCTAAAATCATTATGGTAAATTGGACATTTAAACAAGGCATTTGATTCCCATAAGCTCAATCAAGGAACTAATCCACGAATGTTTTTGGGAGGACAAGCAAGGATGAAAGTGAAAAGGAAACACCACATAAGACCTACATATAAAAATTATTTTTAAAAACTAACAAACTTGTTAAATTATTTCAAAAATCAGGTGGTAAATAAATTTATTAAATATTAAATTATAATATAATATACATTTATTATTCTCACTTCATGCCACCTCACCCACTTCATCCTGTCACCCCACTATACCACCTTCCCTCCACCTCCCCATTGGCTCCAGCAATGGTGACGACTCCAGTGACATCTCCGGCGATGGAGAATTTTCCGGCAGTCCTCTCCGACGATTTTTTTTTTTTTAATACCGATGATCCGTGATTAAATGTGATTGGGTTAAAAATTTTGGTTGAAAAATTCTAAAAATTGGAACCTTGTATTCAGAAGAATAACATGGAATCGTGTCAAAAGGTTAAAAAAATAATATTAGATTCTTCCGGACCCAAAAGTCTATATTAGATTCAACCCCATCTAAGAGGAGTTCCTAGAGTTCTAATTCTTCTACAATCTACGTCACAAAATACTGCACAAATTGCTTATTAAAGGTTAGAAAACTCAAGTACCGTTACATGAAAATTAAGTTGACAGTAAACACGAGTCCATCACCAATTAATCATGTAGCAAAACAACAAACACATTATTTATGACTATATCTATGTTATTTGTGATTAATTGTGACCAAATTTATATTCAATGTGACTGTTTGTGATCAAGTCAACCTAATTTGTGACTGTATGTGACCATGTCACAGTTAATTTGGTCACGTACAATGACTTGGTCGTAGATAGTCACAATTAAGGTGAATTTGGTCACGGACAGTCACAATGAAAATAAATTTGGTCACAACCAGTCACAATGAACACGTCTTTGGTCACATAAGGTCACCACAAACAAATCTGTACACACCGCAAACCATTACCAGTCACCACCACCACCACCTCCATTGCACCACCACTACCACATTCATCTCAAATCGATGACCATAAATACTAACACACCTAAAGTACTTGATACAAGTCCGAAAGAAATACTAACATCACCATAAATAAAGCGGGAAGTAGTTGCTAAAACATGACTAGCCACACAAAATGATAAAGAGTGTCACCACAAAATTAAGTCACAATCAGTCACGATTAATACAAAATTGATCACAACTAATCAAAATAAACACATACTTGACCATAAAAATGTCACCATAAACAAATCTGCACATAATGCATACCAACACAACAATCCACCTCCAGTAACCCCCATCACCTCCAATAACCCCCATCACCTCCAATGCACTACTTTACCAACCATATGCACTACCAGCAATGGACACATCGTCGCCTACACCACCAACAACAGAACCACCCCCACACCCACTCCCAAAGATAGTCACAATTTCAACATTTCTTCATCACAACTTACAACAGCCTCAAGAGAAGACATGTCAGAAGCTTCGATTTCCCGAGTAAGATGAAAAATATCCATGTGCTCTGGAATGGAAAGTTCTCGGCACCCAATTGCAGAAAGAAGACTAGACTTCCCACCGCATCAATTTAGCCCAAGTAAATCATATCGTCTGAATGGCACCGTCAGCGATGTAGGCACCGTCCAGCAACGACGCTCGCAGTGGTGCCATGGCTTCCAGTGGATGAATGACGTTGTTGCAGCTTCCGGTAGATGAATGGAGTGTGGGTAACCGCCGCGTTACATCCGCTGACGATGGAAATGAAACAACGGTGGGTGATGAGGCTGGGGTGCTAGCGCTGGGAGACGACGGAGGGCGGCAACGAGATCGAGATGCCAGACGGGATGGCTTGGTGTAGAGAGCGAGAGAGAGTAGATGACGGGTTGGAGAAATGTAGATTAGGGCTTGCAGTGTCTATTGAAATATTTAGTAAAATATTTTATTTACAAAAAGTTTAATTACAATAAAATATATGATTTATCACCTGATTATTGAAATTAATCTTTTACACACTTGTTTTTGAAATGTAATCTTAAAAAGAACGATTCTAGGTAATTTTTCCAAGAGAAAAAGTGGACATCATGTGAAAGTTGACACGATTTCTGTAAGTTCAGAGCCACTTTTATTCACATATTAGATAATCGTGACCGTTCCTCTTACTTATAAATTTGACGCACTTGATAAATAATTATGACATTTAATTTTAGTCAATCCAACGTTTAATATTTTATGGATATCAAGTTATTATGTAACAAATTCTTTCATGATCTTAGTGAAATAAATATTGAACATTGAATTAACTTAAATTAAATGTCACGGTTATTTGTCAAATAAGTATGTCAAATTTATGAGTATGAGGAACGATTCCGTTATATAAACCCTAAAACACTATCCACTCATCAGAATTAATTTTTATTTATTTATAATTTAAATTTATAAACACTTCTCTCCCAACCATAATTGTATTTACTAGCTCCAAGCCCATTCAATTTTGTAAGTACGTTCGATTCAATTATTGAATAGGCTTTTGGATCTGAATTTGGGTTTGAACTTGGACTTGAACTTTTGTAGGGCCATTTCCTTTTGGATTTGGTCTGTTCCTTTTAACTTAGGAAAAATTAGGCCCAATACCCTCAAAAAAAAAAATAAGATATTAGATTAGTACCTTTAAACCTAATTAAAATTAGGGTAATTTTCATAAGTAAGAGTATAACTTTGACCCATTTCAATAATAAGAAAATAAGTTTCAAATTTCAAAAATCAGATTTTTATTAAATTTTATTTATTAATTTATTAATTAAATATATGTTTAATTAATTAAATATATTAAAGTCACAGATTTATATAATTTGGTCACAGATTCACAATTTAACTAGTCACATGTTATTTTCGGTCACAAATTAGAATTTTTAAATGTCAAAAATTATTTTACGTCACAATTCAAAATTTTTATAGGCCACAATTTGTTCATCGGTCACAGAGTCACAATTTAATTAGTTACATATTATTTTTCGGTCACAAATCAAAAATTTTAAAGGTCACAATTTTTTCATTGGTCACAGATGAAAAATTTATAAGTCACAATTTCTTTATCGGTCACAAATCACGAACACAAAAGCACAAATTATTTTCGAGATTACGATCGAAATTTATTAGGTCACAAATTTTTTCGAGATCACAGATCGAGATTTATTAGGTCACAAATTTTTTTCGAAGTCACAGATCGAAATTTATTAGATCACAATTTATTTCCAATTTCAAGGGTCAAAGATTTATTAAGTCACAGATCGAAATTTTAATAAGTCACAATTTATTTTCAAGGTTACAGATCAAAATTTTAATAGGTCACATATTTATTATTGGTCACAGATTAGCCAATTTAGTGGTTACAGTTAACCAAATAATCTGTGACCACCGCCCGACAACCGTCGCCGCCCCGCCACCACCTCACAATCACCACCGCCGCCACCACCTCACAGTCGCCATCGCTACCACCTCACCAATGACCACCGTCTCCACAACCATCCCCAAACCAGCTCAGATCTGCCACCACCTCATAGTCGCCATTGCCACCACCTCACCAATGACCACCGTCTCTACAACCATCCCCAAACCAGCTTAGATCTAGCACCACCCTGCAAGCACCATCTACACTAAAAAATCCCCAAACCATAGCCACCACCACGAACTCCACCACCCCGAACTCCACTCCACCACCGCAACGCAATCCAGAGATCCATTACCACAAATCATGCAGTAGCCAGAGTCGTTCCCACCTTCACCACCACATTCGCGCTCGCTGTGCCCCCTACAAGATCGCCGGCACCACCACCACATCACCTAAGCAAATCCACCACCACCACGCAAATCCGCCACATCATCCACACAACCATTGCAGTAGCAGTGTCATCCGCCACATCATCCACCTTCACCACCACATCATCCACGCAACCATTGCAGTAGAAGCTTCAAATCCGCAACCACCACACAAATCCGCCACCATACAGATTCAAATCCGCCGTCAAAATCGCCGATCTGGAGAGTAGCAGCGTCAAATCTGCCACCACCACGCAAATTCGCCGCCATACAGGTCGTCGCACATACAGCACCTTCGCACCCCCCACCAAAACTCCTCTTTCCCAACACCGAACCGCACAGCTCCACCACCACCGTGACCAACAACCTCTCATCATCACCATGCCACGACCGCCACCGTTGACCGCCACCGCCAACCACTAAGAGAGAGAGAGAGAGAGAGAGGGGGGGTGATATTTGAGAGGAGAGGAAACATGCGATTTTCATAGAGAGAGTGCGATAAGAAGGGGATGGGGGGAGTGAGGGAGATATAATTTAGGGTTTGATTTGTGGAAGATAAATTAATTAATTTTAAAATATATTAAATAGGAAAAAAAATCTGATTTTTGTATAATCAAATCTTTCATCTTATTTTTGAAAGTGGATCTTGAGAAGTAGGTCAATGTGTAATTTCCACTTAAAAATATAATCCCCGTATTTATTACGCCCAAAATCTCCAGTGACCATTTTTACCCTAAATTCTCAGTTCTCTATCAATACACTTTTGAAACCCATCAGAAAACAAAAAGCTTGGATGCAGTGAGAGAATATATGGTAGTTTGAGAGAGAGAGAGAGGAGGGGGATTCGATGTATCTAAGCAACCATATCTTCTCCATGAGGTCACTGGATGAGAAGGAGAAACACTAATTTTTGACAAGCTTTACAAGTTTGTGGGAAATAATTAGCAAACCTTTGTGATGGAAAATATTATGGACTCGATGCTTGCACCTCAAGAAGAATTGGATCCTCTACGCATTGGAATCATCAGTCAAACGGGCCACAAACATCAAACTAGAGAAATTGGTGATAATGGATCCGAATGGGATTGTGGTGCATCACCATGCTGATATTTGGAAGTACTTGTGATGCGAACTCACGTAGCAACGGTGACTACGAAACCCACAAAAGATTGACAACGGATCCCAAAAAGCCAACAAGTCAAGGTTTTGGATTTAACTCAAAACTTATGAATCAAACAACCAACAAATGATGGATTTGTCGACCTCTTGATTACACGAACAATGAATCTCACCCGAATTTGTGAACGACACAAGATTGTTAATTTTGATAAGCTTGGTTGAACACCACAAGAATGGACTTCTTGGTAAGCTCGATTTGTTCAATTTAAGAACAAGAAAGTGGAAGCAAAATAAGCCTTTTAATTTAATCAATAATAATCAAAGTCTACTTTTACAATGAAGAAATAGAACCTATTTGTATGGAAAACCTAGAAACTAATTAAAAACGGAATAAACTCTCAAATTATGGAAAGTTATTAAAATATAAAAATTCTAAACTAAATAAAACTATTCGCGAAATAGGAAATTTCGGTTGCCCAAAAGTGCCATGCGACCGCATGGTTGAACTTAGTGAGGTCGCATGGTTCAAACCAATGTTGCCAAATTGATCTCAGTCGGCCCTTGTGCTACTGCATGGTAGACATGCTATGCGGTTGCACAACCCTTCATTCAGGCTTTTCCTTCGGTTGTTTGCAATAGGTCGATTCCAATTGTTTCAAACCTCAGCCCAAACATAGAACTTCATCCATTTGAATCTCATAATTTGACCAAGTTATTTGCATGGCTTTATTGACCCAATTTGGTTTTGATTTTGTCCTTAGCCTTCCTTCGACACACTTTGCACTCTTGATCGATTTTGGTCTGTCCCGATTCACATCAACTTGAGAGTGAAGGATGAACTTTAAGTGATAGTTTTGATGGGAATTTGGAAGAATTTTGATAAATGGTTGTTGTCAATTATTTTTTTTATTATTATTATTTTTTTTAATGAAGAGGATTTTTCCAATAATTTTTGTTAATGTTATACTTGTTTTACTTTTCAATTTTGGTTGAATATGAATTGAATTGAATTGGTTTTTATCATATGAAATACTACTATACTACTTTGAAATAAGGATGACGATAGAGTAAATTTCGTTCAATTACATTAATTTCTTTGTTCAAGTCTATTCCCTAGAGGGTAATTCTATATGTACAAACCCATTTACTATATGGGTTGCTACATGCCCCTCCACTAGGGGACGTCACTTGTCCATGTAGTAAATGGGTAAGTAACTCTAGCATGGTCCTTCCCTAGAATCCTATATTTTCTTAAAATGTAGTAATGTTTTATATTTAGCTAATACAAGTGAAGTATAATTAGAAAAAAAAAATCCCATGGCTCTAATCTGAGGTTTTGATTGGTATTGTCACTTTTTAAAATATTTGTCATATCAAACTTATAAGGCATTGTGTTCCAAAAATAAAGTTATATTCTATGCTTACTTTTTTTAATAGTGTTTGTCACTTTTTTCATTCGTTTTTCGAAATTTTTGTTATTTTTTGATTGTTTGTTATTCTTTTAATAATTTTGTCACTTTTTGAGGGACAAATATAGATTTTGATTGCTGGTTTGCCATTTTTTTAAGTGCTTGTCATTTTTTGAATAGTGTTTGTCACTTTTTTTTTTTAAAAAAAAATTCTGTCACTTTTTTAGTGCGCGTTACTTTTCAAAAATTCATCACTTTTTTTAGTGACAAATATAAGTTTTTAATGATATTTTGTCATTTTTAAAAAAAAAAATTTATTATTTTTTGAGTGTTTGTCATTTGTTTTAAATTTTCTATCATTCTTTTGAAATTTTATTACATTTTTTTTTATTGTTTGTCACTTTTTTCTATAACTTCCTTGAAATTTATGTCACTTTTTTTTAGTGTCAAACATAACTTTTTAACGAAAGTTTAATGACACTTAATTTTAAAAAGTGACATTGTTTCACATTTATTATTATTATTTTTAAAAGTGACACTAACACTTTTTTTATTATAAAAAAAATGATACATAATTTTACACAATATTTGTTAGGGTAATTTGCACAAAACGTCCATATATTTCAATGTTAGTGTGTTAAACGTCCTTACATTTTATTTTTTTGCATTTTCACCTCTATTTTCATCTTTCATTGCGGAAAAATGTCATTTTCTCAATAAAAAAAAAAATCTAATTGACAAATATATCCTCCTATTTAAATAAAATTTAAAAATTTTAAAAATATTGCAATTATACTCCCAAACTTTTTTTAAAAACTGCAAATCAGTCCAAATAAATTAGTAAAAATTGTAAAATGGTAATTAGCAAAAAAATGTCTCTATCTTTCCATATTATTGTGCAAAATGTCTTCACCTTTCATTTTTTTGGCATTTTCACCATTTCACATTACATTGAAAAAATAATCATTTTCATCTATTTTCTCAATTAAAAACTATAAAATGACAAATATACCATACTATTTAAATAAAAAATAAAGAATAAGTTGCAACTATAATCCCAAAATTTTCAAAAAAAAAAGTACAAATAAATAATTAAAAAAAAGTACTTTTTAAAAGAAAATTTGAGAGTGTAATTGCAATTTTGTTCTTTGTTTTTATTTTCTTTGTTTTTGTTTTGTTTAAATAAGAGGGTATATAAGTCATTTTACATCTTTTAATTGAGAGAATGAATGAAAATGATGATTTTCGCAATGAAACATGAAAATAAGCGTGAAAATACAAAAAGAAAAAAAATTAAAAGTAGGACCTCTTTGTGCTAATTATCCTTTTAATAATTTATTTGGATTCATTTGAAGTTTTTTAAAAAGTTTGGGACTTGGGAGTATAATTGTAATTTGTTCTTTAATTTTTCTTTTCTTTTCTTTTTGTTTTATTTAAATAGGAAGTATATTTGTCATTTTACATATTTTTTTATTGAGAAACTAGCATTTTTAGCAATGAAAAGTGAAAATGTCAAAAAATGAAAGGTATGGACATTTTGCATAATAACATTGAAATGTATGGACGTTTTGTGCTAATAACCTGTATTTTTTATTGTCAAAATATTTTTCACCTGATTTTTTCGAAAGACTCTTAATTTTTAAGGGTATTTTTGTAAGTTACACTTTAACTTATAATAAGCAACCCTAAGGGTAAAAATAAAGAAAAAAAAAATTAATTATTTATGTTTTCGAAAAAAAAAAAATTGAATTATTTATTTTTTTTAAAAAATTAAAGGAAAAAAGTAAATTAGATGACCCTTGGATTCGGAAAGACACCTTTCTGTAACGGAAACGGAAACGCCGCCCGCCAAATTATAACGACAGTTTATTTAAACAAACGGATACCATTCTTCTACTTTGTTTTTCACAGCCAAATTATTTGGTGTGCATATCTGTCCAGAAAAAAAGGTAAGTATTTAAATTTGGAAGATTGAGCATCAAATTATAAATTATTTGCTTTTTTTAGTAGTTTTCATATGGAATATTTACAAATAATGATATAGAAATAGGAAACCCCTGATCCAGATTCAAATATAAGAGGAAAAAGTTCAGAATATCACTTTCTATCCTGTTTTTTTCTTCATCACCATAACTTGCACGCCAAGGCTCAAAATTGTGTTCTATAAGCCTGAAAGCACACACAAAATAGTCATACACATCAAACTATATATATTCATCTTAAGCAACGTAATATTGTGCGTTGCAGGTAATATTGTTTGAAAGAACAGAATATTGCAATGAAACATCCATATATTTCGTTCTTGATTTTGTTATCACAAGTATATGGAACATGGGGAGGGTGGTGGTTTTCTTCTAATAATGAAGAAACTCATGACCCTTTAAAGAGTCGGATGATTTCCAATGCTGTTGGTGCTGAATTTGCCATTCAAACTCTAGATAATGACGAAAAGGGCATGAATTTGGTCGAGAGTGCTAAATTAGTTATGCTTACATCAAAATCTTGCTCGTTGAATGCGTACCAAGATTTATCTGCAGGATGTTCTAAGATTGTTGCAGAAGAAGAATTGAAGTATAAACTGGCTTGGGATCTCAGTGATTGCTTTCAACAGCACACTGGACGGCCTGCCTTTCCTCTTTGTGATTCAAGAAAAAATCCCATGAAGAAATGCCTTCAGAAATTGAGCGATGATTCACATAAAGTTTTCTTAGAGTTTTTTCTTCAAATCAATACAATCTGTCATCAACTACAGTATGTTTCCCTTCTCTTTAAAAGCTTGGAAAGAAATTTTTGAGATTTGTTTATTTTTCCCTTTTTTTGAGTTAATATTTTAAATGATGTTGCAGGATTCATGCCTTCAAGCATCAAACTGAGAGACTGGTGAACGAATTGAAAAGATCTGCAGAGTATGCAGAGGAAAAACTCGAAAACATTGAAGAACGAGGGAAGGAATTATTGCAAAACTCTAATCAAATTCATAATTCTTTGGCTTCCATTGATATCCAAACTCAACAGGTGGCAGAAACATCGAAAAATGTTGAAGATCACGTAAATGTTGTGAAGAAGTATACAGAGGTAGTCCATGAGCAATCCAAGGGAATAGCAGCTTCGCAGTTAGAGTTAAGTGAAGGTCAAAAGAAAATGAAAGAGAACCTAGATGCAGGGATATCAATGCTCCATGATTCTTATGATAATTTGGGCATCGAAATAAATAACTTAAGGGATGAAACGGTAGAAATAGAGAAGGAGATTGGTAAAGTTGGAGAGGAAATGTTTACGAAAATGTCGACTCTGCAGAATAAAGCTGACGATATTGAGAATATGACTGGAATTTCATTGGATAAACAAAAACAACTTTTGGATGCACAAACAGCAGCACTCGACGGTCTTCAGTTTCTTACTAAATTTCAGTCTCAAGCACTTGAAGAGAACAGGTAAATAGATAGAGAAGTGTAGTATCATAATGTATATTAGCTTTAAAACCTGGATTGAATTCGTATGCACTTACTACAATTTTCATATGTTAAAAGGGAAACCTTGCAACAATTGGCTGAATTTGGGAAGAACCAACAAGAGGAGCTTCTTCGACAGCAAGAACAACTTCAACAGGCTCATGATGACCTAGTTGCAAATTCAAAGACAATATTAGCAGCTCAGGTGTGACATTTTTCAATGACATCCTCTTTAAAGTACTTAAATATTTGACTTTTTTCATAGTGTTTCTCAAATTTCACCATTCTTTACAGGAAGCTTTTGAATCGAAGCAAGCCAGCATGTTCATAGCTATAGACAAGCTTTTTGCCTTGCATAATGCCTTGCTTCTTGAATCTCGAGCAATTAAAGCTTTCTTCTTTTATTCATTAATAATCCTTGTGCTCTACATCTTTACTAGTACGAAGCAAACATACAAAGTACGACCCAGGCTCTACATAGGTATGATCACACATCTAATTGAAGTAAAACTTGAAGATGTCCAGTTCATTTGAACTCTATAGTCGTTCTTGTTTGCAGGATTATGTGTCACATTTGTTATTGAGTTAATCATACTTCGCTGTGCAATATATGATATTGAACAAATGGGATGGATAATAACCTCTCTTAGGTCACTTTTCCTGGTTGTAGCCGCAATCCAACTTCTGTATGCCATTAACACATACAGGTAGAAGACTGAAGTTGCGATTATAAGTTATTTTCAGGTAATGTATCACATTATATATTATGGCTAACAAATATTCTGCAAAATTATGCAGAGACTATGAAATGCTTAACCATCAGATGCTGTTAAAACTAATGGACAAGATTAATGGCTTGCAAAGCAACAAAGAATCGTTATTGGATGTGGATGAGGAGAGTGACATCAACTGGTCTTTATGGGTTGACTGTGAGTTACCAGAAGATGTAGACAAATCAGAGGACCCTGACTTCGTAGTTGCAGAGGAAGTTGGAGAGAATTCACTTGAATCCAGTTCAGTTACAAAGAAGTACAAACTTCGTAATAGGCGTAAACATGTTTAGAGTCTACCTAACAAAATCCATTTTTTGATCTATTCTTATGTTATTTTTAATCATCATTGGGCCATTGTTACTTCCGGTCTCATTTGAAGTAACTATTTATCAGTACTGTGATACTAACTGGTAATCAAGAACCGTTCTGTATCAACTATCAACACAGATGTAGCAAGTCAGACTGGATAACTAATTTTCCGTTGTCATAGTTTGATGCAAGTAAAAAGTTTTCCGTTGTCATAGTTTGATGCAAGTAAAAAGTAGGAATTGAATTCAAAAGAAAGTAAGAAGTAGGAATTACTTAGATATGATCAAGATTAGATTTAGTTTGGAATGTTAGCAAGACCCAATTGACAACCTTATGGGTTCTATGCTTATGCAGATATTTGCAGAAGCCTCCTTGAACCATTGCTTAATACTATTTTTTTTTTTTTTTTATTTCTGGGGAATGATTTACTGTTCTTCCCTTTTCTACTCATAAAGGATCAATAATTTCACCAAATTCTGTAGTGGCTAGACATTTGGATCTTGCATATTCCTAGTGTCTGTTCTGGATATGAAAATAACAGAAGTAATATGAAGCTAAAAAATTCAAAAGAAGCCGAATGCAGGTACTGACAGAGCACATTTCAACCATATTTAGCATCAAAATTCATTACGAAGTTTATTTCAAAAACCAGTTTAGAAAATGTCTGCTTACATCTGAACAGGTTTAAAACCAATATCTATGGAATTTTTAACTGCATCAAGCACCAGTTATGTACTTCTAGTTGAACTGGACCACTTGCTATCGGTTGAAGTCTGGAAAGTTTTATGCCCTTGACAAGCCTGGAAAACTCTTGCATCATCATCACCTCCTGTGGTAACGGACATGCCACTTGAACTTCTTGAGGTTTAACATTCCACCCAATATGAAGATCCAAAAACTTAGCCTTAGATGTAAAGCTAAATGTCGCAGAACTCTCTTCATAAGAGATTATAAAATCTTCAACATGAAGTGTCCCATTAGAACCATATACAGCCAAATCCATGGTTTCGTGTGAGATTAAGGAACAGTAAAATGTTGCTACAGTTTTTTCTTCGTCCCAGTATAAAGAGGCGCTGCATGATAAGATGACCCCAGCCAAGTTTCGGGCTATGGCAGGTAGAGCAGTGACTGTTGTTGGCAGGTTTTGGTTCATTGACCATAATATGGCACCAATGCAGTACCACCCTGGATCTCCTAGTGCACCAAGGGCATCTAGGTCTGGTTTTACTCTAATGTTGTTTTCAAGAAACTGAGGTGTTCCAGTATACGACGATGAACTGTGGATCTGATAAAAATAAAAAGACATGGGAGTCAATCAATTAACCGAACATAATCAACGCGTATTATGTTGGCCACTGAAATAAAGATAATTATAATAGCACAAGTGAATTTTGCAGTGTTATTTGATCACCGCTAACATAGTTTCAAATTACCTTGAACTCTCAGTTGGAAAATCTTTCACCTATCAGAGCTGTGGATAACTAGGAAATCAGTAGTCGTTACCAAGAAAAATTTCAGTATCAATTCTGATAGATCTATTCTTCTTTTACAATGCATAAGAAGGTAATATAGTGTCTTCCCTCATATTTTCCCCTTCCCTCCTGAGAAAATAGAGTACAGCCAAATATCTCACCCCGTGAAGTTGAAATTGGTCTGAAAAGCTTTAGTGTATGCTAGTTGACAGTCAGTTTAAAGAATCTAAAACCGAGATGTATGTGACAATTCTGCAAGTGATGGTCAATCTGTATCACTACATCTAGCTCAAAGCTTAGCCTATTCATAATTTGAAAAAGGATAAAGATTATAATTTGAAACGTGGTTTCCAACTAATCAGGGTGATAAGGCACAGGTTAGGACAGTAAATTTCGTTATTTTTCTTCCATACAAGGCCAGAGACGTGCAAATTTTCATGGTTACTGATAAGCTTAAACTGTTAAAAAGGGGATACAAACTTTGTTACTTAATCATGCTATCAACACTATGATGTACGTACCTGATTCATTCCAGAAAATCAAATGCAACTCAAATAGTAACAATCAATTGAAAACTGTAAACAATTCCCCTGCTAAACGACTCACAACTAATAAAATATGTATAAACTTACTGCTTTGATTTGTCCAAATAGCTCCAAATTAGAAAGAAAATCCTTCATTTTCGCAGTCCTGGGATGATGATACCACATGCTTCATCCATGAACTGCAAACCATTAGATTTACATGCTTCCAGTATTTTATTAACCTCCTTAACATTAAGCGCAGAGGGTTTCTCCAGAAGCAAATGCTTCCCTTTTTGAGCAGCCAAAACTGCCCATTTTAGATGCAAGCTAGTGGGCAATGGCATGTAAATAGCATCCACAAATAGATCATCCAGCAATTCATTGTAGTCCCCATAAAGTTTCACCTCTTTCGATAGATTGTTTTTGACGGCAAATTGTCTTGCCTTGTCGATTGAACGACTCGCAATTGCATGAAGAGTGGAATTGGGAGCCATCTTTATGGCTCTATAAACTTTCCTGGCTATCTTTGCACATGCCATGATTCCAAAACGAATTGGGTTATCATTATCAGCCATTTTTTTGCTCTGGGCTTGTAGTAGTTTTCTCGATCTTCCCAAGCCGGGACAGGAAGCAGGGTTCTTTCAACTTTGAACTGTCGATTTGCAGGCCCGGTTCAGCCTTGAAGCGAATGAGGCCCCCGCCTCAGGCCCAACATATCAGGGGGACCTTTTTTGGCCCAATTTTTTTTTTTTTTTTTTTTAATGTGAACCGTTTACAACACAACGCCATTTTCCCGACTTCCCCATTCTGTCCAACGAGTCGCCAATCTCCAACGTCGGACTGGTGATGGCCTCATTTCCTGGCCGGCAGCCCTTCTCCTCAGTCCTCTCCACTCCCTGCTCTTCAAGTACCTGTTAAGAGGAAAGATAATCTCAGATCTCTCTCTTTCTTGCTTCTTTTGCGTTATCTTTTTTTTCCCCCCCTCATTGGGTTTTCTTTATTTTTAGTGCATATTTCATTCTAAATTCTTTTTATTTTATTGAAGTGAAATTAAGACCGCAACTTACAGCAGTTACTTATTGCATTATAATAAACTAATGGTATTTTGTGTTGGGGGCTAGGGCCAGGAATGGCGACCGAGCAACCAAAGCCGATGATCGAGGACCCAAAGATCGATCTATTTGAAGATGATGACGAGTTTGAGGAGTTCGAAATTGATTGAGGTAATTTTTTGGAATATTCTCCCACCACTTTCTTGTACTCTGTCGATCCCAGAATTAATTTGTTATTTTTCTTTTGCTTCTATCATTTTTTTTTTTTATGGTGAATTTTAAGTTGGGTTTTGGAATTTGAAGGTGGAAACTGATTTCTTGATGGGATTGTTCGAAAGAGGATGAAGAGATGAACTTGAATATTTTAACAAGCAAGGTTCACGATTCAAATTAACACATTACTTGTCCATTTTGGTTGGTTGAATTAATATCCTTCCATTTTGAAAAGGCTGCTACTGCTCAATTTCTCCAAAGTGGTCTGGGTGATATTGTGCTTGCTTGAGGAAGAAGATGAGAGGGCAGAGAGGAGGGGGGATTGGAGGAGAAGATGGGGAAGGGAACAAAATGTTTTAATACAATAATACCCTTCCATTTAAAAAAGAAGAAGTTGATTTCAGATGTTCATTTAACGAAAAAGTTGGATGAAAATTGGGTGTCAACTATAACCCTTTCTCTTGGTAATGTTTTTAAGTACTTATAAGGTCTGTCTTATCAATATCTATTGTAATTTGATGTTAAAATTTTATTTTAGGCTGAGTTGTGACAGTGAAATTCTGAACGGTGTAATTTCATAATTTTCGTCGAAATTCTTTTTCTCAGCTAAGCAATGGCTTACCCTAACTTGTCATTAAATATATTGGAAATGTTTGAAACCTCATCGGCTTATATAATTGCAGTTTGGTCAACTTATATGATTGAAACTTGTAGAATCAATTGCACAGGCGCACAAAGTAACTATATTAAAAACTTTAATTGTGAAATGATTGTAATATTTTGTAATTGTCTTTTAGGTTAATCATTGGGCATTAGATATATTATAATATTTGTTCATTGTTTTACTGTTAAGTTTAAAGTTATCAATATGTTACATAATACACTGTTGAATTTTGCATTTACGTTGATTTTGGGGAGCCTAATTTACGGAACTTGCCTCAGACCCAGAAAATCACAGGATTGGCTTTGTCGATTTGGAGTGATTAAATACAAAATTGTACGAACGCCGTTGAACCACCCAGTTGGATAAGACAGGACCACAAAATCACTGGTAGAGACGGACCTGAGGCGGCAGGTGAGGCGCAAGAGGCTGCCGCCTCATGCCTGGCTCTTTAAGGAGCCCAAAAATATTATGCTTCCATTTTTTTAAGGGAAAATTACATAAAACCAATTGTTTAAAGATTAAAATTCAAAAATCAGGAGTGAACTTTCATTATGCACAAACCAGATTTTAAAACACCTCACGCACCCTAGGGTTTCCTAATTCTCTCGCCCCACCTTCTCTCTCCTCGTCTACACCTCTCTTCTCTGGCACCACATGAAATCCAGTGCCGACATTGTTGCTTGGCTTTTGCGTGGATATAGTGATGGTGACGACGTGGATGGTGGTGGATCTAGTCGAGGCGATGGGGATGGAGGTGGTGGAGGTGGCTGCCGCAACTACGGTGCACTTGCAACTTCATGCTGCTCCGCCGCTGTGGAGATTTGGTCTTGTGGCTTCGATCCATGAGCAAAAGAGATTAGGGTTGTGATGTTTTGTGTGTGGTGGCAGTGTGTTTCAAGCAAGTGGTGGGGACGATGTGTATGAGGTGGTGATGGTGGATCTGAGGTAATGTTGGAGTTTCTAACTGTGGATCAATGTCTACAGGTGATTTGGGTGGTGTTGGTGCAGTTGGGAGCTGGTGTATTCGTTGTGTGGGTGTGGTGGTGACTCTAACTGTGGTTGTGGTCCTGGTGGTTGTGGTGGTTTCTGACAGTGGAGACGGTGGTTACGTTGGTGAGGTTGGGTATTGTTGGTGTGTTTCTGGCGGCGGCGATTATTGGTGGTTGGTGGTCGACAGTCCTGGTGCAGGCGACAGTTGTGTGGTGGTTGTTTTGTGGTAATGGTGCGGTGCAGGTCGTGGTGGTGGTCTTTTTTGTTGGTGGTTGTGGTGGTGTGGCATAAGTAGTGGTTGATGGGCGGTGATTTGTGACCAAGTATTGGTGTGGCTTTGCTACTCTAGCCTGCAGCTAGGAGGAGGAGGAGGAGGAGGAGGAAGCGGGAAGAGGCACCGTGGAGTGGTTGAGGATCAGTAGATACTAGTAATTTAGTGGCATTACTGGATAGGTAAAACATAATTGGACCATTTAAGGGATAAGTAGAAAATGGTTATTATCTCGTTTTGATTATTCGAATTCGATATGTGGTCAAATGATGAACGAGCATGAGAAATATGCACATTATTGATAATTATATATATTGGCTCCTATTTGCACAAAAATTTCCTTTTAACACCCAATCCAACATGACAAAATTTCCTTTTAACACCCAATTCATTAGATTACAATGTAATTTGTGTAACTTTTTTTAAATTTTTGTCACTTCTTTGAATTTTTGCCACTTTTTTTAGTATTTGTCACTTTTTTTAAGTGTTTGTCACTTTTTTTTTCAGTCACCTTATTGATTTTTATCATTTTTTTATTGACTAACATCTCTTTTATTTCTACCAAAATTGTTAACAGAGTAAGATATATAGTAATTATTCAACGAGCGTTTGTCAATTTTTTTTTAATTTTGTCACTTTTTTGAAGTTTTTCACTTTTTGAGTATTTGGCCTTTTGTCTCACTTTTTTTTTTTTTTTTTTTTTTGATTTGATTGTGTAACTTTTTTTAAAAAAAAAAAGTGATTTTTTTTAGTGTTGTTCGTTTTTTTCCTTTTTTTTTTTTTTTTAATTTATATCACTCTTTCAAAAGATCCTTAATTTTAAGGATATTTTTGTAAGTTGTCCATTAAATTATTCATAGGCCCGAAATTAAAGTTTCACGGATCATACACATCATTGTCCCTTCTGACCCAATTAAAATCTCACGGTCCCACCCCCAATTTTTTTAAACCAATTGAACTTCTCCCAATTCTCCATTACTATTCTGAATCAAAGTTGAGGATTTTCTGTAACGCCCCGACCCCTAGTGGACCGGAACGCTACTTACTTTACTTAATTTAACCTGTGGTTTAGCAACAAGTGTACATATCTTAGCGGAAACTTAAATCTTAACAAACATTTTTTTTAAAGGATATTGAATTAAAACACATAAGTTTTTTAATTTATTTGATGAAATCATGACTTTTTCGAGATACTCAAAACAAATAACGTTAGAAATAACATTTGAAACATTAAAGACTTTTTGGCACTTTTCACCTTTCCCATAGGCTTATTGTATTCCTTCTATTCTTCCATGTCAACATTTAATTTTTTTTTTGAAAACTCAATAGGCGTCATAGGTGCAATCGTGATTAAGCTAAGCATTTCATAACAATTAAAAAATCACCCGGAGGTACCATTTTTGTATGCCGTACCAACGGAACCATTTTTGAAAGGTGCATGCCGAACCGATGATACCATTTTTTTTTAAATGTATGCCGCACCGACGGAACCATTTGACATGAAAGGCACATGCCGAACCGACGATACCATTTGACACACAACATTAGCCTTTTTTAGAACATTACTTGCTAGAAATTATAACTTAAACACGTATAACAACTTTATGCACCTCTTCGATTTGATGCTTGATGAACTTTGAAAAACATTGGATAACTTCAAAACTTTGACGAAGTTTGGACATTTGGACCTTTCTTTGTTGCTTGAAAATACCTTTTAAAATCACAAAAACACAGAATATTTTTTTAAAGCTTCTGGAAAACACTTTGAAAAATCACCTTCCTTTTCTCTCCCAAACTCTCTATTTTTTTCTCTCAAAAGCAAATTGAAAGTGCTTTTGGTGTAAAAATTTTAAGTGAAGAGGGTATTTATAGGTGAGGTTTGTGTGGGTGAAAGGTCATATTAAATAGGGTAAATTAAGTAGTGTAAGTAGTGGCCATTAATTCAAAAAATCGTGGGAAATTAAAGTTTTCCGGTCGACCGGTTAGTTCTCCGGTCGACCGGGTGTCCGGTTGTCACTGCACAGTCCAGTATTTTTATCATAACTTTTTCTCCCGATATCCAATTGAGGTGATTCAAAGTGAGTTGGAAATATAACTCAAAGAGTTACAACTTTTATTCAGATATCCAAATTTTGTTTTATATGTCCAAAATTTTCAAAGGAGACTAAAAATCTCCTTTTAGCCATAAAATTACTTTGCATTAATCTAATTCAAATTGAATCAAAGTTATTGGACTATTTTTAGGCTTAATCTTTTATTGACTAATGTGAAGTTAATCACACAATTATGGGCCTATCTTTATAGAAAAAATTTGGGCCTCTACATTTTCAATCTTGACTTGTCGTTGGTTCAATTCACTAAATTTTTTTTTTTTTTTTTTTTTTTTCCTTTTTTTTGGGCTATACAAATGAAGTCAATAGGTAATAATCCATTTTCTTTGATTGCACAAAATTCTAATATTCTATGAATCTGTGCACTGTCTCTCTTTGACCGACTTGTGTGTATAAATTAATTGTAATTTGTATATGTAATTGATTATCAGTTTATTATGTTATTGTCTTACTTATGATTTATGAATTTGTCTTTTGTTTACGAGTGATTAGAAATTAGTTTACAGTAGTTTTTGATTCTTTGATTGTAGAGAGTTTACTGTTATAGTACTATCCATTAGTTTATTAATTATTATGTATATATTTATGTTATCATTCTTAGGAATTTACCTTTGCCCTTTGGTTCTTTTGCTATTTTTAATTGCTGACATTGTCATTTTTTGTTTCCCAAACTGGTCTCCCACTCTATCCTATTATATATAACTATGCTATGTGTTGGTACAACACTTCAAACAAAAAATCATATCTTTTAATATTTCTTTCTTAAAGTAATTTGAGCCATGTTTACACTCAAATTTGAGCCCTTTTTTCTAACCATGCATGTAACAGTTGTATCAGCATAGAGAAGTTTTTTAAACTGAAATTGATCAAGATTTATCTTCGATCAACTATATCACAACAAAGATTGAATGGATTGTCTATTTTATCTATTGAAAAAGAAATCGCCGAAGAACTCGACTATCCAAAATTGATTGATATTTTTATCTCTAAAATCGCAAAACGAGTTGTATTTAAGTGATTGTTTAAAACATTTTTGCATTTTTATTTGATTATAATATAAATATTTTGAATATTTCATTTTATTTATTGATTTTAAGTTAACAAATTTAACTCCACAAAACTCTCGTAAATGAAAAAAAAAATGATTGCTTGTTATAATTTAGGAGCCCAAATTTTGAAGTTCGCCTCATTCCCTACGAAACACAGGTACGGCCCTGATCACTGGACCATTTCAACTTTATGCCCCTGCATCTAAATAGATTTTTATGACAAAAGTTGATAAGATGGATGGTAATAAAATTTATATTTCATAAAATATCTGGTTAAAATTAATTATTAATTTTGACTTAATTTTTTTATCAATTTTAAATATCTAAAACAAAGGGATTGCAAATTACACTCTAGTTATCTTGTTCACAATGAGAAGTCTTATATTGTCTACTTTAATGAGAACCTTACTTAATGTTGTTACATTTAGAGAGAACCTCAAGTGGTTAGTCTTATCATATTTATCGTGGACAAGAGAACAATTTCTTTGCAAATTATCCCATCCTGATCCTCTCAGGTCAGAGAGTTCCCACTCAGTTCGGTACTCTGAGTTAGAACTGAGAATATAGTC
This sequence comes from Osmanthus fragrans, assembly GCA_019395295.1. Classification (NCBI taxonomy): domain Eukaryota; kingdom Viridiplantae; phylum Streptophyta; class Magnoliopsida; order Lamiales; family Oleaceae; genus Osmanthus; species Osmanthus fragrans. Next base: position 9,483,366 of record CM033341.1, read on the forward strand.
GAATCTTTTTATTGTATTTTTATTTTTTTATGTTTCAAATTTAAATATTATATAAGAATAAAAATAGTATTGTGAAAACTAGTAAATAATTAAAGAAGACTAAATAAAGATATTTTAATTCTCAATCCATCTACCAAAATGGTTGATTGGGCAGGGATTGAACTAGATAGGACCAATATAGAAGAGGGTCTTCTTGGCCCTGCTCCGTTCATGCCTTGCCTCTCATCATATTAAGGGATACATCTTATACAGGGTAAGTATTGAAATATTAATAAATAAATAAAGGTTTAATTTACTCCTCTCGAGTCTTAATTAGGTTGACCTTTCTAGATGAAATCTTGAGTTTTAATATTCTGGTTGTCGTCAATTCTTAACAAATCAAAGTTTAAAATTAAGAGGAAAGAAGAAAATAGGATTTTGTTAGTGGTATTCCTGAAAATTTATCATGTAATTTTAGGGATAAAGGAAAACTCTCTCTCTCTCTCTCCAACGACTTATATTCTAAACTCTTGCATCCAAATCATAAAGAAATGTATTTATACTATTGGACTCCTTTCAAAATTCCTAAATTGACGTGTGGAAGAAGAATTGGGTTTTGATGCTACCAAAAAATCGTACATGCTTCTTTTTTGAACTAGACAACAGCGATTGAACACGGACAAGAGCTCCAAGTACGTGAAACAAAGGCGTCGAGATGTGTCCTCGTCGCCCCTCCGATACTTAAGTTAGAGAATGAATGTATGCGTGAGACTATAAACTGAAAAAATAGTGTAAAAATGTAACCGAATAATGAGTTTGGGACCTGTATTTATAGGAACCAATGGTAGAGATGTAGAAGGACTTTATTACCTGTGATCCTTATCCAACAAGGTATTCGTGTTGTACTGGAATTGTTCTACCTAATTTGAATGAAATTGTGAGAGGTATTCTGATAAGGATAGAGTAACAGGGAAACATTGGAGGGGTAGGATTAGCACAATAAGGCTCGAGGTAATGAGGTCGTCTGAACATAAGGCCTGACCTAAAAACCCCGACCTCGTTTAGGCATTTTCAGATGGAGTCAAGGTTGGGCTCTATACGTCATGCCACAAGGTCGGGCTATGAATTTTATCACCATCATAGGCCCCCGTGCATCCACATCGCAGCTGGCGGTGGTGTGCTCGAAGTTCGAGGTGAGATGTAGAGAGGAGTCAAAGCCTGAGACTAAAGACCCTATTGCCGGACTCAGCTGTTGGACGAAGGCAGGCGCCAGGCATGAATTGTTGACCATAGGTTGAGGTGCACGCACGATGTGCCCCGAGACGTAAGTGAAAGAAGGTCACCGGTATATGACATTGGTCACGAGTTAAAAAGTTTGCAAGACACGTGTCACCTGCACAAATTAAACGCCACAAGTTAAAACGCGTGGGAGACATGTGTCATATCTACACTGTGCTGTCAGAGCGTGACCTTGAATCGTTGCTACGTGTCCCCATCCAACGGCCAAGATTTGGAGCCCGTTGATATCCTGGAGGCCCCTATAAATACTCCACTTTTCACTCTCATTTATCACTGTTTTATTCTCAAATCTCTATGCAAAAAGCTCGAGTTCGGGGATATTAGGTTTGTGAGCGACCATCTTAAGAGGTAAGTGTTCGAGCTTCTAAGTTTGTTAATTATTTGAGTATCATTATGTCGAGCAGTAGTAGTAGTAAAGGGTCGAGCAATAGCAGTAGCAGCCAACCCTCTAGTGACTCCAATGTTAGCAATAACCCCATCTTTACATTTTAAGATTTATTTACAATTTGCATACCATATTTTGCAAATTTACATTTTACACACCATCTTTTACTTAATGATAGCAATAAATAAATAAAAGCTTAAAATTACGAAATTGTCACTCAAAACAGCTAAAAAGGCCGAAATACCATTAATCTTAAATAACAAATCACATCCTATATATTAAATTATTTACCAGGTTTCATATCGCTTGTTTAACTATTTAATAATTCTTTAAAATTTAATTATTAAAAGCTTGTGATGTTTTATAAAGGCAAAGTTACAAAAGCCATCCTACATTTAGGGTGTATTTACAATTTGCATACCATATTTTATAACTTACATTTTGAATATTTATATTTTTATACTATGTATTAGGAGCTGGTAAAAATACATTTTGCAGGAAAAATAAAAATATACATAAATGTGACATTATAAATAACTAAATACTCATAATTGAAAATAACAAATGACACCTTATGTGTTATACTAGGTAACACTTTCCAGCTTTGCTTATCATTTGTTAACTATTTTGTAATTCTTTCAAATTTAACAACTAGCCGCTTATAATATTTTAATAAATGATTTTATCTTTAAAAATGGTCTTCCTTTTTGTGATGTTTACAAAATTCACGATCTTATTTTCTTAAATTACTTGAGAAATAGAACGTAAATTAATAAAGTTAATATCGGGTTGGAAAATGTAGAAAAACTACATTGAGATTTTTTTCTATCATTATTAAATGGCCAAAAGGAAATTATAAGTTGTCATCAACTAAGGGTAAAAGGTATTATTATACATATGCATTAGGGCTTACATCCTAATGTACATAATGTCCAACTGTCATTTCATTTTTGGCTAATGAAAAATGGTGTTTTTCCATTCGTCAATGATAAAATGCGACTTGGCCATTATTTACACCAAGGTTTATAGTTTGATGTACTTGTAGCATAATTTGAGTAAAAAAAAAAAAAAAAAATTGAAAAATAGGTGAAATAACGTAATATAATATATTATATACTATTTTGTAGGTTAAATATCTCTTATTTATTTGAAGTTGCAGTTATAATTTTATACTATTTTGTAACTTAACAGCTTTTCATGATTTCATTAAATAATTTTATTGGTTTCTGTTTTTATGTTATTTTTAATTTTTATTTATTTTATGAGAAAATTTTAAGAAGGGAAGACAATTATAAATATTGTTGATGAAAACAAAAATATCTGATGAGTGAATTATATCCGCTTATGCTAGATGGGATTGGATTCAATCCACCTTGAGGCCTTGTAGAGCATGTATTGAGATAGAATTGAATGTCCCTAAAAATATGGTTAGCACTTGGGAGAATAGGTAGGCCTTGTTAGTGGCACAGCACATCATCACGATTGAATTCGATCAACGGATCCTCTTACCTCCTGAATTCATCACCAGGAGAGTGAAAGACATTGAGAAGGGCTTCACATCAGGACTTTAAGGTTTTAAATTTGGTTGCACAATTTTGTGTAAAAAATAAAATTCAGAAACATGCTGTAGATGTGAATGCTAAGTGGGCAAACCTAAAAGAAGGGTTTCGCCTTATTTTCTCCAAAAGAAACCTTTGTAAAGTTTAGTCCGCCATAAACAATGTGCTAAGCAAAACAAATTCAGCAATCTTAAGTTTCTTCATATATAGTCAAAAAGTATAAACCACACTCATATAAGTAATTTAGACATTATCGTACGTGACGATTTGTTATTTAGTCCCACTTCAAACGTATAACCCTTTTATTGTCAGGATCTTAATATGCTCACGAACATTAAACTAATGACATACAAATCCCAAGAGATCGAGTTTTTTTTTTTTTTTTTTTTTTTTTTAATAAGAGGAAATTACACCAAAGACCTGTTTAAATTAAATATTCAACATTTACTAATTACCTTATTTAATTTCCATTTTTATTGTAATAAAAAAGTATAATAAAAAAAATCATCTAATCACCTCACTCGTAAAATAAAATAACTAGCCTCCTTATAATTACACAATTAACCCATCGTTACCTATCATCAATTAAATCATACAAAATTTTATATCAAATCCCCAAGTTCATCTACAAGTATCTCGCTTTACCAATATTATTTCTAGTATGAAATAACTTCTCTCATCATCACCCATTCGTTTTCCTTCATCTCCTTCAATTCCTCGCATTCCTTTCCTTGATTTCGTCCAATTAAAGATGGATTCTTCAATTAGAGTTTCTCCTCATCTTTTTCAGGATACTACCCTTCTCCATATACCGTCACCAAAAATGCAAGTGCATGAATGTATTTCACTAGTAATATTAGGCTTCAACATGTTGGCATTTGTAGTATACATCAACAATAGAAATACCAACTATTTGTGATGGACAATCTATTTTGTATAATTGTTTCAATCAAATGTGTATTCCAATTTATTTTCGACTAAACTCAGATTGTATGTAGTTGTGAATCATGTAGCATGCATGGTAAAAACGCGTAATAAAATGTCAAACACAATGTTTTTGCGACAACATGTCATGTCACTCCCATTCATCTTATAATGTTGCTTGTATTTTGCATTTTATGTGCAATAATAAAATATGGATTACATACATTATAGTTATGCACATCAATGATTATTATACAAATGTTTTCTTTCTAACTTTGCACCATGTATCAAGTATCTGTAACATATCCTGTGATGTCTATTTCTTTTTGCGGTATAATATAAATTGCATCATACCATGAAATATCAATTAGTCGTGTTATATTTCATAGTCAAGTGTATAGTTTATAGGCAATTCTATGTGATCATAACTGCATTACAACTATGAGGTGTTGTGTACAGGAGCGAATTCAGAGCTCGAGTCCAGATAGGGCAAACCGCGAATCATTGAACGCTTACTGTTAACGATCAACGTCTTTGATATCGATGCTATTTAGTTAATTTAATTAAATAATATTCAAAAAATCATACGGACAAGAACTAGAAGAACCAAATATACCACTAGAACTAAAACTATGGTACCAACTTTCATTTCGAATAAAAAATCGTTCTGTAAAATATTTTAATTTATTTTTCAATCAAACATGCAATATATATTAACAAAATGTCAATATTCAGTTTACAATTAAAATTAATTAAACAAGCATTATTATATTAACAAATTTGAAATTATTTATGTGCTTATATCAATTTTATGTGCTTGTATAATTTCACATTTTCCGCGATCGATTTTTTGTGAAAGAAAAATGGAACATTCTATTAATTAAATAAATTTTGTTGAAAGACTCATTATGATACTAAGGCAAATTTTTTTACAAATTCATTCGCCATTAATTGACCAAATTTTAAAATAAATTGATCAGAGAAAAAATTCAAGAAAAGTGACAAATAACCGGTTAAAATGTTTCTATTTGCATTAAAATCGGGAAAATGAATATATATTATTTTATTTCATTGAGTGTTACAAATTAATGTTTGTCATAATGGTACATTTATCAATATCCTTTAACTAGGGTTACAGGTTCAAATCCACTTTGCACTTGTTTTTGGTAAAAATTGTTTACAAAAAATATATAACATATTGTAATTGGAATGTTTCGAACCCAAAACTCCAGTTTAATAGAGGAAGCACCAACCAACTGAGCTAACAAGGATGAATGTAAAGAAAACGAATTATTGAATATATAATATAAATCTTTTATCTATTCTTAAAAAAAAAAAAAAAAAAAAAAAAAAAATAAATAAATTCTTCCAAGCAAATCCAGTTAGAGCGTTTAATAGAGGAAACACCAACCAACTAAGCTACCAATGATGAATGTAAAAGAAAAAAAATTATTGAAAATATAATATAAATCTTTTATCTATTCTAAAAAAAAAAAATTCTTCCAAGCGGATCCAGTTAGAGCGGCCGCTCTAGCTCGCCGGTACCTAAATCCGCCCCTGGTTGTGTAGCATATTACATGGTTTTTTTTCCCATTACAATATTTATTTCATAGATGATGAAAAGATTTTTCATGGTTTTTTGAAGTACCGATGGTTTTGGAGAAAAAATTAATTATAGCAAATCTATGATTTTGTATGAATATAACATTTACAACTTATATGCTATATATAAACAATGAAATAAGAGTAATGCCCAGGGGCGAATCCAGTTAGTGGCGAGCTAGAGCGGTCACTCTAGTTGGATTCGTTGGAATGTTCAATAACTTCAGTTACCGCCAGGTAAGATTGTAGTTGCAGATGGCGAATGGGAGAGAAGAAGACTGAAGAAGAAGCTGGGCTAGAGTTCCTTTTTTCTGTTTGGGGTTTGGACTTGGGCAGTTGGGCGGGCCTTTTAAAAAAAAAGGCTGGCCCAATAGAATAGAGGATCCATAAGAGATAAGACCATATTAATTTCCCCAAATAAATGAGGTTTCAGGGTTTTACCAAAGTGAGGGCATCAGGGGTGAAGTGCGAACTAATTGAGGTACGTGTGCTGTTATGCGAAGTGCGAACTAATTGAGGTGGAACTGTAGAAGCGGCGTGGGTAGGTGAGTTCATAATCACTGATTTGACTACTTTAATTGTTATTGTTGAATGTTGAATTTTTATTTTTTATTTTTGCCTTTGCTGTCTGTTTTTTGCGACTTGCCAAGTGAAATCAGATTCTCTTTTTTGTTGAATTGTTGATTATTTTGTATATTTTAGGTTTGACTTAATAAGGAAAGTTCATCCCTCACATCAATTTCAAGTTTTGAATGCAGGTAAGTGGATCGAAAGTTTCTATCATTCTTCAAATTCTTGAAATCGAGTTTAGTTGTTCTTCATTAAGCCCGGTCTTATTTTGCAATTAGAGGTTATTTAATTCTGTGAATTTGAAGTTTTTGATAGGTTTAATGCTGAACAAGTAGAATTTGTTGTGATGAGTTCATCATTGAAGTTTTTTGGGATTCCAAGAGATGTAAAACTGAAGAAGAACCGATAATGCCAATCAATTAAAATCAAAGGAGAGGATTAACTAATAATGTTTAACAATTGTTAAGGTATTAGTTGTTAAAAAGTAATTGATGTGTAAAATTGGCGTGATGTCTCATCTGTCCTTAATTTATTGGTCTAAAAGAAAATATTCATATTACAGAAGTGAAATATGAAAATATCTACTTACAGATTTCTTGCTTTCCCACTAATGAGGCAAAAATATTGGAGATACCAAAGCATAATATAAAGTGGGGTTATATAGGGCACTAAAAGTTAAACCTTTATCCCTTCAGAAACAATAAAAACACACGATCTTAAGCAATTGAATTGGTCATGAATTATTTATCTACAACTCCCACCTTATCTGCTTCTTCCTCTAAAAATGCTTTTGATATAGGAAATCATTTAATTAAGCAGATTAAAATTGAGCCTAAAATAAGCAATAACAATGGTTCAGTCTGTTTTCCTCCAAAGCCATTTTTAATTGGGACACCAGGATTTTCCCAGTACTTATACTCCTTCGTGGTTATCTTCTTTACAACTCTTTTTATTCTCAGCTTATTCAACATATTTCTTCACATGGGTTCATTGTTGCTGCACCCAATTTAGGTTCTTCAACTTATATATAGGTTTATTTTCAAGAAGATTTTGTGAAATGATTTGATTAGTCAACTTTTTATTGTTGAAGATGGGATTATGAAATGATGTGAAATGATTTTATTAATCCGCAATATATGTTTGGTACAAATTGAAGTGCATTTACATATATATTGAATAATTTTTTATATTATTTAATAAAATTTTAATAAATGATCAAGTTATTACGACCGTTGATTGTCGACGGTCAACGGTTAAAGTCAACCTCCGCTCTAACTGAATGTTGATGTTAGATTCGTCCCTGGTAATGCATATATGTAGCAGGTGTCTTTTGTTTCTGCCTTGGGTGAATTTGTTTGGACCATGTGATCTCCATTTTTGGCCATATTGAGCTCAGGCATGCTTACAAGACCCTTCTTCGGGATCTATGAGAATCATTTTCCTTGAAAATCAGCTTCATTACAATAATTCACCAAGTGGCCCTGATATTCCACATTTCTCTTCTGAGATTCCTCATGAGATGCTTTTATCCCAAACAACTTTGCAACATTAGATTGGTCTTTCACATCTACTCCATCGCCGTTATCAGAGCTCGAAAGTTCTGCCTAAATATAAAAATATTGATTTGTTTCTGGATCTTCACAAATAGGAAGAATGCCTACATCCGAAGACGGCCCCGAGGATGCGTAAGTTAAGCAACCGAATTATATATATAATACTTCACGAATTTTATAATTTTATATTTTTATTATTATGTTAAATTAAGTGATTACATTCAATTTGTTCCCCCTTTTGAGTTTTTTCTTTTGGAGCCGTCATATGTGATCTATGATAAGACAAATAGATAGATTATTACTCGTATTTAACATTATTGTATTTCTTATTCAAAATTCTTCTACGTTTTCACACGATAGTACACATGTTTGATATCTGTTGAACAAAATTTGTTAGAAAATATCAATTACGAAAATTTAATTAGTAAGTTTGCTTCTAGAAATGTGAGAAGAAATATTTTTACATGATTTGTTGCATTTCAAGATTTAAATATTCGTTGTTGATGAAATATGAATTTTGATGAAGTTCAAGAGACACTTTTGAGCTTTGTCTATACTTTTTTTTTATTCAAGACATGTAAAAAAAATAAATATTTAAATGCCATATTTTTACAATGAAATAACATTATAGAAATATTTTTCTTAATATATTTTTTAATTACATGAAAAGACACCATTTTGAAATGTCACATATAGAATCCAAAATCTCATGGCCAACCCTGTCTCCATTGATGCCTCCATGTCGAGTGGATTTTTGTTACACTTCTATAATATCAAGGCTGCCAACATCGTGCTCGTACTTCTCATTCAAATTTCCTGTGCTGACACTATCAGGAACATTGACCCTTCTGCTCATTTAGAGCTCCAAGTTTCTTTGTCTATTGGAATTTCATCAAAGCAGCTGCTAACATTTACATCTAGATTGAAAATGGCTCCTTCACAAACGATGTATGTTTTCCATGAATTTGAATTTAGCTTTGTTTCTGCACAAGCAATTAATGAAATGCGTAATGTTTGCATATTAAAATTTCAGTTACAAACGAAAAATATGGAAATTAGAGGGGTCAGTACTTTTGACATTTTACACCCCACTCATTTATAGTCAAAGTCAAAAAATTATTTAGTCAAAGTAAAGTCAAAGTCAAATAAGGAGTTAAGTTGAATAAATGATTTTCATGGGACTTCAATTGCAATTACAAATACTTGAGAGCTAAAAATGATATAATAACGGAATCTAGGGATTTAGTTTCTATTGTTGAAAATTTAAAGACTGAATGTTTATGTATATAAAGATTGGTGACTTGAGTTGCAATTATTCAATAGTTATCCATTCAACCTTATACATATCTATCCATTTTCTCATTATGGGTGGGTAAACAGAAAACAGAGAACGAAACCAAAGAGAAAAAGGAAGAAAGAAGATAATGATGGGGGCGGAGGGGAATGTTATTTACAGGTATTTGAGATTTTAAATTAAATAATAATATAGTAAACAATTGAAAATTGGTGTTGAAGAAAATTAGGGTGCGTTCTCTTTGCTGTTTTCAGGCCGTTTTCTGTTTTCGATTTTTCAAAACATTGAAAACGCGTTCTCTTTCCCATTTTCGAAAACGAGTTTTTGAAAACGGCTGAAAATTTTGTAAAGAAAATATAAAAAAACTTTTTTACGTTTTGGCTACTTTTTTTCACAAATCTGCCAAAACTTAAAAAACACGGGTTGTAAAAGATTTTTTCAAATGACAAAAAGAACGAGTTTTCAACAATCTCAAAATGGACACCCAAAACATAAAACACGAAACGAATTCAAAACTCAAAACACAAAATTGAAACACGAAGAGAACGCCCCCTAAAATTTTGAAATGAGTTTATGAGATAAAGACATATTCTTTGATTTTCTTGTGATTTTGTGGTGTTAAACACTTCATTTAAGGATTTGAGGTTGATTTGTCCCAAGCCATCAAGAATCCAAATCTAAAAAGGGTTATATCTTCACTCTTGTATTTTTTTTCATTATTATTTCATATTTGCAATGTATTGTATGAAATATTTTTATTTTCATTATTTGTATAAAATGGGTTAGTTATTTATGTTAGGATTTATGATTCAAGTTTAATGTAGCTTTAATTAATTTCAATGTTTGCTATTTAGTGTTAAAATGCTTATTTCCATGTGTATCTATTATTGTATTTCTTGCATTTTCATTTATAAGGCCAATGAATGATTATGTTTAGTGATTTGTATATCGTTCGAGAGAAGATTGTGCATTTTGGATCAAATAGTAGAAACTCTAGATTTGTGTAGGGAATAGAGATGTATCATTAACCCTAGATGACTCATTGAGCTATTTTCACGAAAATTTAATGAAATTATTTGGTTTTAATTGACATGGAGATATAATATGTTAAACTAATCAATTATGATTAATTGGAGACAGTTTTCCATGCTCAGAAATTAGTGCCAGATTTCAATATTTTGTGAATATATTGTTGTATTTGGTAATATTTTGATTATCTTGGATTTTTCAATATGAAAGCCAAATAAAGTATTAAATATTGAGGATTAGTGATGTGATCCCGACATCGATTCCAAAGAAGTCGAGCTCGGATCGAGACCCGTTGTTTATCGAAGGAGGTCCGATGACGCGATCAAGGGAAAAAGGGTAAATCAAGCAATGAGACTACCTTTGCAAGTAACGATGGACGACGTCATGATCTACACGCAAAAAGCGACAAGTTTCATGTTGGGGTCGAAGCCGAAAATCTAATTAGATCAATAAGATACAAGCGACCGAACAAGGAGTCCAGCCGAAACACCTAAGCGACCGTTTAGAGTAAAAGGCAAGCGGTCGTTTAAGCCAGCACCGAAACTCACAGGGCGTCAGAGTGGTCTTCCAAGCGACCGCTTGGAATATAACCAAGCGACCGCTTGGTTATAATTTTCAGCGAGTTTTCTAAATTTGGCAAGAGACCACGTTTCATTAGAATTCTATTTTTTTTTTCATATTTTGTCATTATTTGTTGCCTTATGCATGTTTTTACTAGATTTAGGCCTCTAGTATAAATATTTGAACACTTTACTATTTTGGAACCTTTGACAAATTATCAATTAAAGTGAGATTATTGCTTTCAATCTTTTCTTCTTAGAACACCGCGAACTTATCAAGATCTTCTTGTGACATTCCACATCGAGTGAAGATCACGAGTTTTGTAATCAAGATGTCTATCGAGCGTTGTTCTTGTTGGGTTGCTTGATTCAACATTTTTGGTGGAATCTTTAAACCGGGATTATCTTTGGGCTTTCTTGGGGTTTCAATCTTGTTGCGGGGTTGCATAGTGATCGTTGCTACATGGTTCTCATCAGTTGGTATCAGAGCAAAACTCCAAAATAATTAAGGTTATATCTTTTATTGCTTTGAGTCTTGTGTTTTTTTTTTTTCTTTTCGTTTTTCGTGGTCTTGTGTCCAGTAAAAATTTTTGAGTCTTTGATCCAAAAAAATCAAAAAAAAATTCAAAAGTGTTGTTTTTGGACTATTTAAAGGTCCGAATTAAGTCTCATTTGTTTTGCTGATTTTCTACTCAAATTCCCAAGAGTTAAAAAAAATTATTATTATTACGGAAATTTTTAGCATCATTAATTCTTAATTTTGAGTAAAAAAAAAAAAACAACTTCACTTCGAATCCTACACTTGTTACTTCTTGAGTTCTTAGTTCCAAATTCATATACTTGGTCTTTGTTGAGTCTTTCTTCAATCAAATTCGCGATTACACTCGATTGGATACACGGGATTACATCTGTGAGTTCACCTTGTTCTTTAAAGATACTTGAGCGAAAGTATTGAGTGGTAAAAGGCAAGAGTGGTGAGATTAATAGAGGGTAAAAGCCAAAATTTGAGTGATACACGAGTGAATTTTTGTAAGGCTACAATTCTATAGGATTAGGATGTCAGATAGAGAAGGTTCAAATTCCATCAGGCAGTCGAATCAGAACTACATGGGAGACGATGCAATAAGGAGGTTTAAGAGGGTGCTTGGGGATGTGACTGAAAGGCTTGGTAGGTTAGAAGCATCGGGAATGAATAGTCATAGGAGACACTCAAATGCAAGGAGACCGGGTAGGAGAAAGTTTAGGAGGGAGTGACATGATGACTATGAATACGGTAGTGATTTGGATGAGAATGCATCATTAGTAGGTGAAATGGGTAGGGTGAGGAACAAATGTGGTAGGTTTGAACAAAGGGGTAGGAATAACTTTGGAGATGATGTCGATGGGAACATGAGTAGCATTAGGATGTCAATTCCACCGTTTAAGGGGAGGAGTGATCCGGAGGCTATTTTAGAGTGGGAGAAAAAGGTAGAGCTGATATTTGAGTGCCACAATTATTCGGAGGAAAAGAAGGTGAAAATAGAAATTCTTGAGTTTGTTGATTATGCCATAACATGGTGTAACCAGGTGGTTACATCTAGGCGGAGGAATCGGGAGCAAACGGTTAGCACTTGGGATGAGTTGAAACTTATTATGCGGAAGAGATTCGTGCCTAGCCACTATTATAGGGAGTTACATCAACGATTGTAAGGATTGTATCAGGAGTCGAAAAGTGTTGAGGACTATCATAAGTAGATGAAAATTTTGATGATCAGGGCCAATGTGGAAAAGGATTGGGAAGCCACCATCGCTCGTTTCTTGAATGGGATGAACAGGGAAATTGCTAACACTGTGGAATTGCAGCATTATGTGGAGATTGATGATATGTTGCATGTAGCCATGAAGGTTGAAAAACAGTTGAAAAGGAAAGGGACAACTAGGCAACCGTTGGGTACTTCAGGTTCTAATCCGAATTGGAAACCGAGGTGGGATAACAGAGGAGATGGTGCTGTTTCAAAAGGGAAAGATGAGAGTGCTAGCAGGCTCGTACCAAAATCAGATTCACAGCCAGCCAGAAATCAGGACATTCAGTGCTTCAAGTGCTTGGATAAAGGACACATATCTTCTCAGTGTCTAAACAAACGGACAATGATATTGCTCAATGGAGAGGTGGAGATTGAAGGCTAGGACGAATTTGAAGGCATGCTTGAATTGGAGGACGTTAGTGATCATGGAGACAAGGTGGAATATTGAGTTAGAGGAGAATTACTGATTACAAGACGAAACTCTCAACACTCAAATCAAAACAGATGACTTGGAACAACAACGAGAAAGCATATTCCATACACGATGTCAAGTCAACAATAAGGTATATAGTGTGATAATTGATGGGGGTAGTTGTACGAACGTAGCTAGCACAACACTTGTGAAAAAACTGGGATTAACACTATTACGACATCCTCGACCCTATAGGTTACAATGGTTAAATGATTGTGGGGATATTAAAGTGAATAAGAGGGTGTTGATTAATTTTTCAATTGGTAGTTATCGGGATGAAATTATGTGTGATGTGGTACCTATGCATGCGGGACATATTTTACTGGGTAGGCCATGGCAATATGATAGAAAAGTTAGTCATGATGGGTACAAGAATCGGTATAGTTTCAGCAATGATGAGAGGTCCATTACCCTTGCGCCATTAACACCGGCCTAAGTGTATGAAAACCAAATTAAATTGAAAAATGCGGAAGACGAGAGAGTGAAAAAGCTGGAAGAGGTGAGAGAAGATAGTGAAGTGGCTAGTAGTGAGAAAAAAAGAGCGGAGTCATATGAGAGGAAAGAAAGGGAGGTGTCTGAGAGGAGAAAAAAATCGAAAGCGAATTTCTTTGCAAATGGGAGTGAGTTGAGAAGAGCGGTAGAGGACAAAAGGGCAAGTAATTTTGATAGTCTATAAGGAGTCCTTCCTCAATCTTGAAGAGCCTAACCCACTCCTCCCCAATTTAGCGACATCTTTATTGCAGGAATTTGACGATATCTTCCTGGAGGACATGCCTAGTGGGTTACCACCCATTCGAGGCATTGAACACCAGATTGACTTTGATCCTGGAGCTGTGATTTCAAATCGACCAGCTTATCGAAGTAATCTCGAGGAGACAAAGGAGTTTCAAAAGCAAATGGAGGATTTGATGAGTAAAGGATATGTGCGAGAGAGTATGAGCCCATGTGCTATTCCAGTGCTACTTGTGCCGAAGAAGGATGAAACATGGAGAATGTGTGTGGATTGCAGAGCCATCAACAATATAACGGTAAAGTATCACCATTCTATTCCTAGGTTAGATGATATGTTGGATGAATTATATGATGATTGCATGTTTAATAAAATTGATCTTAAAAGTGGATACCACCAAATTCGAATGAGGGAAGGTGATGAGTGGAAAACTGCATTTAAAACTAAATATGACTTATATGAGGGGTTAGTAATGTCATTTGGACTCACTAATGCACCGAGCACTTTCATGAGATTGATGAATCATGTTTTACGCGCTTTTATAGGCAAATTTATTGTTGTGTATTTTGATGATATCTTGATTTATAGTAAGGACCTAAATGAGCATGTAGAACATCTTAGGAGTGTACTTGTGGTCCTGAAGAGGAACAACTTTATGGTAATTTTAAAAAATGTACATTTTGCATGGAAAATGTTGTTTTCCTAGGATTTGTAGTGGGTGCTAATGTAGTAGAAGTGGATGAGGAGAAAATAAAGGCTATTAAAGAATGGCCAACACCTAAGAGTATAATTGAAGTTAGGATTTTTCATTGTTTGACTAGCTTCTATAGGCGTTTTGTGAAAGATTTTAGCACTATCACCACACCCCTCACCGAGATTGTTAAAAAGAGTGTGGGATTTCGTTGGGGTGATGAACAAAAGCATGCATTTAATACAATTAAGGATAGGTTGTATAGGGCACCAGTTTTGGCACTCCCTAACTTTGATACAACTTTCGAGATTGAGTGTGATGCATCAGGAATAGGTATTGGAGCGATCTTAATGCAGGATAAGTGGCCTATAGCTTATTTCAATGAAAATCTAAGTGGAGCAGCGCTCAATTACCCCACATATGACAAGTAACTATACTCACTTATTTGAGCCTTGGAAACTTGGCAGCACTACTTGTAGCCTAAAGAGTTTGTGATACACACGGACCATGAATCATTGAAGCACTTGCGGGGTCAAGGTAAGTTGAATAAAAGGCACGCAAGATGGATGGGGTTTGTGGAGACATTCCCTTATGTCATCGGGTACAAGCAATGTAAGAAAAATGTGGTGACAGATGCATTGTCTCGAAAGTATGCGCTATTAACTTCTTTTGGTTCTAAATTGCTTGGTTTTGAACATATGAATGACATGTATGCTAGTGATTTAGATTTTTCAGGTATTTATTCATCATGTAGTAAAGGGGCTATAGATAAATTTTTTAAGCAGGATGGATATTTATTTCGGGAAAAATAGGTTGTGTGTTCCTAATTGCTCGATGCATGAAGTGTTAGTTAGGAAAGCACATAGTGGTGGATTGATGAGTCATTTTGGAGTAAAAAGGACTTTAGATATGGTGGGGGAACATTTTTATTGGCCCAGGATGAAAAGTGATGTTGAAAGGATATGTAGTCGTTGCATAACTTGTAAGCAGGTTGAATTTAAGGTTTTACCTCAAGGTTTATACACACCATTACCTACACCTAGTGAACCTTGGGTTGATATTTCAATGAATTTTGTGTTGGGTTTACCTAGGACTAAGAAGGGTCGAGATTCCATTTTTGTGGTGGTAGATAGGTTTAGTAAGATGACACAGTTCATTGCATGTCATAAAACTGATGATGCTACTAACATAGCGGAATTATTCTTTAAGGAAATCGTGCATTTACATGGGGTACCTAGGACTATAGTGTCAGATCGGATGTTAAGTTCCTCAGTCATTTTTGGGCGGATTTTGTGGGGTAAATTAGGCACCAAACTTATGTATTCCACAACTTGTCACCCACAAACCGATGGTCAAACTGAGGTAGTGAATAGGACCATGACATAACTTTTGCGCACTGTGGTTCATAAAAATTTGAAGAGTTGGGAGGAGTGTTTACCTTTCATAGAGTTTGCATATAATAGGGTCACGCATTCTACTACTTCATTTTCACCCTTTGAAGTTGTTTATGGTTTTAATCCACTAACACCTTTAGATTTAATATATTTACCTGTGAATGAACGAGATAGCTTAGATGGTACAAGAAATACCGAGTTGGTAAAGTCACTTCATGAAAGGGAAAGATTGCAAATTGAGAAGAAAAACAAACACTATACTTCTCAAGCAAACAAGGGTCAAAGAAGCGTGATATTTGAACCTGGTGATTGGGTCTGGGTAAATCTCAGAAATGGGCATTTTTCGGAGCAGAGAAAATCAAAGTTGCAGCCACAAGGGGATGGTCCATTTCAGGTCTTGGAGAAAGTCAACGACAACACATATAAATTGGATCTTCCAGGTGAGTATAATGTTTCAGCAACTTTTAATGTATCTGATCTCTCTCTTTACGATGCAAGTGCAAATTCGTGGTCGAATCCTTCTGAAAGGGAGAGGATGATGTGATCCCGGCATCGATTCCAATGAAACCGAGCCCGGACCGAGACCCGTTGTTTATTGAAGGAGGTCCGATGACGCGATCAAAGGAAAAAGGGTAAATCAAGCAATGGGACTACTTGTGCAAGTAACGATGGACGACGTCATGATCTACACGCAAAAAGAGATAAGTTTTATGTTGGGGTCGAAACCGAAAACCAATTGGATCAACAAGATACAAGCGACCGAACAAGGAGTCCAGTCGGAAAACCCAAGCGACCGCTTTGAGTAAAAGGCAAGCGGTCACTCAAGCCAGCATCCGAAACTCACAGGGCGTCAGAGTAGTCTTCCAAGCGACTGCTTGGTTATAATTTTCAGCGAGTTTTCTAAATTTGGCAAGAGACCACGTTTCATTAGAATTCTATTTCTTTTCCATATTTTGTCATTATTTGTTGCCTTATGCACGTTTTTACTAGATTTAGGCCTCTAGTATAAATACTTGAACACTTTATTATTTTAGAACCTTTGACAAATTATCAATTAAAGTGAGATTATTGCTTTTAATCTTGTTCTTCTTAGAATACCGCGAACTTATCAAAATCTTGTTGTGACGTTCAACATCGAGTGAAGATCACAAGTTTTGTAATCAAGAGATCTATCAAGCGTCGTTCTTGTTGCGTTACTTGATTCAACATTCTTGATTGAATCTTTAAATCGGGATTATCTTTGGGCTTTCTTCGGGTTTCAATCTTGTTGCGGGGTTGCGTAGTGATCGTTGCTACGTGGTTCTCATCAATTAGGTGTTAAAATAATTTATATAAAGGAGTATATATTGTTAATGACCCTAATTGGGATTATAAGATTGTAAATAAAACATATCAAGTTCTTATTGGTAAATTTTAATTTCTAATAGTAGGAAAAGTGCTTAAGGCACCTTAGTGAAGACATATGGTTTATTGGGACGAGTACGAGATGTCATACTTGGCATTTGAATGTGAGGACGTGACAAGAAGATTGAAGTCGCGATCAATCTACAACATGGTGAGTGGAAAAATCTTATATATTTTCAAACATTTGTAAAGTACTTATACTATTATATTACGTGCGATTATGTGAATTATTTGTCCAATTATATGATTAGTATGGAAGGGTTATTTAACTATGATAAATGTGAACTTTAAGAATGTATATGGATTAATTGTGAATTAAAATATGAGACATGTAATATTGAGATCGACAAGAAAAGTACCAGTGATTATATATTTTTTCTAGCTCACAGAGGGGCCTTAACCATGTTCTATCCTACAAAGAGAGGTCTTGACTGGATATTGGTCTTAATCGTATACATATAGTTCACAGAGGGACCTTGACCGTATTCTAAAATTGTTTATTAGAAGCTTTTGAGACATGCTTTCATTCACTGAGGGGCCAAAGACTCGTGGCTAAAGTGCTTAGTTTGATAGGCGGATTACAAATTTTAGTGAGAGAGTACATTTTTGATAGATTACATGTAATGTGATGAGATGATATGGATTTGAGTTGATGATTATATTATGACTATGAGATGATATTTTTCAGTATTACAAGTGTCTCATTTCTCGGCAATAATTGTATGATGTTATCTTGTGAATTATTAAATGATATGCACTCGATTTTGGATAAATTTTTATAAATGAGAAAGTATAATTATTTTTGAAATTTTTCAATCATTGAGCTATCAACTCCTATATTTTTCCCATGATTTTTCGTACAGGTAGCAATTGGTTATTAATAACTTGAGGAGCCTAATGATTTCAAAGTTAGAGTCACACGACATATTGTGCTATATGATTCATTTTGGTAGAGGACGAAGTAATTATTTTAGCCCATCGAATTATATTTTCATAAGCATTTAATTTTGGTGTATATTTTGCAATAGCTTATAGCCAGCCTTGGTGATTAATATGACATCTAGTCAGTATCTATTATCGGCGCACGCCACGTTTTGAATCCACTAAGGTGATTCGGGACGATCGTGTCAAGTATAAATATTCTAACAATGCAGTATTTTATGTTTTCATGTATAATTATAGTATTTAATGAAATAATTTTTTTAAGATGGGTATATATGAATTTTTAACTTTTTTTTTTAAAAAAAAAAAATTCAAAGTGGGACTTCAAATCAAAATTTAACATATAATCAGGCATCAGCAATTGAAAAATACTTGCTCCTAAAAACACTTTTAGACTAGAAAATACAGGGCCATTATGATGGGCCAATAGTTCATCATTTTCTTACACATTTGGGGCCATCTTTTATTGGGCTCTATAGTTTTTCCAATTAGACAAACAATCAAAAGTTGAACCCTAAAAATATTGTCACCCCTCCTCTTCCCACTCCAATTTTTATATCTCAATTCCCAATTTTCAACTTTCTGATTTTTCCAAACATCCCCTTACGCTGTGAAATAAATAGGAACTGACACAGAGACCCTACCAACAGAAAGAAAAAAAAAAAAAAAAAAAAACTTTGATGGGGCCGGTCGTACCGGCACTTTGGTGGCGTGGTCGCACCGGTACGACCACCCAATGGGGATGAGGTGAGGGTGGGCCACCCGATGAGGTGGCGGCTCCCCATTGGATGCCCACCAAAGATTTTCTCCTACTAACAATGTCATTTACCTAATCACTTTTAACTAACCAATTTTAGCAGAAAATAATCAGATTTAAAAGTCTTAGTTTCTTAGTTTATTTTTATTAGACCCTAAATCTGGCAAGCTTGAAATAGGTTAGTTGAAACTTTTTTCTCATAGACTCACAAGGAAAAGAAGATATTTTGTTTAGTTTAAAAGTGGAAGATATTTTCTCCTTTTTAACATAAATAACACTAGAAAGTGATTTTTATGATTTTCAAACGTGTTCATAAAATATGCTAATCTCTACATACATTAATTAAATTTGGATCGAAGTCACTTTCATCAAGTGTTAAGTCTTTGTTTTGTTTACGCTACAGTTTTTAATTTTGAGTTTTAAAATCATTTTTTATTTCCTGTTTTGAGAGTTTATTTTAAGAATGTAGAAAACGTATTTGGTTTGTCACTCATTTAGGGAAAAGAAATTTGACTTCGTAAACGATGGATTATTTGCCATTGGAAGCAAGGGGAATTAGATTACCTTTTTTCTGGAGACGATATGTTATTTGAGTGGGTTTGATTTGCCATTGGAAAAAGGAATTTGATTTAATTTCTTTTTCATGTTTTGAGTGTTTTTATTGAAATATTTAAAACGTCAAAAATATGTTTTGGGTTTCGTGTTATAAATTTAATCAAAATTTTAAAAATACGTTTTAAAAAAATCAAATCAAACAAGTTTCGAGTGTTTTACAAAATTGAAAACAAATCTATAAATAGCAAAACAAACCACCCCCCAGTTTATCAAATAGAAATTGTAAATAGTGTTACGGTAAGCACTTTATTTATCATTGATGGTCTAATATCCCTATGAACCAATAAAATTGTGGCATGTTTATGGGAGATAAAATTTGACTTGGAAGGAGGTTAGAAGTTAAGATCGTCAAACGTATCTACATTTTTCTTCTTAATTGTCATGACAGCATATCGTATTAACTCATCTTACATGTTCAAAAATACGTCTTCACAAGTTTAAAACTTTCATCGAGTGTTTGTTTTTCCAAAAGAAATTTAAAGTACATCATTTATTGCTGAATGACTTTAATATCCTTATGAACCAACAAAATTGTGCCACGTTATGAAAGAACGGAAATTTTCAACAATAATTTTAGAAAAAAAAAAAAGATAGTCTAAATATACGTTTGTCAAAAACGTTGCCTAAATTGAGTTGCAACTTGCAAGAGAAATCATAAGTTAAAATCTTACTTTGTCATTGTTCATCTTACATATATGGAGCAGAGCACGGGCGGAGGCAGGGGGTGTTCTGGGGGAGTCCTGGACACCCAATTTTTTTGAGAATTTTTTTTTTTTTTTTTTTTTTTTTTTTTGGGTTTTTTTTTTTTTTAAAATTGGAAAGATTGAAGAATGATAATTTCTATTTTATTACAAATTAACTTGCGAAAAAAGTTAATCTTATTTCTTCCACTTATTTTAGGTTAATTCTCAACTTATTAGTAATATTTATACTGATATACTATTCGCAGAAAAGGTAAATGACTCAATTAGTGAACTTTTGTTTCCTCTCATTTTTGTAATTTCCTTCAAAAAAAATTTCGGGTGCAGCACCCGTCGGCCCCCACCCCTTCACCTATATATTTTCAAATTTGGACCCCCCATTTCCAACAAGCTGGCTCCGCCACTGGAGTAGAGTGAAACTAAAATCACGAAAAACTTCTCCTAATAAAATCTTAATGAATTCAATTATGATTTGGAAGTTTCTTTAATCTTTTCAGACAAAAAAAAAATGTTGATCTTTGTTATATATTAATATATATATATATATATATATATATATATATATATATAGAGTGTGTGACAATGCATGGAAATGACATTACACAGTAGCGCGCTTTAAATGCGGGGTAGACAATATGGTCAGCGACTTTCCTGAAGGACAATGTCTCCACCGGCCCCCTTAACCAAGTAAAGATGTGAAAGCTCATACACTCTCTCTTTCTCTCTATGTATATACATACAAACTATGTAATTTTAGAGTGTAGAGTAGTCTCTTTCTATTTCTTATCTAGGGCAGTGGGATTTTCAATAAATACAACTGCAAAGAAACCACAATTCTATTCATTCTCTCATCATACGGCCATCATGCCCTTGTGATAGGATTAGGTCCACTCACAGACACAGCTCCTATCTTAACTTTTGTCCTGAGAAAAGGGAAGAAAGAAAAAGCCATTAATTATTTCTTTCTTTAGAGTAGAGTCAGCAGTTACTTTTTCTCTCACTTGAAATTCAATCATAAAGCAATCGATTACAAAATGATTTACTAATCCTCTCACATCATCTTTTCTGCTCTGCCAAAAAAGTACTGTACCCTTCTGCGCCCTTAGCATCTATTACTCACTTTACGAGGAATGGGCCATCCAGGGTTAGACACCCTTAACCCAATCCTTCCCTACTCCTCTCTCTCTCTCTCACGTCAACTTCTAATGGCTACAGCTTTTTGCCAAATGTCTCTACTAATGTTAGCTAAAGGCTCAAGGCTTGTAAAAAATTTTACTCAATTTTTTTACCGCAAGAAAGGAAGCCAGATTTTCTTGCAACAAGATTCCAATATCATCCTCTAGCTAAATATTTCTATCTCTTACGTACAGACAGATTTCAAGCTCAATATATATTTCGAAACTTTGTTTAATAATATGTTAAAATTTATATTTCCTATGCAGATTTAGATGATTGTAAATGGATTCTGTTGATTTCGAAAAATATATATCCAACGTGGCTAACAGATCTAAAGACCTCTCACGTTCATGCAAGTCTAGTTCTTACACACTTGGACAAATTGTTAGTCACATGTGGCCTTCTCTGGTGGGGTGAAGTTGGTTGCGTGTACTCCAACAATCAAGTCAATAGGGGAAGTAAATTTACGAGTGTGGGAGGGCTTTAGATGTGAGACTCAACTATGAAAAGGGGGGTCATCTTTGGGAAGTGGTAAATGAAACAGTGATATGACAAAGTTATAACTTGAGAGTTTAAACTTGCATTAATCTGAAATGACATTAAGTGTGAACTTTTATCATGGAAGAGGAAGAATGAGAACCGTTGGATTAAGAGGCACATGACTTCATCCGTGCGGTTGAGATCTCTTATCGGAGATATCAATCAATCATAAGTATTAAATGTCAATACCATATTATTATTCAAAATGTCTAGCTTGCGACTTTAGACTTGACATGGTGAGCTGGTAGTGATACGACGACAATGAATTATCACATCTATCACTTACTATAGATTGTGAGAGAGATCTTGTCCTAAATTACTGTTACACCCTCGACTCCCTTGTGGCTTGATTCTTCCTCACGGAGCAACTAGTGGGGGTCGGTAGACATATTGGCTCGACCACCCTAAATGGTTCAGCCTAGCGATGCTTTGTGTCGGCTCCCATGATGGCTTGCCACGTAGGACATTTTGGGGGTCTTATGAATGAGGCGTAACGGAATATATTAAGGACCAATATTTGGAAGTATCTATTAATTAGACGTTAATACTGTATAAGTTTAGTCTTTCAACTTACATGTTACCTAGATTACAATACACATAAATTTCATTTTTCTGTGGTTGAATTTTCTATTTTGTTCATTTTTTTAATTATTGAACATGTTATTATATTCTGTAATTTAGTCTAATTTATAGAGATAGGGTTAAAGAATAAAGATGGGCTGGAGTGGAGTGGGGTATGTGATCGACACATATCAATGAGGGTGCGTGAGAGTTGTTGGGCAAAGAAGATGTCGGTTTTTCATGTAGGCAAATGTACAATTACATTCTTTACGGGTGGGTGGGTGGTTGTCTTTCACCCTCAATATATTCGCTCGTCAAAAGGGATAAACGAAATACACTGCTTTTGTTCCTTTCTTTTAATTCCTCCCATTCGACCCTACACTGTCACTTTGTTATACTATTTATACTCTCTCTCTCTCTCTCTCTCACACACACACACTACTGTGATTTTTCTTTCAGTGAACTATTCTCTCTCTAAAGTAATTTAAGGGAGGATTCTTTTTACACTCTATCCAGTTCTTGTTCATAACACTTTTTATGTCTTAATTTTGTTTGGAAGGACTATTTTTTAATTTTGAAATATTTTTCCCATCATATTATAGTTTTCTTGATAAAAAATGAGTTCTCAATAAAGAAAATCTTGACCATCTTGACTCAAACAAAGCTGGACACTTTGGACACACCTCACTTTGGAAAACAAGAAGCTACACACTATAGGATCCACAGCTCCCTCATTTTTTACAACTTTGAAGTTCATTTTCTTCTTCCCCTTCTTGAGTCGAAAAACTACATGTGAGGAGAGAGTTTTAGACGTATACAATTGTTTTCAAAGCACCATTCTCATTGATTTGGACAGATTATGTTCGTACCTATAAAATATTGAAGACTAAATTATCAAGATTCAAAGAATTAATACCCATTGCAATTATCACAAAGATTAGGGAATGCTACTGTAATTTTCCCTAAATTAATAAGATTAAATGCTAATGGAAAAGAATTAGTAGATTTGATGATTAAGTAAGAGATGTACAAGGATTCTTGTGGATTACGAGGAAAAGTAAAAGAAATGTAGCTTTTCAGCTTTTAAACTTCCCGTAACTTTCATTTCAAATTATTTTGCTAAGGTTTGAATAAATGTACACACGATATAATTGCGTTTTTATCAATTATGGCAGTGCATTACTAGGTTATTAAATTATTACGTCATTTGCAATAAATGAATGGTTATTGAATCTACAAAATATTTCATTAGGTTTCGAGTTTGACACTACTAAAACTTAAAACAAAATATTGCATTTCTCTACTTTTTATTTAAATAAAAAAATATTTATAATTAATTGGTACTCCAACTATAATAGGCTTGTTTCAATTTCCAAATCAAATTTCTCTTCTATAGAGAATAGATCATTTTGTACACAAAAAAAATTAAATCATGATCATTCTGGTTCGAATAAAATCGAAGTAGAATACATCTGTTAAAAAAATTCTCAACTTATGTCACTATTTTATTAAATTTAAAAAAAAAAAAAAATATTTCCTTAAACATAATTCTCACTCTATTTCAAATAGCTTTCTCAAGTCTATTCAAGTAGGGAATCATTCATACCTATATATACATAAAGATATCAGTTTTGCTTGTGGTACATTAAGAGGTACCGAATTATGGACACTCGACGCCCCCCTATTGGAGGGGCGCCTACGGCGGGGGTCCGCCGCAGGCGCCCATCCAATAGGGGGGCGTCGGGTCCATTATGGACACCCTTCGATACCCTCTAATGTATCATAAGCAAAACTGGAAAGATATACATATGCACGCATTTATATTCATAAACATTGTGTCGAAAACGGAATTGACAGATTGCCATTTAAAAGTCATATGGCTCTTCTTAACAGTCTTTTATCATTTATAATTTTATGGACTTTTGAGGTATAGATGTAGCAGCTAGTTATCTATAGAGGGACGTTGACTATGAACCACCACAATTTCTCATGGAAATTAAGAAACTAAAGTTTAGGGAATGAATTATTGTGTAATAACGTATCACATAGTTTTCTAGGTTTGTTATCTTATTATCTAATAATAATAAAATAAAAAATTACAGTGTAGTTTTACTGTGAAAGAAAAGACAGACACCAAAAATAATATTCCTCCATGAGAAAGTGAGTAGACATTAAGAGATTAAAATCACTTTACAAAAAGTGATTAACTTTACTTTTGCAAAACATTGTTGTCATCTTTTGTGAAAATGACTATATACATAGTATAATATATAGATGATTATTAGTACTTGTTTGGGATAGTTTAAAAAGTTCCAAATAAGTTGAGGTTAAAGTTAATAATTAATTTTAAACATATATATCATAGGATTCACAACTTTTTAATCACATATTTAATTAGTCTTTGTAAAAAAAAAAAAAAAAAAAAAAAAAATCTGCTAAAATTTTCCTCTCCTTTTCCTCCACCCCTATCCTAGGAGAAGCCATATCTCTAATATTGATGCTTCGGCCAGAAAAGGAGAGGTGCCAGGGGGTTTTGTCTTTTATTCTCTCTCATAGTCCATTCCCCTTGTTGGTCCCGAGGGACGGAGGAGATTAGGTTAGTTGAAAACTGCACATGGACAGAAAGACCCTATGAAACTTCATTGTTTCCTGGGATTGGATTTGGGCTTTTCCTGCAAAACTTTGTCAAGCAACTCCTTAAAATGGTTGCTCATGTGGTATCATTTTTGTGGAAACTGAAATCTTTCAAACAAGCACTTAATTGAAATTGACCTGAAGGGAAATCCCGCCTTTCTCTAGGAGTTGCATATTGAAAGAAGAAGAATAGAATGGTGCTTTTCCTAGCTTGTTCTAAGTCTTGTATATTAATTAAGTAGCATATGTTGGTATCTCACTTAATTTAATTTGGAGTGAAAGTTGAAATTGAAGATCTAATTAAAATGACCATTTAATAGATCCAAGTTTTCTATCACTCTTCTAGCTTGCCAAAGAGGGGCTTCATATCATTCAATTCTTGCTAAAGTCAATGAGAGATCCCCAATTGATTTTTTCAGATATTACAACTAGTGTAGGTTTCATGAATTTTGATCAATGCAAACAAGTCACTTTTCTAGCACATATAATAACATGTCACCAGTTGGATAAACAATCCTAAAAGGTCCCTCTTGGATTTTGGGAATCAAGAAAGGAGATTTGTTCTTTACA
Source organism: Osmanthus fragrans (assembly GCA_019395295.1). NCBI lineage: Eukaryota > Viridiplantae > Streptophyta > Magnoliopsida > Lamiales > Oleaceae > Osmanthus > Osmanthus fragrans. Next base: position 9,509,091 of record CM033341.1, read on the forward strand.
TTTACATATGTATGAATAAAAAATATGTAATAGTGTGTGTACATGTTTCCCCAGTTGAAATAGAGAATAAGCCTAAAAAATAAAGCTAATATACTTATGGACTACAAAGAGGGAATATATATATATATATATATATATATATATATATATATATATGAGAGAGAGAGAGAGAGAGAGATCATCGAGACTTTCAATCTCCAATATATTCTTTGAGTTTTTACACATCTAAGACCTCATCAAATTGTATGTATTTTCTATGTATAGTTATAAATAATATAAATAATTAACAAGTTCAACAATGTTTAATATATTATGTTTTGAATATAAGTGTTGCACGTGGTGTGTTAAAAATGATTTGAT